>VWZZ01000918.1:293132-358362 GCA_013399095.1 Psophia crepitans | reverse complement strand
GCTCATGTTGAGTTTTTCATCAAGCAGCACCCCCAAGTCCTTCTCCTCAGGGCTGCTCTCCATCCATTCTCCGCCCAGCCTGTAGTTATGCTTGGGATTGCCCCGACCCATGTGCAGGACCTTGCTCTTGGCCTTGTTGAATTTCATGTGATTCACGCTGGCCCACCTCTCAAGCCTGTCAAGGACCCCCTGTATGGCATCCCTTCCCTCCAGCGTGTTGACTGCACCACACAGCTTGGTGTCATTGGCAGACTTACTGAGGGTGCACTCAATCCCACTGTCCATGTCACCGACAAAGATTTTAAACAGTGCTAGTCCCAGTACCAACCCCTGAGGAATGCCACTCGGCACCAATGTCCACTTGGACATTGGGCCGTTGACCACACCTCTTTGAGTGTGGCCATCCAGCCAATTCCTTATCCAGCGAGTGGCCCATCCGTCAAATCCACATCTCTCCAGTTTAGAGACAAGGATGTCGTGCAGGACAGTGTCAAATGCCTGGCACAAGTCCGGGAAAACTATGTCAGTCATTCTTTCTTTGTCCACTGACACTGTGACCCCATCATAGAAGGCCACCAAGTTCATCAGGCATGATTTGCCCTTTGTGAAGCTATGTTGACTGTTGTCAGTCACCTCCTTACTTTCCATGTGCCTGAGCATAGTTTGCAGGAGGATCTGCTCCATGATCTTACCCGGGACAGAGGTGAGGCTGACCGGCCTATAGTTCCCCAGGCCTTCCTTCTTTCTCTTTTTGTTTACCCTTTTCCAGTTGATGGGAACTTCACCGAACTGCCACGACTTCTCAAATACGATGGACAATGGTTTTGCCACTTCATCCTCCAGTTTCCTGAGGACGCGTGGATGCAGCTTGTCAGGTCCCATGGACTTGTGCACCTTCAGGTTCCTTAGGCATAATGAATACATGACAAGGAAGTATATATGTTAACAAAGTTTCTCTTGAAGCTTGCATTCTTGAATAGACCATATTTACTGATCTAATCTTCTCAAGGCACAGGCTGTCACATTTTACCTTCTGTTGCTCAATGTATGAGAATGTCAGGTGAACAAGTCAATAAATGCCTGCCATCAGTGCTAGAGTAAGATGTTATCATAGTATAACCGAGGACTGTATACAATTGCTAATGTTTTTTTTTTAAATTATTGCTTTTTAGATTATTTATCCTCAGCAGTCTTTTTTCAAAGAACGTTTCATAGGTATTCTTTCTGCTGTGCTCTCCGAGTTCAGTGAAATTTTATCTTGTGTTCCTTAAATGTCTTATGACTTCTGCCTTCTCTTGGGTGTTGTTTCTCTGAACCCAGAGAATTTTGGCATCTTTACAAAGCTGGCTGGTGATACAAAGTTCTGACAAATGTCAAGTGATGTACATAGCTTTCTTCCCTGCTGCAGGGCGAGTACTAGTCGTGTTTGTGTCTGTGTTTCAAGGCATGGTCCTCTATAGTTTTCATGTTTGTACTCATGGCTTGTGGTTTTAACCACTGTTTGTTTTTGTAACTAATTTCTAATGTAGTTGACTGGAACTTTTCAATTACTCTAATGTTAATTACAGGTATGACATGTATATCACTTTTTGAGCCAATGTTTGATCAGAAGAATGTAGGTAGATAATATCAGCTCACTAAGTCCACTGTTTTGCTGATTTCAGTTGCCTTTTCCAGCTAAAGGGTAAAATTCCATTTTGTCAAACATAAGCCCACATTCTTTAAAAGAAGGGATTTGGGGGGGAGAATAATGACTTCTTAGTAGATAATTTGCTTGTGGAAAACCTTCAAGAATATTGAGAGGTCAAGAGCAGGAGTTTCTGCTGTCTAGCACTCCTCTGAATGCTATGCAGGTGGGTGAGAGACAGATGCTCTTCTAAGAGAGCAGGATTGGTTTGGGTGGCAATGACTACCTTAGCACTTACCAGTAACATTCTTGAACTAGGACAGCGTTTTACGGGTGAGGCACGTTATAGAATTGTGTGCTTAAGCCATATGCAGATGACTTCCTTGATACAATTATAAATGGGAAAAAAAAAAAGACTCTGTGTGAAATCCCTCATCTGTGGTGAATTTGGCAATAGTGAAATAGAAATGGTATACTGCACAGATATTTCTAAATATGCTAATATTGTTTGCTGGGGAAAAAAGAAAGAAAAATGAAAACAATTATTTCATCTTCTGTCTGTTTTACAGCAAGACCGCTGGTACAAACCCTGCCTTTAAGGACTACTGTTAATAATGGAACCGTGTTACCAAAGAAACCAAGTGGCTCTTTACCTTCCCCATCAGGAAGCAGAAAGGAGACTGTATCACCAGCAGCAAAAAGGTACGCCTCTCTCGGAAACACACTATTCCTCAATTGAATTATTCTCTCTCCTCTTTTAAGCTTCTAGATACATAGTTTTTCTTGCTGGCAAAGCAATAATCTAAATATTTAGTTCAGAAAGAATAGGAGAGATGGATTTCATTCTAAGAGGCTTTAAACTTGTTTGGTCTAATTAGTGTTAAGGTTATTACTGTGAATATCCAAAGAATGCACAATGCAACTGGTTTGTGTTATTTTCTTGCTAATAACATTTAGCAAGTAGAGAAGAAAACATTTCTACTGTGCATTTGCACAACATGACATGGAAAGTAGTGCAAAGATCCTGTCAGTAGCTAGGAGAAAAAATGCCGTCTGTAGAGAAACTATGCCAACATTACAAATCAGTATTTAACCTTTGGTGGTTTTCTCTCGGTAAAAATTATCATGGAAACTGCATGTGCAATGTTAGAAACATTTCAGGGAGGAGGAAAATCCTGTGCCTAGCACATATTTATGCAAATGAAAACATCCATCTTTGAATACCTTACCACTAGTATGTATTTAAGTCCTTTTAAAAATTACTGCTCTGTCTCAATTTGCTGTGTGTGTGGTTATCTTTAAGTGGACTACATATTTTAGACATCTAGGTTATGAGGAACGCAATGGATTGGGTGCCGCTAGTTCGAGTTACATGTGGCAGTTATTGTGGTGCCAATCTGCTGTATGGTCTGCCTGTAAAGGATGATATTGTGTGATAGGGTTCTTTTGCATTTCTTTTGTTGTGTGTCATCCTCAGCTTTTTATAGTGATGATGCTGTCAGCTCTGAGGAGGGCAAGTTGGGGAGATGAGAGCATTAACCTGCTCAGATCTGAGGCCTCTTTTGTAAAG
Source organism: Psophia crepitans (assembly GCA_013399095.1). Classification (NCBI taxonomy): domain Eukaryota; kingdom Metazoa; phylum Chordata; class Aves; order Gruiformes; family Psophiidae; genus Psophia; species Psophia crepitans. Next base: position 355,165 of record VWZZ01000918.1, on the reverse strand, counting down.
AGATTTTTTTTTTTTTTTTTTTTTAATCCTTAAAGGGGAAATGGTGACTGAGGCTATGCCTCTCTGTTACTATTTTGAAGGGGACTGATTTTCCAGGAAACTCGAAGTTTTGTTGGTTGGAATCAGATGATCTTTTAAGATCCCTTCCAACCCAAGCCATACTATGATTTGTTATTGTAGAGAAGCTATGCCATGCACAATTAAAATTGTAAAACCCTGTATTTGTTTGTGTTGCACAAATGAACTCCTGTGTGCTCTTATGGACTGGGGCTGCCGCAGCTGCGGGTCTTGTCAGGTTTGCCTGAATCAGTCCTTAGAAGGAAGACAATGACTGTATAAACTGTTCTGTTAATCAAATTATCAGGATTTTGAAAATGGATGAAAGAACCTGCCTTTTACAAAACAAAATTTATTAGTATTTAAAAAGGAGTACTATTTTGTATGTGCTGAATTTTTAAAGAAATTTGTTCTTTACAAATTATTTTTTCTGAATAATTCTTCTAATTTCATTGTCACTAATAAAGTTTCAAGTGGTAATAACAAAACACATCAGAGAGCACAAGTGCCAGTCAAGATCACAGTTGTGCTTTCTCTATTCTGAGAATACTTTGCGTAATTCAGGTGGTCTGTCGGGTGTTGCCTGTAGGCATTCTCCTAGCTGAGGATCCTTGTGGATGAGTGACACCCTACAGCCCTTCCACCTGAGCCATATCCTGCTGGGATACCTTCAGTGCGGGTGGGAAGGTCCTTAGGGAGCATTGTATGGCTGTCTTGGTTCCTCTGTGAGTCTCCCACAGGATAAGTATTTTAATGTCCTTTTATTCTGCTTTATCCTTTCTCCTGGCTGAAGGTGCTAGACTGGAGGTGCTTTAAATATGCAGTATGAAAGTGTGTATTCAGTTTTGGAAAAGAAAAAATACACATGGCCAGTTTTACTGCTACAGATGGATACTGAAGAGTGCTTAGGAGGACAGGGTTACTCTGTCCACTAAAAAAAACAGTTATAAATCCAGGTGCTGTGGAATTTCTATTCCCTTCTAACGCTCTAAAATTCTCTATTGATTGTCTTTAATATGCAAATTTTGTTCTTTAATTCTGTTTTTATTAAATTATATTAAAATATATTTCTGTGCCTTGCCTGTAAATATACTTCAAGAGGAAGAGAGTGGGATGGTAAGGACCTTATTGTACACAATTTTTTCAGGGTAAATTGTTCTCTACTCTTATTATTTGATAATGAACCTGACAATAACTGGTGGGATTTCATGGTTTTCTGGTAAATCATGCTCCAAATATTGAGTAATCAAAGATGATATATTAAGCATTCCAAATAGCTTTCTTGCAAATAGTCAAGGAGATGAATACATTATGCATTCATTAAGATGAATTCATTCATGCTTTGTATTTATACTGGATCCTTTTACCTTCAGGAACTGTATGTGTGTGTGCATAAAACAGTAATGGAAATATCTCAGCAGGATCAAACAGCTTCCTTTTTTTAAAGGGTAGGACTTTTTTATTTGTGTTAGAAGCTTCACTCAGTGTTGAACAGTTTATAGGTGGTGTGTAATTTTAAATAATTTTTTTAGTTCTGATTTCTACTAAGCAGTCATGTTTTTATAGTGCTCTTTTCATATAAACTGGTTCCAAAACTACTTTGTAGTGTGGGAATTCTTTAGTCCAAAATATGGCAATCTAACGTAGCAGATCTAAACAGTTTTAAGTATTTATAGATGTTTTAAAACTGCATTTCTGCTTGGATACTTTTAATAGTTTTCCTATACAACACAGGTACACAATTGAAAAAAATGAAATCTTGCAAAATATCAAAAATATCAAAAAGGTAAAATTTAAAAGTAAAAAAGTTTGGGTTTTTTTTAAAAGTAAGAATAAAAAAAAGTCCTTTAAACCTTTGGTCTGCTGTTGAAAATTACAAATATCAGGATTACTACAGTAGAAAATATAATCTTCAATTTTTTTCTTACATGTAACCATATTTTCAAGAGAGTCAAATATCCAGGTGAATGGAGCCCTTCCCAAATGTTTTACTGAACAACCTTATGAGAAGGGGGATTACAAAGAAATAACTTCTGATTCCTCCGTTCTCCGATACTTTCCCCATTTAGGTTAGGAAGTGTGTGATGTCCGATTGAAATGACATCAGTCTGTCCCCTGAAACAATATGTCGTGCATATTTGTATGAATACATGCAAATAATCCCTGTGGGGACCAAGTGCGCATCCCATGCGTTCCACTGCTCAGAAATAGATGTGCTCACTGACATGCCTGCGCACACAACCTCATTTCATACAATAGCTGTATTTAAATGTGTTGGTTAACTCATTTGAACTCCAGGTTGGTATCCTGCTTATCTGCCTTGCTGGATTACCAAGGAGATGCGGTTCAGAGTTCACTACAATTTTCTGATTTCCCATTTAATATTTGAAATGGAAATGACTTCTCCTGGCAGGAATATAAAACTGGAGGTAATAAAAAAGGCTTGAGGCTGAAAGGGTGGAACTAGCAGGCCTTTATTTGAGTTCTGCTGCATATTCTCTCAATGACCTTATGCAAATCATTTAACCTCTATGCATATTGGTTTTCCATATGTAAAACGTGTATCTCTGGATATCAATAGATTGTTATAGGGCCTAATGTGATAATTAGATCCAGATCTTGCAAAATGTTGAGTAACCTCAATTGACTCTGACTTCCATTAGAATTGAGGGCACCAAACCCCCCTTCAGCATTCAGATCTCATATAGTCAACACGCAATTACCCAAGTTAAGGAAAGAATGAAATAACCTGAATAGAGGAAAAGCACAAAGAGAAAACATGGGTCAATCAGGTCATAAAATATATGGTCATAACACAGCACAAGGTAGAAAGCTTGGTGGTACTGGGACCAAAAATCCTGGTCCTGCACGAAGAGGCGCCGCCGCGCTGAGGTGGTGGGGTGCCATGTGAGCACAGCTGGTGGCTTCCAGCTGCAAGCCAGCTAATGCAGAGGTGATTCTGTGATGCGCTGGATAATCACCTGGCACAGATAATCAAGAACTGCCTGCCTTTGTAAAGTGCTTCAAAGTAGTCTTCACCAAAAGCCTTTGCTCAGAGGGTTTGATTTTTGAAATTAATAAATTTACTACTTTTATGCTGTAGAAGCGTAGAAGCTATTTTGAGTACCAGCTTTTTGAACGCTGTCGTTTTTGTTCTGAACTTTCTGCATAGAATAATTATTTGAAATGTTCATTCAGAACAAGATTAGTTTAGCATATCATGAGCAGAACTTTCCCTTCCCCCTGCACTCTTCTTTTCAGATGTAATGTGGCTTGAAGTTCCCTGCTTAACACTAAATTTGTCTTTGGAATTTGGCCAGCACACAGTAGTAATGTTTTGTGTTCCCTGTTAAAATCTAGGGGTTTGTGACTCAGCTTTGTTTCCAAGAGTTGAGGGGGGAAAAGGAAAAAGAGAAAAGTAAGGGAGGGGAATGCAGACAGTACCTTTCCCAGTAGGGATGCTGCTGCAGGCTGCGGGCTAGCACATACTTTGCCTTTCAAAAGCAGACAATCAGTCATTCTTTCTCCCCCAGCAGATTGTAAAGTATTACAATGGTGCAAAACTCTGACAATGGAGATCAAAAGGAAGAAGCTGGAACAAAGAAAACATAAAGAGCTTTGTTTGTAGGGAGAATAAAATACTTTAGTATGATAAATTCCTGTTCTTCTAAACTCTAAACACATGGCCCCTAGGAAGCTGTTCAGTCGCCTGGAATTAATGTTCTGCGTTCTGTTCGGGGAGCAGCGATGGTTTGTAACTGGCACACACACAAACCCTGTATCGAACCTTCAATTAAGTCTTCTATTTAGCATTTGACTTTCGAAGAAAATGTTTTAAAATAAACCAAATATAAATTAAAAAAGAAATCTCTCTCCATTGAACTTCGAGTGGCAAAACTATTATGCCGCTTCACTATATCTGTAACAATTAAAGTTATTAGTGCATTTTGCTCAAAGGCATAATGAAATTAAAGTCTTATGTTATTCTCAAATTTATTCTAATTGATTTAAATGAGGGTCAGAAAGAGTGCTAGACAAGTTTCAAAATATTATTAATATCATCAGTTACTGTCTAAGAGCATTGTGTGCTACTTTTAAATTTATTTTATTGAAAAGCTTTTATTACTCCTCCTCCCCAAATTTTGATATTTAAATATATAGCTTTTTTAAGTTTGGCCAGACTTGTTTACCTCAATTCAGTAATGCAACCATTTGAAACATTCATGCTATGCAGTGGTATATGAATGTATATATGAGGATTTATTTTTTCTTTATTGTTGCTTTTTTTAATAGTCTTTGTCTTCTAGCTGGATCATCTGTCTTGTTTCTTGAGGTAGCCTCTGGTTTTTTTTTTTTTTTTCCTGAGTCACTTCAGAAATGGTCAGTGTACTGGAGCATTGCTGAGATTTTGTCATTCAAAGATACATTGGTGTTCTTAAATGTATGGTTTGAAATGATCAAACATCTAACTGAGTCAATAAGCACTGTGTTGTTTACTCTTGCACGTGACTTCATATCTTGAAAGCATGCAATTATGTCTTTAAATGTAAGTTTGTTTTAAATGTCTTGTTTCCACATTTTATTGTTGCATTCACTTTTTATTCTGCTTTGTTTACGCACCTCTCAATCTGGATTAAGCAGGTCTGTGAATCTTCTCAATGCATGCAAACTGAAAAAGCCTGCTCTAAGGTGAGGGATCCTTAATAGCTTTGTAGTGTTGAAGCTCAGTTGTTTTTCTTTTCTGTTTCGGTTCAACACATAAAAAGTGGCTGTTTTAATACAAGCATTAACATGGTAGAACTGTAATTATTATTCCCATTTTTAACATTTTCAGAAGTACATGTTTAAAACTCTCATCATTGATAAATGCATTGCAGAACTTAAATAATAACAGTTTCAGTTATGGTATCTCCATTGTCTCATGCTAACATAATTTCTATTATACACCACATTGCTGTCTGAAGTTAAAAATTGTGTTACCAAACATTGTCTTTTTAAATAATTGAAAATGCTCTCATTTCATATCACTAATGTGAAGCCAAATTCTGGAATCCAGTTATACTCATACAAAACTGTAAGTTAAATGAATTTTTTCTGTTGTTTTGAATTCCTCCTGTAGCCATGGATATAATCACTGATGTTTAACACTATAGCTACCAAAATGTGTATGTGCCAAAATTGAGTTAATATAATGGAGTTAGAATCCTCGTTTCCAACCGCCTGCTGATACTTCTCACTGGGCTTTTTTTGTTGTTGTTGAAAGTTTAAAATATAATTTGTCAGAAGATAGCATTGCTAATTAGTTTAAGCAGTAATGGACATAAGCCAAGAGTTTGAAAGAACTTCGTTCCTGTGGTAAAAGTAGTTTTGATGCTGATACGAGACTGGATCATTCAGAACGAAGTTAGCATTATACTGGTAAGCTTTAGTCCCGCCTATTCATTTTTTTTATCTACCAGTTCATCTTTTCAGTGTTGGTAGCTATAAAAATAAAACCCCAAGCAACATAAAAATTAGTTTAAAATTGCTGCTGTAACTTCCATTTTTCTCTAACATTACTATAATTTGGTGATTTCCTTAATTTGATTTCGATGTAGGCTAGTATTGCCTCTTCTTTTCCTTAACCAGGAAAAGATGCCAAAATAAAGGTTTGATCCTACAAAATCACACAGAGAGGATGTTTTTGCAAGCACTGTATATAAATTAGTGGAAGGACTCATACAGATATTTTATGTGGAGTGAATATTTTCAGTGTCAAGACTTTTTAACTGGAGTAGTATTAGATTGGATGATGTTATGAGATGCAGAGAGAACAGTTAAATATTAACAGTGTATTATTTAATTTACTAGAGGAGGTTTTTTTCATGCATTTGACATTGAGATGACTTGGATAATGTTAGGTTAGTGTAGGAGACACTGAATTCTGAAATGAAGACAGAATTAAATTCTTTTTACTGCCTTTTCCTTTCTCCTATAAATGTATTTTGTTCTGTGCCTGTGTGTAACTTTGCATTCTGCTTGCTGTCTTACATCGCTCTCTCCACAGAAACAGTATTTTTTATTTTTTTTTTTAGTTTCAGCTTAATTGTTTGAATCGTGCTTGGTTTTAATACAAAAACACAGCACTGAACATCTGTTCTACCATCGCATGTTCCAGAAAGTTTTTTGTCAAGTGTCGTGGTTTTACTCTCTCTCAGCTGAAACCAGGACATCAAGCTACCCAAGATGCATCTTAACATGCATCTGCTCTGTGGCGTTCCCCCTGGCTGAGGGCTTCCTTCCTTCCAGAAGGGCGGTTGCTTTGCAGAAAGACTCCAGTTCAGTTGTTCCCATCCTTTCTGTAACTGAGCCTCAGCTGAGGTGTTGAAACATTCAGACGTGAGAGAGCAAGAATATATATTTTTTTTTAAAAAAAAACCGAGTGGATCAGTGGTGGTGTACAGTTGATAAGCTGAATAATTTTTGACCAGACAGAAGAGTCTGTCTTGTTTCCTTTCATTATGAAGAGCCAAAACCTCTCTTTCTTACACCACACACAAAGTGGGACGGAGCCTGAGGAGCTGAGTTAACAGGGTAGGGATAGTTGTTAGGGACTGATGGGGAGGTTTGGAATAGTCCTCAAGGATGCTCGAGATGAGCCTTACGGTAAGCAGCACATCTCTGGGGGTGTATGGAGGTCAAGGGGGAGCTGGCTGGGGATGGTAGAAGGGGTGACTGGGATGAGACTGGGCCTTGAAAGAGCAAGAGCAGAAAGAAGCTTGAAAGCGATCATTGGTTTCCGTGGCTTCTGGGGTGAGAGAGACACTGAACGTGGCCATTTAGTGATGGGGATGTTACGCATAAAGGGGATGTTTCTGTTCTGCTCTTCGGAGGGGAGAAAACAGCACAGGACTGGGGTGGGGGGAAATGAGACCCTGACCCCAAGTCCTGTAGCTCAGCCACTGCCATGGGGGAGATTCCTGCCCTGGTCTGGGTAACGCTGCCTGCACCTCTGTGCTGCCCAGGGAGCACAGTGAAGTGAAAAGCATCACCCAGCTCAGGGCCTCACGCTTAGCTGCTCCCTCTCCGGCTAGGAAGCACTGCTGTAGGGAGAAGTGCTTTGGCCTAACAACCAACCACAATAATTTGTCGCCTGTTAGGTGCAAGCTCTGAGTGGGCTTCTCTTAACTCACTAAGCAATACTGCTTGTGTTTTGGCTCACAATTTTCCATCAGAGTGATCTGGATGCCTAAGAGGTGCCATAAAGTCATACAAGAGCTCCCTGATAGCTATCTTGGCAGGAAGGATGGTTGAGGAGTGTGAGAGTAAGGCAAGCTTTGAACCTTTGAGAACCCCTTGTCAGGAGATGTGGGGAATCTAATCTATTCATACGTCTAAGTAGGAAGCATACGTTTTTGACAAGCTAACGAAAAAATGCAGGCTAGCTCACCTCTAGTTGCACTTTGGGGTATGTTAAAGCTAGCTTTGAACCACAGAAATACTGGGTGAAGACACAATGTTAGCTTGACCTACTTTTGGCATACTCTGTACTCTGGCTGGAGGTGTCAGGTAGTATACTTCCTCTTTAAATCTTTTTACTTCTTATTGAGAGAATCCGAAAGTCCAGACGTGTGGAGTGGTAGTCAGAGATTTGAAATGTGACCTGGAAAATAGATACTGCAACTTACTCTGCAATATTGGTTTAGCCCATCTTCTATTTTATGATTAAGGAAAAACCAGTATGTTTTTCTCTGTTGCACCAGGTACTCAGCAAAACTCTTATGCAGGCTCTTTAATAAATCAAGTTATGATTAAAAACAAAGTTGTAGTTATTTTTAGGGTCAGCATTCTACTTGATACGTTTCTCGAAAATATTTGTCGTAGAGATACGTGTTTTTACAAGTGTCACTGTACAACTTGCTCCTTTTTTTTGTTAGCACTGTTAAGAGAACCAGTTCAGCTGAGCGTGTGTCCCCAGGCGGTCGGAGGGAAAGCTATGGAGATTCCAAAGGGAGTCGCAACCGCACTGGATCCACCAGCAGTTCATCTAGTGGTAAAAAGAACAGTGAAAGGTAATGTTATCTAAATATCTATCTCCTTCCTCTGCCTACTGCCCTAATAATGAAATTAGTTTCTTTACTGAAATTAGATTATCTAGTTTAGCAAATATTGGGAGCTTCTGTTTTTTTAAAAAGCTCCAACAGTTGGACAAAAACATACTTTAAAACACTTCAGATAAAACAGTTTCTCAAATTTAGCTGAAATTTATTTGCCGTAATTCCAAACCATAAACAATGTGCGAACCTTGAGTTGCCCAGAAAAGTTTGTAATTACTAAACATTACTTTTCCATTATCTTAGTGGTTTCCCTTATTGTTCAAGTTCCTCACACGTACCTGTTCAAGTTCCTGTTGGTGGTGCATTGACCCCAGCTGGCAGCTGAGCACCACACAGCCACTCACTCCCTCTCCCCTAGCAGGACGGGGAAGGAGACTAGGAAGAGCAAAAGTGAGAAAACTCATAGGTCAAGATAAAAGCAGTTTAATTAATGAAGGAAAGAGGGAGAAAAACCAAAGCAAGCAATGGAAAGAGCAATGACTTCCCGCCTCCCACATGTAGACTGATGCCCAGCCAGTCTCTGAGCAATGACTGCCTCAGTCTGAGGGTCAGATTAATGAGAAGTGGAGGGAGAGGCTTACATGCAAGTGCTGTCCAAAGAAGCTGAATGAAGTGATGTCTGCCTCTGTGGTATCTCTGATGATGCTTCTGTGTACTGCTGAGAGTACAAGGAAAAGAGAATGTCTTGTCGAAGGCTTTCAGACTCAGGATGTTCTTGGACAAATTCATTGATGCTTGTGGCAAAGTCACTGTATTGCTCAACTGGTTCTTTCCCGCATTTCCTAGACAGGTCTTAGTCTTAGCCATTTCACTTCACCTGTCCTATTCCAGTTTCCAACCACCAAAAAGTGATTTTGCTGGTATTGTGTCACTATCTCTGGATGAAGTGATCATAGAAACAGAAAGCTAATGAAGATCACGTAGTAACATAATTTACCTGCTCTGTATGGGTATCAGTGCCATCATAGGAGTTGCTGAGTTGATCGTGAGCCAATAGTTCCCCCCCTTTTATCCCTTCAGCATCTTCACTGATGTAAGGAATGTCTGAGGTGGTTGGGTACTAATGGACAGCTTAAATATGGATGATGAAATTGTTTAGGAGTTTGTTTCCTGGCTTATGTTTTCAGCTATGAAGCAAGACAGCAAGTGTGCAAAATTTATGAAACTTGTGAGAGACTTAGCAAATCATGGGAATAATGAAAAAATTAAGAATACTATTAGAGAAAAGTTTATAAAATCTTAACCAAGGAAGATAGAATTGAATATTTACACAGACTAAAAATTTAGTCAGTGTAAAATCTTCTTTGTGCTGTGCATCTATGTGTGTGAATGAGGTTTTTACAAGCTGATGGAATTCTGCAGGACCAGACCTTCTGGCACTTCTGGAAATTTTACTTGATCTCAGCATATGATTATTTTTTTTGTGGTAAAATAATTTTAAACAACAGATAGCCTTTAGGGAATGTATTTTGAAGAGATGAGGAAGCTGCAGTGGCACTGAATAGAAGTGGGTTTGGTTCTGTTTACAAGATTTCTGTACCTCACTTGAAATTTACTAAAAGATTGAAATATAATTGCAAAAAAAAAATTACCATAGCAATTAACTCTTTAAGTAATCACTAAATAAATACTATTTTTGAGAGGAAAATCAATCTTTAATTGGATTACTTATGAGCTGTGTCTCTTTCTGCGTGTGCAGACTTGGGCAAAATTGTTACTAAACATAGAATCACAGAATGTTTTGGGTTGAAAGACACCTTAAAGATTGTCTAGTTCCAACCCCGCTGCCACAGGCAGGGACACCCTCCACTAGACCAGGTTGCCCAAAGCCCCATCCAACCTGGCCTGAAACACTTCCAGGGATGGGGCCTCCACAGCTTCTCTGGGCAACCTGTTCCACTGCCTCACCACCCTCACTGTAAAGAGTTTCTTCCTTATATCTGTTCTAAGTCTACCCTTTTTCAGTTTAAAACCATTACCCCTTGTCCTAGCACTATGTGCCCTTGTAAACAGCCCCTCTCCAGCTTTCTTGTAGGCATCCTTTAGGAACTGGAAGGCTACTGTATGGTCTCCCTGGTGTGTTCTCTTCTTTGGGCAGAACAACCCCAACTCTCTCAGCCTGTCTTCATAGGAGAGGTGCTTCAGTCCTCTGNCTTCAACCTGCTGGTCATGCTTATTTTTAATGCAGCCCAGGACACGGTTGGCTTTCTGGACTGCCAGCACACACCGTTGAGCTTCTTGTCCATCAATACCCCCAAGTCCTTCTCCTCAGGGCTGCTCTCAATCCCTTCATCCCCCAACCTGTATTGATACTGGGCATTGCCCCAAACCATGTGCAGGACTTTAGCCCTGGCCTTGTTGAACTTCATGTGGTTCTCACAGGCCCACCTCTCAAGCCTGTCAAGGTCCCTCTGGATGACATCCCTTCCCTCCAACATGTCGACTGCACCACACAACTTGATGTCATCAGCAAACTTGCTGAGGGTGCACTTGATCCCACTGGCAGACCCTTCTAGCACAGAGAATATATACCTTGACACATCTCAGAATACCACTGAAGCAGAAAATTGAATATCAATACTCTTAGGGACAAGTGAGCCTGAAAGTTTTGAAAAGCAAAACTAAGCAAAAAATTAATGACCACTGAAGGGACTGCTGAGAAGATAAAAGCTTGCTCTTGGTTTAAGCTGGAAGTTCTATGAAGTGTTGCAATAGCGCATAACTTCATTACGGCGACATTGTCTCAGTGAGTTCACTACCTGGGAGTTGCTGTGCTCTGTATTGATCTCTTGAAGCTGATAGGTTTTTCTAAGGCTGAATTTTTACTTTTTATTTTGCATACATGTAACTTCCCGCTCTATGGCACTATCAAATTATAGCAACAGTTGTTACATTGTGACCTCATTAATTCAGAAAAGCCCACCTTACGTAAACAAAACAAATTTCTTATGGAAACTTTTTGTTAAAAGAAGTAAGTTTTTATAATTAGACAGGAAGATTTCTTTCTGGAGTGTGAGGAGGCAGTACAGCTACCAATGGTGAAGGGTTACTGCTTCTCCAATTAACTGTAGTTTTTAAAAAAAAAAGTAATAGGTGATGATCCCGCAGTGTCCTTTCCCTATGTATTTTACCAATTTTTTCATAAAAAATTCAGTTCCCCAGAAGGTGAATGTTCCATATGTTGTGCAGTGAAAGATAAACCCATCACAATCTAAGTACAGGGCTTTGCAAAGTCTGGGGTTTTTTAAGATATCCCTGAGTTCCTGCTACCTGCGTAAGGTGATAATTATCTGAAATCAGTTTTATATTAAAGCTACTAAAGAAATAAAGTGAGATTATTAATTAGGTTGTTCATTTAAATTGAGGGAAGATATGACTTCTAGCAGCTACACAGAGGTACTCTACACTTGAAAAACTGATTTCAGTATAGCTGAGAAATAAAAACTTGATGACATAATGGTTGTCTGCAAGATTGTTTTGTTTCTGCTCTGAAGTTGATCACGGTACTTGAAATGCATTTTTAATTTTTCATACTATTCTAACAGAAACCCAATTGTCCTGTCATTCTGCAGTTGTTAGGCCACAAAAGGTCGAGCAGCAGCGTTGATCAGAAATCACTTGCTCTGGACTCAGGGAGGAGGTCCAGCATGCAGGTGATGCAATGCTTAAACGTATCCCAAGGAACTAATTGAGAGTGTGTGCTCGATTGCCCTAGCTGGAGCTAGTGACGTGGGTGTCACTATGAGAACAGTCGTCATGTGGTTAGAGAGCTTTCCCTGATTTCATCACGTGCAGCCTGAGGGTGTTCAGCACCACAGCTCTCACCTCCTTGAAGAGTGTCCTTATCCAGTGGAAGAGGCAGGCTAAAGTCTTGCCTCATGCTTCCTGCTGAAGCTGGGCCACTGTGCAAAATATAAAGCAAGATTCATGGGACTAGAAGAAAACCGAGCATGATTCTGTATACTGGGGGCTAAAGGCTGTCCCCCTAAAGCTAACTGTATGTCTGAAAGAGTGAGGAAGAGGATGCTACATAACTGCCTACTCACAGCCTTATCATTTGTATCATTGATCCTTATGGGTCCCTTCCAACTTGAGATGTTCTGTGATCCTCTGTCTGGTCTGTAGATGAAACTTAAAGCAGAGCGCATGCAAGGAATCTAGAAAGGCAGTCGTGACATTGTTTCTCAAAGCATATAGAGTTGTAGGCTGTTGCACAAAAGCATAGTGCAACAGAAAGCTATTTTAAGAAGCTTTAAGCATAAGGAGTGAGGAGATGACCATAATCTCCTGTGCTATTATGGGGTGTCCCAACTCCCTATGGCTATGAGCCAGGGGTTGGGTGAGCCTTCCTAAGGGTTAGATAAGTAAGAAGTGACTCAAGTTCACAAAAAATAAAAAGGGTAGTCAGAGCTCTGAGCTGTGTGTGGTTAGGGTTTGTATAATTAGAAAGTACACATGATTTGCTTTATTGCTGTCATGAATCAGCCTTTCACATTAGCTTGTTTAGCTTGAATAAGTCAGCATGGTCTGTTCAGAGCTAGGGACTCTTTTGTCTCTAATATGGCAGCATTTCTGACTAGTGCTCCATCCCATCAAGTTTTTATTTTCTAAAAATATCTTTGGTCATAAAAGAAATTGTTAATCTTAGTGTTAACAATGGCAATGTATCATGCTATTTATATAGATGAAATTGGCTGCATACACCAGCTTGAAGCATGGATTTTGATGCATGATTAATACCAAGGCTGATAATGTGAAGAGTTGCTAAATCAATGGGTAGGATCAGTAGAATTCTTTGTTTTGTGGGTTTCTGGGTTTTTTAAAATCATTAAGTATTATTCTTAATGCAACTGTAAAATCAAGGCAAAAGGAAAAATACGGTAAAATTACTTGCTACAACTTTTGTTGTAGAGAGAGAGAATCTTTTATGCTTAGAAAAATTGCATGCAACCCAGTTTCCTTTGGTTTTTTTTGTTTATCTGCCCACTGCAGTCGAGGAATGGATGTGGAGAGGGCATCACAGCTCTCGGGAGCTTCAGCGTTTCGCGGTCGAAATGATAGGATCCTTTTGTGATCGCCCTGAGAAACATGCAACAGTAATCTGATATTTCAAAAGTTTTACTGCATAGAAAGAAAATGGAACTGGGAGGAAAAATAACTGCGTAATATAGCTTTGTGTCCCTTTCATGCTTCGTCAGAAACACCATCTTCAAGCCTAATTATACAGGAGCAAAGGACAAAGAAAACAAATGAGTGGCATTTCTTGAAAAGGATTGCTTCGTTCTGGCCAGGGTTGTACTATCCAGAGAGCTCCTCAGCTTTTCTGCCTCTTCCTTCTCCACACACTTCATGTATTTTCCCCTCAAGTTTTGCCAAATATTTTCTCAAGACAAAAAGACAAACCGATTTCAGGTTGTGTAGTGAGAAAGAGAAGACATTTTAATCACGACGGGATTGTGCTTTCTGGGTTTTACTGAGTACTGTCATTCACCAGGAAACAACTGGGCAGTCCCGTGTTTCGTGTAAGCTCTTTGGAATAGCAGGATTCACACTTTGGTTTGCCCCCCACTCCACACATGCAGAGAGATTTTGTAGTTAAGGATATCTTCCTAGCTTCATGTTATGGTTGTAAACTGCTCTGGAGTAACGAATCTCACCAAAACTGATGCAGCCACTCATGAGCAGTTCTGTGTCCTCCTGTAACTGGATTAACTCTGCAACAGAAAAGGATCTGGTAGTTGGTAGAGGAATAGCTGCAGGTTTAAGGATGCAAGGAGAACTGCATGCAAAAGTTTTAACACCTGCCATCAAGGAGCCACAATGTATGCTGGTTTTAAGTGTGTCTGCCTGGGGATTTACCTTGTAAATAATGGAATTTGAAAAAGTGTTTTTATTTATATGTACCCACACAAAAATATTTTATGTCTTTTATATTATATTTTAAATTTTATATATACCTTTATATGTGCAGACTGTATGTGCATGTTTTTTAAAGCAGAAATTTGTTCATTTTTTTCACAGCAAACCCAAGGAACCAATGTTCAGTGCAGGTAGGAACTACTAAAATTTTTAAGCAGATTAAGAAGAAATTATGTTATCATAGTTGGTCTTTTTTTTTCTGTGGATGCCTAGGAACTAGTATTGGGAATCTAAACATGATACTTACAGGCTACTGATGACTTTTTTTTTTTTTAAAAAGTTGATTAATTTGCTCTAGTTTTTATTGGTAGAATAGGTTTATTTTACAGTAAAGATTCCTTGTAAGAAGGCAAAGAAGGAAAAAGCTGTGTCTTCTTAACCCAAATATGTCTTCCCTTTCAAAGCAGGATTAAGGTTTTGTTAATTAAAGCATGTGCCAAGTTCCAGCTATGACGCTGTCATGATAAGTTAGTCATAACAGGGAACCCTCAACTCCTGTTAACGAATGTCACATCTGTCCCAATGCCTTTTGTTACTACTGTCTTGGAAGGCTATTTTCAATTTGAAAATCACTTGAAGTTTTTTATACTTGTGTATTACCCCTGTAAAAATATTTCAAAAGTGAAATAGTGGGTATAAGTGAAAGCTGAATTTGTCCTTGTCATTAGACAGAAAGTTTTGAGCAATCTCAATAAAAATACAAAGTGGAATACTATCCATGACAGTTATTTTTGTTCTGAAAAACCAAGGACAACTAAAGTAAAAGCTTTCTTTTAACAAAATAAGGGGAAAAAAACTGTTGATTTATCAGATGTATCATATTCTTTTTGTGTATACTTCTGTAACAGTAATCATACAGTAAGCTGAAAGAGTAGAAAATCTTTTGTTTACTGACCTGATTGATCAGCATCCAACAAAGCTCTTAAGCCATACATCAGGGTTTAGTGTAATTGATTTTGAACTCAGTAATACATAAAACTAAGTAAGCGCTTAAGTGTTTTGTGCCAATACAATCACAGTTCATGTCCCTTTCATGAAAACTTGGCTTAGAAAAAGAAAACTTCTGATTTGCAGAGTATGCTTTTCTCGTGCAGCATTTCTTCCCTTGCACCACGTAAGCAAAGATATTTCGAATAATTTTTCTTGTGATGCTTTCCTTGTAGATAAAGATCAGTAACTAAACAGGTGTGACGCTAATTTTACCCTTCTCACCTGGACAAAATTTCTACTGAAATTAATGATTTTTTTTTCCCCTGAGAAAGTTATATTTGGTATTTTACTGACTTAAGCATCGAGTTGCATAATGGAGCTTAAGCTAGTATTTTAATGATAAAACAACTAAACAGAGCCCCTAGCTGGAGGAAAAGGGTTTTGATTGTAATTACCCAACGCACGGCACGGAGTATGGCTCAGGTACCAGGTGACCCTCCAGCAGAATATGACTGGACAGCAGGGAGAGCAGGTATTTAGTGAGTTTATGTATTCAAACACGTCTTTATCTAGCCCTTCTGTCTCTGTCTCTGTAATCACAAGGGAAGCGCCGTGTGACGCACTGCAAAGGTAGGCTTCACTTCCAAAACCTCATAGCTCTCGAAGCAAAATGGTACTGGTGGGATAAAAGCTGAATGTCTGAACAGCTGGTTTCTAACTTGCACATGTTTTGCAATGTTAAAACTTTCCTGTTCTTTTGAGTGAAACAAAAATAATTATACCATCAATTATACGTTCTCCTGAATTATAACCCTCAGGTGGACTTTAATAATAAAAAGGGGTTATAATTTAGATTCTTGTGGAATTTTTCAGAAGAATTTGAATTAGAAAAAATATGTTGAGAGAGCTATATGGCAACACGTGGATGTTGTTCACTGTGTTTGAAATGGTGTTCTGCACTTTTGCTGAAATTCATATAGAATTTGCCCCTTTGTTGGCTGTTTCGCTGTTAGCCTAACATGATTATAGAAGCCTTGGATTTTCCCTTGCTTTTTCTTACCGAGTAGACTAGATTTTTCTGAATGTTGGATAAACAGACCTAGGCCTCCAACTAATTTCTCACTGCTGTTTGCTCAGTGTCATAAAGCAGTTACATTTGGTAAATATACCATACTGTTTTCTAAAGCTTTAGCTAAAGTGTAGTGTAAATATGCACATTTTTGATGCATGTTTATGTCTGTGATATAATCACAGATTTATCTTGCTTTTTAGAGATAGCTAAGTCCTAACAGTTTTGCCATTAATCAGCATCTTTCAGCTTTGCAGTGATCACAAAGCAAAGAATGTTTGTTCTCAAGGCAAAGTCTTTTAGACAGTCTCTACCTCTGTGTATTCTTTGTACAATTTTATGCCTGCAATCAGTAGCGATCTCCTTTGCAGATCCTATTGGCATTCATGTGCCCTCTTATTTCAGTTCAGTAACTGTTAAATTTTATAGTTACTTTCAACAACAATTTCAAATACACAAAATTGCAGATGTAAAAGATACATTTGTCCCAAAGTTTCACCATGGGTCTGTCTTTGTAGTCTGATGACTGTCTGTCTTTACATCTGTCTTCACGTTTAGAACTCTGCTGTCTTAAGAACTTAGCTATGAAAAATATGAGGAAAGGGATGTAGATTGGTTATGTAGATAATATGGATTACTAACAAAAATCAGTACACATGGAATTAATATTACCAAAATGTAGAAATAAATACACAGTATGGATTTCTGTGCCTGACCTAGTCATCCTCAGTTCCTCTTCGTAGCCGAGAGAGAGAGGGTGCCATTCTGAAAGCATAATTTATATATTAGGTATACTATACTTGGTATAATTTACTGTACTTGCTTTTGGACATCTGCCTTAACGTGTGATTAATTTGTCCAAAAGTACCCATTTCTCTGTATTTACTGTAAAAAGGATTTTTGAATGACTAGGTCAAATACTTCCACTGTAGGTAGCTAAATGCAAGTTTTATGAGTCCCATAAGTTTCACCTGAGACAAGCAGTTCAATGAATTAAAATTTCATCATTCTCAGCCTTAGATAAGCTCAGTCAGGGGTTGTCACTGCTAAAAATCTATTGACTTCCAGTGCAGCAGTATTGGTGGTATTGGCATGTGTTCCCAGCTCGTTAAATAGATGCTGCATGCGCATACAAATAGTGCTGTAATGCTCTGCTATTTAATGCTCTACCCTCTATAGTTTATTTTCCAATACAGGTCTATTGGACTAGTTTTTTAAAAACAATTCCAGTATTCTAGCATTTTAACAGGCACGTTAAGCTCCAACCATCTGTCACCATTATTTCACCATTACTATTGCTTCTTTTTAGCCTTCCGTTTTCTGTTGTTTTCATTTTATGTATGAATTATGTAAATGAAGGGATTTTAGAGACCCCTAGCTGTAACTTTACTGTGACAGATCAAGTAGATCCCTTTTCCAAATGAGTTAGTCTAAAGGCAAAATACACATATATTTAGGTAATACAGCATAACTTTGTTTGTTTGTTCAACAGATAATTTTTATTCGTTAGTCAGGATTTGTAGAGTATGCATATTTCCAATTAAAATAAGCCTTAGTTTTCAAATTAAAAAAAATAATGGTATAGTTGTAGTGATACTTAACAGTTCATAGCATAATTTTAACAGTCCTAAATTGTATAATTTTTTTCATTTACATGATTTTGTTACTTCTGCCCTTCCATTTCCTCTGTGCCCACGATTATTCTGTCTAGTAACTCTACAGATGTCACTGACTCCAAAACTGCTTGATTCGCATGAGAACAAGGCTGAACCCCTTGATCTGCCGATGGAGCAGCAAGAGCCAGCACGTTCTGAATCTGGACAAACTTCACCAGAAGTTCACAGGACACCCACTTTGGCCTTGCCAGTTCCCAAAAGTCCTAGTCAGACCTTCATGGCATTTCCCAGATCTCCTAGTTTTATAAGCCCCATGAAGTCCCCAAGTCAGTACTTCCAGATCTGTTATTAATCCCTACTTCTCTCCCCCCAAAATATTTCTTACCAGTTCAACACATTACTTTTAGTATTTTCTTCTAGAAATGTTTACTTCTGTCAGCCAATTCAGTTTTTGTAGCTTCTCTCCTGTATGTCATTTTCCTTTCTTTTAATGTGCTGTCAATGTTGTCATTCCTTTTTCAATGTTTAGTAATTCTTAAAGCACTTACCTTTTCTGCATGTACATCAGCATGATTCCTTTTACTAATTGTTTGTGTTCCTTATTTCGAATGTATCTCTAACACTGTATCAAGTGTAAAGCATACCTTTACACTGAGATGCAAAGAATGCAACTGAGTGTTGGAAAATACTTTAGATGCTGATGCTCCACTGTAAATATTCATTAAAAAATAAAATTAATTTTAAGTGGCATTTCTGCGTTAATTGTAATCTTTGATGTTTTCCCCTTCATTTTTTAATATTTAGAAAACCGTAATATTGTAAATTATTTTTCACAAAAAAAGTTCTCATTTCAGTTCTTTCGGTTTTGTAGTACTTCATGACATTGTTTAGTTCTAATTCTGCTGCTCAAAATATTTAGAGGAAACAGGGACTTTGTATGTTGAAAAAAAATTCTGCTTAGTGATTATGAATTAGGAAAAGAAAACAGCTCTGCTTAATTTCTAAGTTTGAGATTGCATGTCATTCTGTAATTGTAACACACCAAACTGTTAAGTGGGAAGGGATGGAGGAACTCTGGAGTTCTCCACTGATGGTTTTTTTGTGTAACACTAAACATTTCTGACCTTTTGTAGAGGAAGGATACGTAAAAATGTTTCTTCGTGGACGTCCTGTTACCATGTACATGCCCAAAGAGCAAGTGGAATCTTACAATTTGGAAGCAAAAGTAGAACTACCAGCCAAGAGGCTTAAACTGGAATGGGTGTATCCTTTCTGTGCTAGAGGACTACTCAAAATCAATCATTCCTTAATGATTTCTTGTAAATAATTTTTTGAGCTGAAGTATAGCAAAAATGAGACCTTTATTAATAGGGTTCATTTCATTAGTGAAGCGACATTTTATTGAAACAGATGTTAATTTCTTGAGGCTGCTGATCTGCACCTTGTGAAGTACAGGGTGGCAGCTTAAGAAAGATTTTGCTTAAATGATGCCTGAAGGTTAAGTCTGAAACATGCTAATTAGCTAAAGATTAAACTAGGCATATTGTAAGAATGTAGTGAGCTGTGATTATTAATTACAGTATGCATAAAACAAGCTCACTTTTTTTTTTGCTGATTCTCAGCAGTAATTTATCGTTTTATAGAATGTGCACCATTGTCCTTTAGAGGATGCTGTCATCAAATTCAGTACCTGAATAACCCCTGAATTGAATAGCACTTCGCAACTGATAGGTGCTTAGCAATAAAATTCATAAGATATTGTATATAAGATAATGTTTGAATTTAGATTTTAAACTGTGTTTAAGGAGCATAAATACTGCACAACTGGAATTTTCCACTGACTTCTATGAGTGGACATAACTACAGAATTTTAACGTGGAAGAAATTAGTGTTTCATTACATACAGAAATTCTCACATTTCACTTTTCAATACAATGAGGAAATGGACTCTATTGGAAAAAATAAATTACTTTTTTGTATAATCTTAGTATATGTAATGGATGATTCAAGATAAAATATAAGCACAACAAGATCTGAGTCTGTTTGTAATATCCACTATCTTTAGAGAGATGAAGTCTTCATAAGGTTTTCTATTTCGAGAAAAATACTTTTTTGGGTCCCAAACACTGCAAATAGGAAGTTGCTTTGTCTTCATAAAAAAGAAGTCAGGCTGCAAATAGCCTTTTTCAAGTTGTATAAATAGAACTGCATGTGGTTTCAGAATGCACACAGAGAGTTTCCAAAAGTCCCATTGTGAATATACAAGAGATTAATGACAGATTTAGTAACCGTTCTTATTATTCTTATTGCAGCTGAGCCTCTAGGTTCTACCCCACCCTGCTGGAACTGCGTAGGTAATGCATACAGAAATAACTCAGGATGAATTTAAAAAAAAAACAAAATTTCACAGAATTAATAAAACGGATGAAATTAGAATGATAAGTACTGCTTGCCACATTTTAACATGTAATTGTTGTATAGGCTGTCGCTGTATATCAGGAGAGAACTGAATGATGCCTTTTTACACTTGGAAGCTGCCCCTCGCGAGGGGGTCTGAGGGCGGTACGGGAGAAGGGGTTAGGATACTTGCTGAAACAACAAAAAAACTCAACCACGAAACAGAACAGATTGCGTTAGCAGGGTGTCGGTGGAAAATGAAGTTAATATTTTGGAGTAAAAAGTGATAATTATCAATTATTATCAATTCAGTCTCATTAGTATCTCACTTAAGCTTAGTTAAATGACCGAATATGTGCCAGGTGGAGCATTACTTTTAGTTTGAATATTCATATGTCCTTCCAGGCATGTGTCTGAATATGCAGCAGAATCCTTTATATAAAGGTTGTCTATGAATAGAAAAGGGATGAATTAATAAAATGCTCTAACTCTGACTGGTTACTGAGGAGGAAGCTTTTTTTTTTTTTTTTTTAATACCATGCTAATTTTTTTTCAGATTTTGATTTTTTTTTTTTTTGCAGTTAAACCCAATCATCATATCCATACTTAAAAGTTACACCAATTAGTAGGTATATAAAAAACCTCTCTCTTTTTTTTTTTAATTAAAAGAAGGTAATGCCCAATTTATAGTCTACAATGATGAGCAGAAAAGCCGGTACAGCAGCATAAAATAATTTAAGGAGAAAGATGAAGACAGCAGAAAACCAACCGATATTGCCAGCACTCATTCCAGTTTAGTTGGAGAAGCTGAGCTGTTTGCTTCGAGGGTGAAAGAACTAGAGTAGGAGAAAACATCTTTGTACTGGACAAATCAGCCTGGCTGTGGGATTACAGCCAACGATGCTTTATAATGTAAGAGTGGGGATAGAGAAACAACATCTTGGAGGTGAAATGGACAAATGGAAAGGGCAAAGCAGACTGTGATGAGGAACAGAAGGAGAAAAATCTAATGTGTGTAGATTTCCGGGAACGTCTGAACCCTAAAAGGGTTTTACAGTCATGTTAGTGGATATCTGGGTAAGCCAAAAAAGGTTCAGAGCACATCAGATATATTCAGACATGAAGAAACAGAAATGCTGAGTGATGAGGTGTGAGGGAGGGCTGGAGCAAGAGTCTGCGCTGGGAACATCAGGGCAGGAGCAGTGGTCTGCATGGATCCGTCTAAGACCAGCTCACTTGGCAAGCAGGAGGTTCAAAACAAAAGCTGCAGGCTAAATGAAAAGAAAAGGTCAAGATAACATTCCCTGAAGTGCCAACTCACCAAATCAAAGTTGAAGCCACCAAATCCGAGTGTGGGAAACAGTGAGGAGACACAGAGATCAACCCCAGGAGTTTACATCTGAGAAAAAAGACTGAAATAAAGAATCCGAGTGTTTGACAACAGCAATCATGCGAAGGGTTGAATGCAGCATTGTTCTCCACAGGAAGAATCATAAAGAAAGGAGATTTTCCCTAAAGAATGTAATCTTTTCCATTTAATAGTTATTTTTATGCACAGACATTTGTTCCTTATGAATGTCTGCATAATGTTTTTACTTCACTTTTTTAAAAAGTTCAATTCCTTAAGCTATCTTCAAATAAGTTCACTATAAACTTGATTATAAATTGTTGAACTAGGGAAATTTTATGTTGGCTTCAGTTGGTAGTGTTATCTGGCCACATATGCAAAAATAAATTTAAACAAATAAAGCATTGTCCTTCAATCTAGGGTAGTTACTACCCTTTACAGACAGATTCAAAACTCATAGTACATGCTTTGTAATTTGAAGATACTAGTTGTTTACATGTCTTCAAATTTGAATATCTCAAACTTGAAAAACCTTTGGCTGAAATATTTGAATTTGGGAGTCCAAAAGTTGTATTTTTAAGGCACATTTGAATGGTTGGGTATGCAGCACTACTTCTATTGCATTTATTAGAAAAAAATCAGCAAGCTCTTATTTAAGTTCCTGTTTTAGATGTAGGATAACTATCATCTTTACTTCTTGGATAATGTTAACGTGAGTTTTTTACTTTGGGTTATCATTGAGCATAGAGAATGATGTACAAGTCTCTTTTTAACATCATATAATTGAGGTTTCAGTACCTCTCCATATATTTATCACAGCCAGTTTTTCCATATTGACTGAATTAGAATGCAGTTCTGTTTTGCCCAGATTCTGCTAATGCTGTTTCTCTCTGTTCCCATAAAAAAGGAAAGCCAAAATAGTTGTAGTCCCTAATGACTCTTCAGAAGAATAAAACTGCATAATTTGGCTGAATTAACATTCGGTCTAAATGAGATTATTTCTGGATTAATTCCAGTTATTTCATTGGATTAATTTTAGATTAGTGTTGATATGACTAACATCAGAATCTGGGCCACTGCCTTTTAAATACTACAAAAATAAATTGGAACGGATGATGTAACTCTTTTACAGTTTCATATCCATCTGGCTGGTAATGCCCAGAATAATGAAATCAATCAACCTGCACAGAGGATAATGCAATCAATCCTAATGGAATGCAGTGAGACGTACTGAATGACTTATTAGTGTTGCCATCAACTCTAAATTTTAGTTTTAATTAGTGTACCACTGTAAATAGTAAATACACATGGGACAAAATTAATATTGCCTTAGTCTGACATTTAGCAAGCTTCAGAGGATACTAAAGGGATATATGTCACAAAATCCTGTCTCCTTTACCATGAATTTTCTGTAGGATGTGTAGTCTTTCAGTTACTCAGTCTGTGAAACGCTTTAGCTCTCTTTACTGCAGTAAGGGAGGGAGCTCTGATGGCTGCCAAGTGATAAATTTGTGCTCAAGCCAAGAGATACCAACCAGGAAATAAAGGGACAGAGAATCAGTTGTGTTTTTTCTTATTGTTAACATTCTTCGTTGGTAGATAATGTTATTGCAGCTTGACCAACATGCCAGCTATGGATACAGGGGTCGGGACTGTCGCAGTAATCTCTATCTTCTTCCAACGGGTGAAACTGTGTATTTCATCGCATCTGTAGTTGTGTTATTCAATGTTGAAGAGCAACTTCAGAGACATTACACTGGTCATAATGATGATGTGAAGTGGTAAGTCACCTCATAACCATTTTTCTTCCTTCATAAGACAGTATTTGGGAGGTATTGGTTTGTTCTTTTAATATAGTTTTGAAAATTTAACTTCTGAATCTTGCATGAGTTGGGTCCTTACACCTGACAGTGCATTTTCACAATCAAATAAAGCTCTGACTCTGGTCATGGTAAGGATGTCACGTGTCTGTTATAGCTCTACCTAGTCAGCACACGACGCAACTCCTGTCAGGATCTGATGGCGCAGACCTGAGGATATCCAAATATGTCCCCAACAGAACCTAAGTTCGCTTGTGAAACCTGCCTTGAAGTCTGTGCTGCCATACGTGCTGTGCTACCTCCTTTGGATGTGCCTCTATGCAGTTGCTGTATTGATGTTCTCCAAGTTACTGCGTGTTTCTCTCAGTTGCTAACAATTCCTCCTCGTGTTGACTTGAGAAAATTTCTTTTCCATAACTAATATACTTTTTACATTGAGAATGCAGAAAAGTAGAAATCTGACTTAATCTGTAGATCCACTCATTTTCGTTACTCTGCTTTTAGGCTGATTTGACATAACTTCTTTAGACTCTTCTTTCCCTTTTTAAGTAGGCTTGAATCATTCATCTTCACCTGGGTCTGAGTGCCAGATACAGGTCCTTTAGGGTCAGTCTAACAAACAAAATAGTTTTAATCTCATCTGTGGTCTTCCTGGTAGTCTTCGGGCATGTCTACATCATGGCAGATACCCTGCAAAGTTCTGAGCAGCCTGGCTTGTCTGCTGCCATGCAGGCATGCCAGCCTGGGCTTCAAAGTGCTTTAGCTGTGTTCAAGCACGGAGGAGACTAGGTATCAGGAAATACCACTATCATGCAACTGAGATGTAAATAAACATATGGTTTATCTTGATGGTATCTATCTGTTTTCTGAGTGTAGCTGGAAAAGAGCACCTGGATTGAGCAGGAAAAGAGCACCTACACTAGGATGGGCCCTAGTGTATGAAATGAGTTTGACATCCCTTGTTTAGATTAAGCATTATGAAACACCTGTTGTCCCTCAAAACCAAAAATAGACCTGATAATCAAATCTGGTTGCATTGTAAGCGTGTTTCATAAAATTGAATTATTTGTATAATCTGGTTGTTTTATGAGGAGATTTTTAACTTGGACCTGTTCCACCTCATTTCTTTCTTTCAAGTTTTCTGACTCTGTAGATATTTGAAAGCTTTCAGGTTTATTAGAAAGAGGATACCTTTCTGCATTGTAAAACTGAAGGAATTATTGGCACAGTTCGTTTTGCAGGGCATTTTGCCTCTAGAACGTTGTGCAGAGCAACTGCAGTGAAAAAAGCAGTAAGAGAAGATTTGATGCAAAAGGAGACTGTACTCCAGGCTTTAATACAGATTTTAGGTTGTTTTCTCCTTAGAGACATTAGTTAACATTGATCACAGTTTTTAAAATCTCAGTTTTAATTTTAGAGTCAAAATTCCTCATTTCTGTGTCCTGGTTCTTATTTACTAAAGGATTTTTTTTTCACCTTTAGAAAAATACTAGAGAGAAGTTGGTATCTCCCTGTAAGAATCACTGGTCAGTACAGTTTGAAGAGCAATTTTTGGAGTGGATCATAGAATCACAGAATCATAGAATCACTAAGGTTGGAAAGGACCTCTGAGATCATCAAGTCCAACCGTCAACCTAACACCACCATGCCTACTAGACCATGTCCTGGAGCACAACATCTATGTGTTTTTTGAACGTCTCCAGGGACGGTGATTCAACCACCTCTCTGGGCAGTCCATTCCAATGCCTCACTACTCTTTCCGTGAAGAAGTTTTTCCTAATATCCAACCTAAACCTTCCCTGACACAACTTGAGGCCATTCCCTCTCGTCCTGTCGCTTGCTACTTGGGAGAAGAGACCGACACCCTCCTCACTACAACCTACTTTCAAGTAGTAGAGAGTGATCAGGTCTGCCCTCAGCCTCCTCTTCTCCAGGCTGAACAACCCCAGTTCCCTCAGCCACTCCTCATAAGACTTGTTTTCCAGTCCCTTCACCAGTTTTGTTGTCCTTCTCTGGACACGCTCCAGCAGCTCAATGTCCTTCTTATATTGAGGGNGCAGCTCTCCAGCCACTCCACCCCAAGCCTGTAGCGCTGCCCAGGGTTGTTGTGACCAAAGTGCAGGACCTGGCACTTGGCCTTGTTTGGATACACATGTTTGTTCTGGAGGATTGTTGCTGGACAGCATTGACTGTCCAGAGTGACCTTGACAGGCAAGAGAGGTGGGCCCACGTGAACTGCATGAAGTTCAACGAGGCCAAGTGCAAGATCCTGCATGTGGGTCAGTGCAATCCCAGCCCAGCTACAGGCTGGATGGAGAATGGATCGAGAGCAGCCCTGAAGATAAGGACTTGGGGGTGCTGGTTGATGAAAAGCTTAACATGAGCCGGCAGTGTGCACTGGCAGCCCGGAAAGCCAGCCATGCCCTGGGCTGCATCAGAAATGGTGTGGCCAGCAGGTCGAGGGAGATGATTCTCCCCCTCTATGCTGCTCTTGTGAGACCCCACCTGGAGTACTGCGTCCAGCTCTGGGGCCCCCAGTACAGGAAAGACATGGAGCTGCTGGAGCAAGTCCAGAGGAGGGCCACAAAGCTGATCAGAGGGCTGGAGCACCTCTCCGACAAGGACAGGCTGAGGGAGTTGGACTTGTTCAGCCTAGAGAAGACAAGACACTGGGGGGACTTAATCGCGGCCTTCCAATACCTAAAGGGGACCTACAGGAAAGCTGGCGAGGGGCTGTTTATCAGGGAGTGCAGTGACAGGACGAGGGATGATGGGTTTAAACTAAAAGAGGGGAGATTTAGATTGGACATTAGGAAGAAGTTCTTGACTGTGAGGGCGGTGAGGCACTGGAACAGGTTGCCCAGAGAAGCTGTGGATGCCCCATCCCTGGAAGTGTTCAAGGCCAGGTTGGTCTAGTGGAGGGTGTCCCTGCCCATGGCAGGGGGGTTTTGGAACTGAATGATCCTTGTGGTCCCTTCCAACCCAAACCATTCTATGATTCTATGACTGTACTGACCAGATCTCTGCAACCTCTGATTAGAGATATCTGAAGTTAGACAATTAGCACAAATTGTGAGCTTGTTATTATACACTGCAATTACTTTAAATCTAGGCAAGACAAATCCCAACATAAGTTAGACTGAGGCTTTGCAGTATTAGGACTTAAGCAAACTACAGCCTTCTTCACAAGGGAATATTTTTTCCAATAAAAGAGCATGAAAAGTATTTTATCAGTTCTATTGTTACACTTCTAAAATGTTTACATGTATGCTATGTGTCTTATGTCTAAAGTAAGGTTCTCTATTGCAGACTTAAGTAAAAATTGGATGAAATAGATAATAAATGGCTTTAAGTTTGTCCTCTCTTTCTTTTCTTTAGCCTGGCTGTCCATCCTGATAGGATCACTATAGCAACAGGTCAAGTTGCAGGGACATCCAAGGATGGAAAAGTGAGTGACCCCTTTGCCGACATGTAAATGCTTGTATTTCATGAGAAAATGCAATCAAGAAGATACATGCTATATTCTTTTCATGTTGTGGTTAAACCGGTCTTACATTTTGGGACTGAGCATAAGAAAAACTTGATTTGAGAGTGCCTGTTGCACACTGTCAAAGTTACCCAGTTCCATGATGAAGATCAATCAGTGGTTTCTCGTTCCATTCCTTATAGAGACTGAAGGTAAATTTGGAGCTGATCTCCAAAATAAATGGGGAAGGATGAGTCTACAGAGGAGACCTGAGAGGGCAGATGGATGTGGGGAGAAGGAGAAGAAGCAGCAGAAATTAAGTTGTACACTATGCAACTTCATTCCTGACCACAGCTACCAAAACCAAAGTACAAATGAGAATGTCTTTGGGTTTGCTGAAAAAAATACTTACTCTTGCCATCATCTAGGCAAGAATATTTTTCTTTCTCATTTATTGTGTGTATTATCATAAAGCTTAGCTTTAGGCTCGGAATTTGTTTGAACAGAGTAAGATGAACATTGCTCCAGAGAGCTAAGACAAGTGAGAAAGAATGGGTGCAAGCAGGGGCAGGAAAGCATGAGGAAAACGTCATTCAGCGGATTATGCAGCTGATATCACACCAAAAATTTTGAAATAGTTTGGCTAGATGTCAAAGAAGAATTTTAGGATGAAAATGGATTATCAATATGCTAACTACTTTAAGTAAATGAGGAAAAAAAAATCCAGTTATGCAATATAAGGTTTATGTAAAGATAACTTAGTTGAGTAACAGAAGCTATTGATTTTTATTGTGTGTTGGAGAAATCTCTGGTATCTATTTTTTTAAATCTGTAAATACAATCGCTTACCTTTGTATTTGTGAAATAAAATCTAAAGGTCTGATGGCAATGCTTGAGGAGAAAGCAGTATATAGATGGGTAAGCTTATATAAAAGCCATTTATGTAACTGGGATACTGAGGTGGCCCTGATTTATTCACATATTTATTTCTAATTTTGCTACTTAGTAGCAAGAAAGACTGATGGCTGTTGCTTTTTTTTTTTTTTTTTGCACCCCGATATTATAATAAAACATATGCACTTTATTTGAAAGACCAGGGTAAAAAAAACGGGAAGTAAAACACGAGCTTTGTTGGTTTCCTGCAAAGGCTGAAGAATACTGTGTTAGTCTCCTAGCTATTTCTACAATAAACCTGGATCAGCAAGTACTTCCTGGGATTGCCCTCTGGTGGATTTGAGCAGCAGTTTGTCTCCACGAGGTTCATCCCCTGTGGGGCTCTCCCTGTGGTGCAGAAGTCAAAGATAAAGGGAAGGGAGTGGGAGCCACCTGGTTTTCTTAGGAAATTCATTGTGGGTCCTTAAGTATACCTTGAATTTTATGTATAAAAAGAAAGTTAGTTCTGATTACAGGTGCACAGTTCTTTTCTATGGCCATTTTTATGATAGTGAAATTAATTACGTTTTAGAAATTCTTAGTCTCTTTTTAGCACTTGCTGTTCGATGTTGACCTGAATTATCTCAGTTGCTACAGCTTAAACTAATGATCTTTGACCTACCAGTAGGTCCCATGTCACAAGGTCATCACCAGTTTTCACTTCCTGAAGGATGCCTCAGTGCCCGTTAACTTCAGGGAGCGAATCAGTGAGACCTAACGTGCTGTACGCTCTGGGTAGTCAGTCCCAGATGTTGGTTCTAGGCACAGCAATCAGCAAATCATTTGTAGCATATCTGTGCTCACATGGGTGAATCAAGAGAAGTTTTAATAATTTTCATACCTTAAATTGTATTAAAATATTTTTGGATGCCTTCTCATTTTTTTTTAAAATCCTGATTTTTTTATTTTTTTTTTGCCACCATTATTTCAGCTGTTATTTCTGTGTCTGTCTTATAGCAATTGCCACCACACGTGCGTGTCTGGGATTCTGTAACTCTGAATACACTGCACGTCATCGGAATGGGCTTTTTTGACCGAGCTGTCACTTGCATTGCTTTTTCTAAATCTGTAAGTAAAGTAAATTAATAGTTATATTAAGAATGTTTGCTGAACAGGTCTTTGAAGTCTTTCAAATTTAGCTTCCTTGGCCAAAACAAACTTCCAAGCTGTCTTTTCTCTCAACTTCCTCTGTAGAGGAGGGAAGCTTGCAACTGAGTTGTTTCTCACAGTTTATGTCGGTGTTAAGGTTAGCAGTATCTCAGCAGTCTCAGAGGTCTGTCTTATGCATACAGTAAAATGCAATTCATTTAAGGACAAGTAATTGCAGACGTACTTCTGTTCTTGAAATTTCAGTATCCCTAGATCTTCTCCTTAATCATCCCATTCTGTTTCTCCCTACATAAGTTATTCTCTCTGCATCTTTTCACTGTGCCTAAGTAGGACTGACGAAAGACCTTTACAATGGCCTGTACCTCTGATTTTGGATTTAAAAAATGGGAGCTCCCATGGGAGAAGTAAAATCTTTTGCTTGAAAACAGCAAAGTCAAATGGATAAAGGATTGTAAAAAACTAGAATCCTATTGTTAGCCTCTTGACACCATCCTTTGAGCTCTAGTCTATCAAGGAGGTTAAAAAAAATGGCATAGGCAGCATTCAAGCTCCATACAGAAACATGAGTTTATAACCTGACACGCACACCTCTAGAAACCCTCCATAAGGAACAGAATCCGTAATGTATCTGGTGCTCTCTGGCGATCTAGGCAGCATTTTGTAAAAGGAGGGGAGTAAATGGTGTATTCCCTGGGCAAAATGTACTTCAGTCAAAGTTTCCACAAGTATTTGAAATCTATTGGTGACAACATTTTATTAGAAGTAGAGAAGAGAGGAGTGAATTGGGACAGCTGGTTAAGGACACAGAGGTGAAAGACAATGCGGTTCAAGATCAGCTTTGAAGGATAAAGAGGAATAGCAGGCAAATACTCTGGAAATATTTCCCTGGAGGAAGAAATAGGTACTTAATAGCAGGATTTCCATTGGCAGGTGCCAGGAGAAAGAATGTGTTTAGTATGTTTGTTTTATGCTGTGATTTCACAGTCAGAGCTTAGCCTTGTTTTGAGCATCACTTCCCATCCCGTAGCAGTACTGCTTATCTCATTAGCCCTCTCTTCAGGCTACACAGTCCTGTCTCTGTCCCACCTTTTGAGTTGCGTAGGCACAGTTATTTTTGTAGCTGCATCTCAGATGTGTGTTAGGTGCCTTATTCATCAGGGAAACAGCCACACGTTGTTACATATAAACAGAGTGAAGCAGAGTTTGCCTGGCTCTTTTTTTCTCCCCAGATTCGATCCATTCCTCAAACAGGCTCACTCTATCATAGCCCAAACTTTTGTGGAGACTCAGCTCAAGAGGCAGCAACAAGCAGCCTTGGTCTGGGTGGCAGAAGAAGGACTGTTTGTGTCAGCGTTGCTGCCAAAGGAGTGCTTGTGTAACCACAGGCTCAGCCTGTTCCAGCAAGCTCATCTGCAGTCAAAGCTAACATAGCTGATGCCAGGAGCAACAGTATGCAAAAAATCATATTTGGCTGGGTTGGAAAGCAGTTAGACATTGCTTGATGGTTTGTTCCACTCTAGACACACAGCTAGGAATGAACACCAAAGTTTGGAAAAAATGATCCAAAAAGTACCTTCCAGATAGCTGCTATTTGGGAAGAGATCTGATGATTGTACAGCGGTTCCCATCACTAATGAGATCGATGTCAGTCACCTCCTCTCAGTTCAGGCAGAGTCTTGGTTGGAGTTCCTCATCCAGTCTTTCAATTCACACTTCAGAAAAATGGGTACTGACTGGACAAAGGTCTAGCTAACATGGTGCATGAAGGACTGACGGAATTAGGGTCAATAAGATTAGAAAGACTGATAAAAGGTAGACCTATAAAAAAGACACCTGTCAGGAATAAGTTGTTTTCTAATTTCTTACTGCATTCCCTGATTTTGATCCATTATTCCTATATAAAGAGCAAAATTGTTCCCCCTGTCCATAGCAGATCTGAGAAGAAGTGATTGGTTTAAATTATAGGGAAAAACACTCAATATAATTGTCAGGACAAGCTTTCTTAACAGTATAGATCATGATATGTAGTTTCCCTTTGGATATTCCATCACTGGGTGTCTGGAAGGAGGAACCTATCCCATTCCTGACAAGGTCTGTTTGCCTGCAGCTTGCAAGAGTTTCTCTTCTAAATCCCTTTTTAGCCCTGTTTTTCAATGGTCCTACAAATCATTATATTTCATGGAGATCTATGGGATAACTAAAAGTATGACAGTTTAAGTGTAAATATGTATGAATATTTTCACCCACATGGAAGTACTTCATTATTTTGAATAAGTATTTATATATTTCTAATGTTGATCGGGGGATGCGTTAACATTTTCCATGTTTTGCATCAGAATGGAGGAAGTAGCCTGTGCTCTGTGGATGACTCAAACGACCACGTGCTTTCTGTGTGGGACTGGCAGAAAGAAGAAAAGCTGGCAGATGTCAAGGTGTTGCAATAAGATATTTTGTACTACTTGCTTGTATGTAGGTTTGGATTTCTTGTCATAAAATGTCTTCCTATGTTTAATACACTGTGCCTTTTTAACACTTTCATTTTACAAAAGGCAAAGAACGTGAAGAAAGGGAATATTTTCGCTCACTGTTGAGATTATCCCAAGAGTTTGGTTTTTTTCTAAATTTTGTTATTGTCATTCTAGAATTTCTTAGAAAAGTCCAGGTGGCAATGATAGGAGCATGTGCAGAAAAGAAATGTCTTTAATCTTTTGTGTAGAACTTCTCATTATCTGACATAGTTTTGAAGGATAATTTTTGATACTAACTTACAAAACCAAAATCTTTTGACTTGAAAGTATTCTACTGAAGTATTCTAGTCTACACTAAGAAATGAATAGCTCAGAATTTTTCTTAAATCAGGAGTTGATCAGTTAATCTAATTAGAGAATCATTTCATATTGTTTTGTTTCCTTTTAATTTTAAATTTTGATACAATGTTTTTCTTTTTTCCTTCCAAGTGCTCTAATGAGGCTGTATTTGCTGCAGATTTTCACCCTACTGATACAAATATAATAGTTACTTGTGGAAAATCACACCTTTATTTTTGGACACTAGAAGGGAATTCCCTTATTAAAAAGCAAGGATTATTTGAGGTAAAGTATTTTTTTTTCCTTAATTTTATGTTTGTAATAATGATACAGTCACACAGACGTAAGAGTTAGTAAGCATTGTGTAAATCAAAACAACTGATCACTATTAAACTTGAAATTTTTAGAAATTCAGGTAGCATTCATGGTATGGCACAGAGAGCTTTTCCATGACTAAACTTCCACAATGAAGCTTTGAAATGCAATTACCATTTTGTTCTTTGCATTCCTTTTCCTATATTCTTTATGCTATGCTCCCCATCCCCCTTGCAAAACAGAGTTACTTTAAAATTCTCTGTGCTTACCTCAGGTTAAAAAAAAAATAAATAGACAGGGATATATGCTGGGTTGTTTGGGGGTTTTTTTTATTATTTTGTCAGAGGAAAGACTTGCCAAACTCATAAATTACATGATTATGAATATTCTTCCCTTTTCCTCTGTTCTGCTCAGATAGGTACACATATGTAATTCAAATACAGATTGAGCTGGCCACTGTTTGGTAAATACAACCTTTGTTTCAAGGTCTTGATTTAGTTTTTTTCTTAAATATAGACTAAGTTCTACAGGAGTTGCACGCACAAATGAGGGAAGTTGGCAGTGCTTGCAGATAACTCCAGTAGGGCCTTGTAAACTGTTTATGGAGTCACAGCTCACAAGTATAGTCAAAACAATGATTTTGCAATGTCAGTTAATATACTTTGTGTGAAGTCAGGATGAGATGCCGTGATAATGCCTTTAAATTTTATTACATTTTATTTTTTCATTCATTTTTAACTCCTAAGCTACTTGGGCAGATTTCTGTCTCTGTTATGGCTCTGTTATTCTCGATGGTTGTTGCAGATGAAAAAGTGTAGTTGAAAACAATTCTTAGTTTGAGGGCGAAAGAGGCCATACACCCTGGGAGTCAACAAACATTGTAAATAACGTCCTTAGAAGCTACTAGCTAGTGAATTTTTTTTGTCCTCTTATGCATTTCACTGTTTTGTTGCCATCGGTATCTTAAATGCAGGGTCTCACAGCAGCATTCCCATTGTTGAACCTTAGTTTTCTTTCAAGAGATGATTTCTTATGCTACAGCCAAACTCTCTAGTAATATTTTTCTCCTAGAAACTTTGGAGTTAAAAATTAATGAAACTTGTTTGCATCATTGGCCATTTCTAAATACGTAAAGCTTTGGGGATTATGTGGGAGTTGGGGAATTTGGTTTATCTCAGAGCATTCCTGGTCTTGTGTGAAATACCGGCAGGCCTTCACTTTCACTCTATCCACAACTTGTAATTAAAGGGTGCAGAACTGGGCCACCAACCTCAGCTGGTGAATCTTTTGCCCTTGCACAGATTAACTGTTTAGACTGTAGGAATGTGTAGATATTTAAGTAATAATAGAGCTGTATAAGACTAAACAAAATTACTCAACTGCATGGAGTTAAAACGAATGGGTTGTGTGTTGCTGTGAGTGTATATTTTTCATAACCACACAGAAACAAGAGAAGCCAAAGTTTGTCCTGTGTGTGACCTTTTCTGAAAATGGTGATACTATTACAGGAGACTCAAGTGGAAACATTTTGGTTTGGGGGAAAGGTAAGACAAGACTGAAATTAACAGTGAAATTTTAATATGAAAGACTGAATTTTTACATGAGTGTAGCCTTATTTTAAGAAGAATAGGTTATCTTGAGTTCTTTCCCAAGACCAATCCAGCAGATTATGGTCTGGATTCTCCTCTACGAGCAAGTAAAGAACATATATACCTGACTGCTAGAGCACAAAATTATATAGAATGTGTTCCTTATGGTCAAATGTTGAATCATAGAGCTATGCCAGCATGTGTGGCTCTTACTGACATAAGAAATGGCGGGAAAAGTTCTTTTCCTTAATCAGTGTGACAGTAAGAAACCCTGTTCATGAAATCGATGATCTCCAATCTCCTGTACTGTCACTCTGTAGTGAGTGCAAAAATTATGCCTATTGACATACACTTTTAAAAAAGACAACAAATAGCTTTATTTGTTTTCCTAGGAGCTAAAATATATGCAGATCTAATTGAATTCCTCAGCTTTATTTCAAAAGAACAGATGGATAGGACAAACTTCTTAAAAAGCATTTTCTAGTAAGAAAAGACTTTTTTTTTTTGGGCAGCAGAAGGCAATGCCTGCCGGAAGGCAAACAGCAGCAACGTCCTAAACGTTTACTTAGTGCGTGAGATGCCATGCACAGGAATAAAGAGAATCCCCTGAAGGTGGCCTTATTAGTAAAGGAAGAAGGGCTATGGATCACAGCTGCTTCGTATTTACTCACTGCCTTCTCCCAAGATACTTGAAGGGCATAAGACCCAGGAAGCAATGTGGTGAATCAGTTCCACAGTTGAGCCTTACTGAGCTGGTTTTGTAGACTTTTTTCACCCAAGGGCTATCAGGCAATTATCATGTTCTGGTTTTGACCAATACTCTACTGTTGAGGAAGGGAGTAGATACAGCATTCGTAACTTAGATCCTCTTTTATTTCCCTTTTCTTTTTCCTATGATAGTTTAAAGCAAGACACTTGAATGCTTTTCCTTCCAGAGTTTAGAAATTGTATAGTCCCCTCTCCTCCCTGTTCTTGGTTGTTATTTTGAATTACCAACAAAGAGAAGGGAAAGAGTGGCAGCTGCTGGCATGACAGGGTCAGTGCGGTGCTCAGGGACCGCTTGGCCTTTGTGCCTGTAGACTAATTTCTGCCTTAACTGCAAGCAGCCTCTTCTGCCCTTTCTCCCAGGAACGAAAGGGAATTCTTTGTGTGCTGCAAGATCTCCTCACCTCTGCCAGTTCTTTTGGGACCGACAAAATGTTGTTTTTCTGTCTTAGTACAGCATACTTTCTGTGTCTACTGCTTTTGACTCAGAGCTCTGTGTTCAAGCGAGGGCTGCTTCCACCAGTTTGGAGTACCCTTAGGAAAAACTTCTCTTAATACAAATCACTTGTAACTAACATGTTGTATCCATTGATGTGGATTTGCTTCTGCAAATGGGACTTCTAAATGAAAAAGCAGTTGTTTCTTCCTAACTTGCATCAGCCCCTCACTTGTGCTAGAGTTAGCCAAGCTTTGATGCAAGGTGCACATTTCAGTAACAGAATCACTGGTAACCGTGTCTTTAAACTTCATAATAGTAATGGTTCATCCAATTAGAGATCCAATGCAGTTGGTTAGAAGGTGTTTGAGTCTAAGAGGGGACTTGAACAAACCAGGTTCATCAATAGAGAGGTACAGGCTCTTTTGGAGAGTGATTCAGCACCTTCTGCCAGATGTACACAGACCTCCAGCTTAGTTGGGTTTTGGCGCAAGTTAGGTATCTAGAGGCTGTGGAATATCATTGGGGGGTAACAAGTGACTGGGTTATGGTTCTTTGTGGATAAGGTTCGTAGTGCTACTGCAGGTCAAATGTGATATCAATTGGTTTAGCTTAAACCCCCATGAAAGGTTCAAATGAACCTGGTTTACTTTGTATTTGAACTAGACTGAGTGAGTGTGTATACTTTTAGTTTTTGAGATGGGGGGAATATGTCTTTAGGATGTACTAATTCAGTCTCTCCACATTTTGGTGCAACACTCCGTGCCCACCATTATAATTATTTAGATATGATCCTTGACAGGAAGTAGAGAAAATGGAGAAAACCTAGGGGGGGAAAAGGAGCTATTTAGCTGAGTATTTCAGTAGTAATATCTTTTCTCTTTCTGTCTAGGTACCAACAGAATAAGCCACGCAGTTCAAGGGGCACATGAGGGTGGCATATTTGCGCTGTGTATGCTGCGAGATGGCACATTAGTATCAGGAGGTGGAAAAGACCGAAAGCTGATATCTTGGAATGGAAATTACCAAAAACTTCACAAAACTGAGGTGATATCACCTATCTTGAAATTACTGTGCTGCTGAAAGTGAAATTTTAGCTGTCTTCTGAACAGAGTTTTTTAAATCTTTTTTTTTCTTGTGGATGTATATTCTGTGGGAAAGGAAATCAGTGATAAAATGTAGTATGATTTGAGTCATCAGGTCATTCCTGTGATACCCTATTCATTAACATACTGTTTCCTTTCTAAGATCTATGGTAATTGGAAACCAAATCTTGCACTCATACTTTTTAATATTATTTCTTCCTTTCTTTGCAATTAATATCATGGGGTCATTTTTCACTTCAGAGTATTCAAATGTTTTTGCATTTTCCTCTTTTCCAAAATGATGTGAGGAGTGGTTTGGTTGGGTTTTTGTGGGGAGGGAGGTGGGAGTGGTGTTAGTACTTATGTTTTTTCATTAATTTCTTGGTTAATGTTGGGTTTTTATTTAAAAAGGAAATTCCAAAAAGGAATTCAGTTGCTATGTAGGACCTTTAAAGTGGAATTTGTTTGGGCAGAACTACATGACTGTTTACATACTGAATGCAAGAGAATAATCAACATAAAACTCTGAGGAAGCGTTTCAATTCTACTATATATTATTAAATGTTGCAAGTATCTATGCAACAGGAATGGCACGACTGTTTTGGTAATTCAGTTTTTAACACAGCGCAAGGTACATGCTTGTTGTGCTGTTTCTAACTGTGGCATCCTTCTTTTTCTCTTATTTGTTCATACAGTGGTATTCCTTGTTATTTTAAATTTTACATCTTCCCTTGACCTTTATATTGGAGATTTGCACTGACTATTTCAGAACATCAGCTGCAGTTAAAGAAACATTCCTTGCAAGAAAGTACAAGGGATACAAAGCCTGACACTATCTCTGAGTAGAAATGCTTAGTCTGCTATTGCAGCTGCAGTTAAAATATGATCGAGTTAACACTGCATGAAGGAACCTTTTTTGATTGTTGAACTATTTGGTTTATCTGTACAAATGGAGTATTCTGTAGATAAGGATGTCTTTTCTTGTAGCATTATAAAGACAGTTGCTGAGCTGATGCAAGTTTATAAAAACTTGTGAAAGTTAGGCATGTATATTCATCCATTTCATTTCTTCTGTGCGACATTTATTAAAATGCAATTGCTAAGCCACATCTTTAAAAATAGCAACACTTGACAACCTGACTTACCTATCTGTCTGTTACAACCACAGATTCCAGAGCAGTTTGGTCCAATAAGGACAGTAGCAGAGGGGAAAGGGGATGTTGTATTAATAGGAACCACTAGAAACTTCGTCCTACAGGGCACGCTATCAGGAGATTTTTTCCCAATTACCCAGGTAAGCTGTTGCCTTACAAGAACATTTCTAAGTGCATAACAGCAGTAAAAGTATTGCTTAGGGTTAAGTTTCATAAATATGCATTTATTTGATTTATTATTAAATTACTTTTGGCAATAAATAACATTATAAATAGATATCTATCTAAGCCAATTTATTTTTGTAATGCTTTTAGTATATGGTTTGGTCATTTTAATCCTGTTGAAACTTGTCTATTTTTGATGGTACCATCCTCCATGTCAAGAAATGTTTCTGCTTGTGTAGGGTCACACCGATGAGCTTTGGGGACTTGCAGTCCATTCCTCTAAACCTCAGTTCTTCACTTGTGGACATGACAAACACATTACCCTCTGGGATGCTACCACTCATCGTCCTATCTGGAACAAGATTATAGAGGTATAAATTTATTAAACACAACTCTAATCATCTTATAGAACTTCTCAAGTAATTTGAGTTTTTCATAAGATTATTGATTAAAAATATCTTGAAGTATTAACTTGATGAAAAAATATTAGTCTCGTGAAATTAGTCTTTCTGAAAACCTACGTAAAACTCTTAAAAACAAGAATTTACGAACCATAGGTTATATGGATCTGTATCATGTAGACATGTACAGCACTGTTATCTTTTTTTTTCACTAGGAAGAGAAGCACAAATACAAAGCTAGGAAATACTTATCATTTAAAAGTAGTTCTGATCAGGATTAGTACTGCTGTCCTCAGCATGATAGTCAGAATTCAGAAAGGAAAGATTTCTTTGGTGACATTTTTTGGCCTTCTTTATTTATTTTCTGTAGTTTAATAGTACTTTTATATATTCTGTTCATAAACAAACAAATGTGTTTTTTAGAATTTCATTTCCTATCTCTGGTATGAAACTTGGTGTTCAGGTGCTGCAGGAATCCTTAGTGGAGGCTCAGTTTTATTCTGTACGGCAGCACTCAGCTGTGCATCCGCAGACTCCTAATGCCTTTGCGGTGACATGCGATCTTGATTACTGCATGCATCCCTAGGAACTGATTTTTAGCGTACATTGTTTGGACAGCTGATGACCTTTCTAATTGTTTATCCATAAGAAGACATTGGCTTATCTCCTAGAGACAGCAGTGATGCTTTTTTCACTCTATTTTGAGATGCCACTGTCACATTTTTTTTCAAACAGTCTTCTCTCTATGTTTTTTTAATAGGTGTGTGAGTAGGCTTCTTTGGAGATACGTGTACTGATCACAATAACCAAGTTATTTCTCCATTTGTTTTATCTGCCCTCTGTACAGTGGAAAAGTTCAAAAATTCCTTCAGGAAAAAGAAAACAGCACCTGATGTAGACATATATCAAAACCTCAGGTCTGCAAATCAAACTGTAGCTGGTAACTTGTAGATGTCCTTCAGGGTGCTGACTAAAGTGTTTTCTGTGTGACACAGTAAATAATCCTTTATTACTATAGATGAAATTTTGAAAATCCTAATTATGCAGCTTTTTTCATAAAAAAAAAAACCAAAAACCCACAACAGCTCCAGTTGTATGCACTTGTTCAATCATGCTTGCGTGGTGAATGTGGAAATTGGAATTTATTCTGTCTAACCAAGGTCATATGTTCTAAGGTCCGTATTTTTGTTCACTTCTAAATGTATTGGAGGGACCAAATCAACGGTTCCGCTGCGCCAGAGATGGAGCGAGCTTTTCACAGCTCAGTGCCTCGGTTATAAAGATAGATTGACTTGTACTAGAAGAAAGCAGAAGTAGTTCTTTTAATCTAAAAAAAAAAAATTATTTTTTTTTTTAAAATCAATAATACTAAGGATTTGGCCTGAGAAACAGGCAGAAAATTGCATTTTCCTACTCCCTAGTGATTTTAGCGTTCAAGATACATTATTATAATTTGAATTTAAAAATAAGTTCTTTCCCCCTCAGTCTTTAGGAACACTGTAGTTGGGTCTCAGGGGAATGGTCAAACGTTGAGGTGCACCAAAATCCTAACACGCTTGCAAACATATTGAACTGCCAGCAAGATGCCAAATGCAAGATCAAATAAATACCAGCAAGCTTAGGCTATGAACTTCCACAACAAAGCATATTTTTAAAAATTAGTGAGCAGTTACAAACCAAATTTTTCTGCCTTTGTCTTGGTAGAGTCTCTAAGAAAAGATAAACCTGTGCCTTTTTTTTTTTATTTTGAAATACAGTAATAGCAGTGTGCTGTATTGTACAGTATGGAATATGAACACACTAGATTGCAGAAATCCTTCACGTGCAACTGGACACAACTGAAAACTTTCACATAGACCTTTCTGGTCTTCAGCATAGTTTGTTGTGTGGAGACTTGATTTGATTATTTAGAAACGGTGCACCTCTGGTTTTGTGCAAGTCTTGTTTATAAATATCCTGAACTGGAGAGTAAAATCATTGGTACCATTTTTTAGGCTTTCCTGTTAAATTCCTTTTTTGTCAGGAAAAAATCATCACATAATTCAATTGCAGGTATGAGTGCGATCCTGTGCTCTGCGCCGTGCAGAGGTCTATGCGTTCATAAACTTGCATACACTTTCAAAACCGCTGGTGGAGTAAGGAGTTAGTACTTCTGATATATCTCTCACTACAGGAACGATATGCTGAGGAGAGCCTATAGTTGTGAAGAGAAGTGTAAAATTTGGCACTTTGCTCTCTTGCAGTCTAAGGAAAAGAGCATTTAGAAGTTTGGGTTGATAGTTAAATATTAGTGCATACCAGTACAATATGGGGAACAGGAACAAGTCTATTAATTAAATAAGCTGCTGTCACAGAAAAAATGTTACTTAAGTAATCATCAACTCAAAAGCAAAACGTCGTTTCCACTGTTTTATCCTCTGTGTCCTCTGAAAAACAGAACTGGAGCTTAGCTGATTGTGACTTACAGTGGGCTTCAATTAATATTTAGCTGTGGTTACTTGTTACTGAAATGTTTAAGAAACTGCTTTATTTACCTTCATTGTTTTGAAAAGGTTGATGGCAACACCAGTAGCACTATTAAACTGACTTAGATTTATTTCTTTTCCCCTACAAGTACACACCACTTCATTAAGACAAGATTTCTATTATCAATCTTGACAATAATCTCCTTATTATCCACTTGAAACGTCTGAGCCTGTGTTTCATAAATCAGTGACTGCGTATCTAGAGTAAATAAATTATTTAATGTTAACCTATTGTTGTCATAGAGATCTATGTAAA
Organism: Psophia crepitans; assembly: GCA_013399095.1. Taxonomy (NCBI): domain Eukaryota; kingdom Metazoa; phylum Chordata; class Aves; order Gruiformes; family Psophiidae; genus Psophia; species Psophia crepitans. The sequence goes on along the minus strand of VWZZ01000918.1, from coordinate 314,906 downwards.
AGTTTTTTAATGTAGTTATGAGAACAAGTTACTGCTCAGATGAAATTCACTCTTTGAACTTCTGGATTATTCAAGAGAATATTTTAGCATTTGTTGTGAAATTATACTTTAAAAAATTAGCAATTTTTCCTCTCTGAACTCCTGTAGTGGTTTACAACATGCATACAGAAATCCTGGATCTCAACAGTACTCCAAAATTTCTTTGGAGTTAGTAACACCTTTGAAATTAGTCACTTGTTTACAATTAATGACAATATCCCTCACACCTAGCCTCTAGGGCTAGTAATTGCAAGTTGCTAAAAATGTGAACAGGTTTACCAAAGTGGCTACAATGTGATACTATTTTAGGAATAGGAAACCAAGGACATATGTGGTTTTGTGAGATATGTTACTAGATTATTTTTGCTTACATTTTGAAACTATTTTTGGCAGGTGTCAGAAAAAAAAAAAAGCTATTTATTTTGGGACTTTCTGCTAGAACCTGGAGACTTCTGGAGCTCATTCTTTGTAACTGAAAAGTATTAGAAAGAAAATGCTTACCTTGTTTTTTAAGCGTGTGTTTAAATTGCGAGAAAAACACTGCAATTCTACCTGTCTCCATAATAATACACTATACAAAGTAAAATGTTTTAAAATTGCATATCAAAATAAGAACCCCCATTTCTGCCCTTAATCTCCCACTAAGCTGCAACTGGCAGGTGCTGAAAAAGGTGTTGATGTGTGTAGAAATTAAGCTGTACTCCCCCACACGAAGTGAAACATACTGTTGTTGAATAAGGTACTTGCTTGTCCGTTAGACCGTAGGTAAACTAGGGTCAGCTCTAATTTAATAAGTTATTTTTATCTTTTACTTGTTTGTGATTTGTTGAGAAGCTGCCTTTCCCAATGTTATTGCTGTGAATCTCTTGCCAGGTTATTTTTAGTTAGTGAGGAAGAGAAAACAGTGGCCTTGTACAGAGGGAAAAAATCTATTGGGTAATATTTCAATCAGTTAAACATGCTTTTCCCCCTCAATTTTGTATTTAAAAAAAAAAACCAACACCAAAACCTCCCCAAAAAATCAAGGAGAGAGACTTACTCTGTTCCTGAGACAGATAATTGAACTGTGGTTTTGTTATAACTTGGACTGGTAAACAAGTGTGTTTCCTTCTGAAACATTTCAGGATCCAGCACAGTCTTCAGGTTTTCATCCTTCAGCATCTGTCGTTGCAGTAGGGACGCTGACCGGAAGGTAAGATGCGCAGAGCTGCACCTTCGGCCCCACCAAACACTATGTGGTTTTTATGTTCTCGTTTTGCAGATGTAGGCATGACATATATTTATTTCCTATTGATTTCTGTTGAATTTCAGAGTGAACTTTATTTGTATTGCCTTAGTGCCTAGAAACCCTAGTCTTGGACCAGTGCCCCGTCTCTGCTGAGTGTTGTGTGAACACAGAATGAAGCGATGGTGTCTGCCCTGGCAGAGCGGCAGTCAAAGATCAGTGGGAGGAGATGAATTCGAACAGGGCAGGATGTCTAGGTCAGCAGTGAGACCGTGTGTGGGAGATGCTGTCACCACACCAGTGACCGAAATGTGAAGTCTTTGTGTCCATCGTGGCAAAGGAGAGGCTAGAGGAGGAGTTTGAGATAATGAACTAACCTGCAGATGCATACAGAGATCTTCTCTGAGGCCTGTAGGGCAGCGTAGAGGAAATCATAGAGAAAAAAGTGGCTCGTTGGAAAATTTAACGAGTGATTTCTTATCTCTAATGCAGTGACAACCAGAGGCTTTAACAAAGATCTGGCAAATGTTCCACTGTGCTAGACGTAGTGTAAAAATGCGTATTAAGAGACTTGTTTATGCCTTACACTCTTCAGGCAGAACAAGGCAGGCAAAACCAACGTGAGAGATAGTATCTCCATTTTACAGGGCAGACTGAGTCACACAGTGGGTCCACGGCAGACCCTGGCTTTACCCTTGGTTGTCTGTCGCAGGAGCAAGGAGTGCCTTTGCCGTAACTTCACCCTCTCCTTTAATGTCACTTGAGGGCAGACTTTGCTGTTAGTACTGAAAACAGTTCCACTTAACTGAGAACATACAGAATGCTTATAGATTATGAGCTGAGATTATTCCGGATTGTCTATCAATCCTAAATAAAGGATTTACTTTAGTTACGAAATTTGCTTTGTTTATTAAACAAAATAAATAATAGGAGAAGCTTGAAGAGGAATCTTTGTCTGTAATAATTTGATGCAAGTATTGAAATGCAAATTTTATCTTTGTCCTTTCCATATGTTTCCACAAATTAAATTTTGGATCCTTAAAATTAATTAATTTAAATGAAATTAATTTAAAAAATTTAACAACTTTCAAATAAGTTACTAAATAAAGCTAATCTGTCGATCAAAAAGGAATGGTCCTGATTCTTGCTTGTGCTTCCCTTTGCTCTAGGATTTAGTATAGGCATCAATTTAACCACCAGCATAGCACAGAGGAGGGTTGTTAAAGGAGAAGGTTCATTATATATAATGCTTACTTTATTCTAATGCATGACACATAGTAAACTAGACTAAAATCTGAAGATTGGTGTCAGGGTCAATGTCGGATTTTTTTTCTGGTTACAAAACATGGGAAAGAAACTACCCCTGTGTTAAAGTAAAAATAAACCAAACTGAGTAGCAGTTGCTGTTTTTCTCATCTTGGTGTAAAACTTATGCTATTTTGACAGAAGAAAAGTTGGTCAAGATTACAGTAGATTTAAATTCCTTATGGAATGATTTATTGGCCTCTTTCTGTATTTACAACAGGTGGTTTGTGTTTGACACAGAGACAAAAGACTTGGTCACAGTACACACAGATGGAAACGAACAGCTGTCTGTAATGCGTTACTCACCAGGTTTGAGAGTGTTTATTTACTGGTTTAAAAGAGAAAAAGCATTGATTTTTTTATTAAATTTGAGGTTAGTTTGTTTTAAAATAATTCCCCACTTGTCATACTGAAGTTGAAAATAAAAATGCTGTGAAACATTAGCTACACATAATAGGTGGTGTCCTAAGCTCTAGCTTTCTTCTCCCTCCCTTCCCCGCAGGCTCAGTATGGTTCAACTGGGAAGCAAAAAAAACCACAAATATGACTTAACTGTGCAGGTTGTTGCAAACAGGTCAGCCCTAAATGGGCTGTAGCTGCTTCCAGACAGGTGTCATGTGTTCTTGGCAATAATATTTGCTGTATGAATTTGCTGTTTTGTAATCTTGAAACATGCCTGAACATGAACTGAAAAAGAAAAAAAAAGAATTATTTTTTCCTTTTTTTGGTATCGAGGCCTTTAAGAACAGTTCCTCTTGTCTGTGACACAGTAACTTTTCAAAATTAGCCCGAGTTTGTTCTTTTGGAATAATTACAGTTCACTTTTGTGTTTATAGATGGAAACTTCTTGGCAATAGGTTCCCATGACAACTGTATTTATATATATGGCGTAAGTGAAAATGGAAGAAAGTACACTAGAATTGGCAAATGTTCGGTAAGTGACCTTTTTTCCTCCTGGTTCAATATTAACAACTGAAGTGTGTTTTGTAGCACTGTATTAATACTGTCACATTGCAAGATACTCTTAGTGCAGTTAATACAGTATTTTTCTCCTTGTAGGGTCATTCCAGCTTCATTACTCATCTGGACTGGTCTGTTAATTCACAATATCTTGTGTCTAATTCAGGAGACTATGAAATCTTATACTGTGAGTAAGAATTCTATTTAGTCCTTTCGTTCAGAGTCAGGCAGTCTAATACAGATTTTAAATTTAAAGGAGACCATATAACTGCCAAGATAGACCGTATGTTTTAATTCATCTGGTTCAATCAAAATTCTATACAATTTGAGAATTAAAAATGTTATCATGTGATTGTTTTTTTTTTCTTTTGTAGGGATCCCTTCTGCTTGTAAACAAGTTGTGAGTGTTGAAACAACTAGAGATATAGAATGGGCCACTTACACCTGTACTTTAGGATTCCATGTTTTTGGTAAGTATCTCTCTTCTTACGAGTTCTTACCATTCTTGTTATTAGCAAACACTTGGATTGCCAACTTTTTCTTTTGAAACATGACTATTCATACTTCAGGGAAAAATACAGAACTTATTATGCCATTTTTACTACAATCTGCCCTCTTATTTCAATCCAGAAAGACTCTAATTTAATATTCTTGCTAGCTTTAAGTAAAATATTAATTTAAAACATAAATGAGAGACAACGAAGAAATCGCACTCTGCCCTTTCTGTCACACTAGAGCTGCTTCACATAATTTTTAATTTAAGGTATCATTTCTATGGAATTATCATTTATTTAGGCAGCTACTGGATCAAATGCCCTTACCAGAGCCGGTTTCATTTGCATTATGTAGAATATATTTTGATACAATATATAGCAACTAAATCAGGTTGAAGGAATGCAAGAAGAAAAAAGAGAAACAGAACATAACCAGGATGGTTTGTTTCCATGGGATTTCTCTTTTGCCAGTTTTGAGGGAGCTGTTTTCCTCAGTGTACTCTCGAAGCTTTCTACTCATTCCACAACGCACACGGAACTAGACAGATTGTTACAAAAGCTGAGTATGAGAAGCTTCGAATTCTTGTGTCCTCCAGGTGAAATAGGAAGCCATGGTAGAAGTTCAGAGGAGAAGTCTGGTTTAGTATAAAAAGTAAGCAAGGAAGATTTTCACCCATGTTTCTAGTAGAATAGATGCAGTGTTGTGTTTGAAGGCAGCCAGAAAGGACGTGTGTTTAGAGCCTAAAGATGGGATGGCAGTAGCAGTATGCTGGGAAGACACATGCAAATTTTGTATCATTTAACTGACACGTTGTGCTTGGGTATCACTGCAGCACGCAGATTTAGTGAAAGGAGGGAATCCTAGAAGGCTGACTGCATGTTGGCAAAATGTGTTTCTCATATGAGGGGTGAAGTCTCATGTAGAGCTATCTACATATTCCTGGGGTTGGAGTATACCTGACACACAGTTACAAGCTACGAAGTCTTTGCATTTAGTGTCATGGGTTCAGGTATTCTGAGCTGATAAATGCTTTAGTGATGAGTATTCCTTACTTTATAATTTGGATTCATGCAAGATATAGTGCCGTTAGAATATGGGGCTGCTTTTGGTGCATAGAAAGTCATAGAAGAGGGGGATCACACCTGAGAGGGGTTTTTCCCCCCTTTGCAACAGATCACCTTGGGAGCCAGGCTGTGGAGCAAAATGGGGAACTTGTGGAAACTGCGTAGACATTTTTATACTCACAGTTCTCCGTGCTGAGAGCTGGTTTATTGTAAACTAAAGCAACAAAGATGAGGAATAAATAAAAGTAGCTGCTAGTTTTAATAATTATTGCAATTATCATTTTAGTAATGCTATAGAAATTGTGAGGATGTTCCTCAAATCGAAGGAATTTTGAAGTATAAAAGGATCTAACTTACTCGGAAACGATATGCAGTGCACAAGGAGAGAATGTGGTGCCATACATACTGAGGGTTCATAGCTATACAGTTAGGTTCAGACGGGGACGTTACAAAAGTAATGGCTAATAATTATAGACGAAAAAAAGAATGTTAATGGTTGCAGAGTTATGCTGTTGCCCATCTTTCCAGAAAGATCAAATGATTGGAATTTTTTAATAGCTATCAGAATGAGTAAAGCCACAGGAATTGCTGAGGATGTGTGATTTTAACTATTCCAGTGTCCTTTGGGAAAGGAATTGCTGTACAGTAGCTAACCAGCAAATTCTCAACATTCTTTTGATACAGGAAATAGATAAGCACCTAAGGGGGAGTTTCCTCCAGATTTGATTCTGGAGAGTTGGAAAGAACTTACTGAGAACATTAATGCATTTTGTGTAGGAATGACTGTGGAATTAGGGAGGTGTGATCCTTAGTATAGGAAAGAAAAAGTGCAATGGAATTAAAGTAATGGATTTCAGGGAAGCAAACTGCAAAAATCCAAAGCCCTGTTAGGGAAGATGTGAAGTTGGAGAAGAGGCGAGATGTGGTAGTTCCTTAGATGGTATGAAGTGCGCAAACTCTGCCAGCCAAATGGAAAGATAGGAGTGGCAGCCAGACACAAATTCAGTTAAACTGTTGACCTCTCTACAAGGAAGAGGAATGCAGAAAGTAGAAGCTGTTGGAGGACCAAGGAGTCACATAAACAAAGGCTAAACACAAATGCATACTTGTGACAAGTACAGAAATAACAGAAGGGCCAACAATAATATTGGTCTGCTACAGGGAGAGGAGAGGAGAGATAACACTGATAACACCAAGTGTTAAAAAACCCAACACTTTTTTCTTTTTTAATACATCTTTATTAGAAGACTGAGTACAATCTGGTGACTAACCCAGTTAGTGCCAGTAATGAAAGGATAAGACCTCTGCTTTCAGTAGGGAAGGAGTAGATTGGAAAGTAGAAGTCAGATATTTTCAAAGTACCTGAGTGTGATAAACCTTGTTATATCTGTAACATCAACTGGTTAGCATAATCTTGAGACCATTAGTACTTACTTTCAGGACTTCACAGAGAACAGTCAAAATACTGGAAAAATGGAGGAGGAGGAATGCAATATCTGTGAAATCATATATTTACTTTCAGAACCCATATGAAGAGGATAAAGTGCAAAATTAGTGGCTAGAATAATAAATTGAAGAACCTCATAAATTATAAATTGGAAACCAGTCCGGTAATGTTGGAAGTCACTATACTCTTCAGTACTTCGGGGCCTCAGAGCAGCTAGTATGAACAGTCTTCAGATGCTTGCTGGGATTGCCCCACAGGACACAGAAGAAGCAATCACATCATCAAGGACGTGAGGCTTCTAGTATATTGATTTTTCAGCAGCTACTGGCTGACTGAAACAAGGTGTATTTTCTGACTCTAGTAGAACCACATAAAAACCACAAATAGTATGCGTAGAACTCGAGGATCGACATAACCAATGCAGGGGGGGGAATGAACATTGATCTGCTGAACACCTGTCCTCAAGCATGGTAACAGATTAGTCAGCTGGGAACTGGTTAGAGATGATTCAAATGGGAATCAACAGCATGTAACGAAGTGTGTTCAAGGGAGGATACTTCAGTGATGCGAACACATGTAAATGTGAAGGACTAAAGTCTTTCAAACACTTACTGATCTGTATGCTCCTGCAAGAACCATGTGCTGCTGGATATGCAACCAAGGCATCAGTTCATAACATATGCCCAATTTTGAAAAAAATGGTATTTGAGGTGAAGGACAGGAGCAAAAGAAATCTAAGATGCTGTGCAAAGCCTGACAACATTGCAAGGAAAGGAGAGCCCAGGCTGGTAGGTTCAAAACTGACCAGAAGTCTGTACACTGCATATTATGTTTGTTTGAATATGTTTATTAATGTCACGGATGATAAAACAGCGCGTATAGTTTGTAGGTGGCGTGAAGCTACAGGAATAGCAAGTTGTCTTGAGAAACAGGAATGGTATGAGAAAATGAGAGAAATGGGAGGTTACACACTTGAACAGCAGAACCCAGTTGCACAGCTACAGCACAGAGGAGAGCAGGCAAGAGAGCAGGTCTGCACAGAAAGATCAGATTGCTCTTGCATACAAACTGAAGGTGAATCAACAGCATCATGCAGTGGTAGGAAAGGCAGATGCATTAGTGGGATGTATAATGAAAAGAATGCCATGCAAAATGTGAAGTAATTGTCCATTTATCAGTATCTGCTTCAGTCACAGCTGGAATAGCTGCTTCTGGTTTTTGCAGGTTGGACCAGCAGATAATGTGCTGACTAGCAAGAGTAAATTATCTGTCTAAATATTGTTCTGGGAGAGGAGATGTAATGAATGCATTTTAGAGAAAAGGAAGATAGAGAAAATAAGCATGGCATCAATCTTCAAATGAGATAAAGGAAATGGTCTCTTTCCATGTCTGTGGAGGATGAGAAAAAAAATATACTAGTTTTTCAGCAAAGGGGCTTCAGTTTACGTGTTTGGAAGAACTGACAGTGAGCCACAGGAATAAATTTTGAAAGACCCCAGAGTCTCAGAGGAAAACCCTGATACGATCCTTTCCTCATTTCAAAATGGCGATCTTGTTTCTTAAACCACTTTTTTAGGGGTTGTCTCCAGCTTGTCATTGTGACCTCTTGAGAAGACTCCTGCCTCTTTTCAGCTCCCATTTGGTGTTCATACAGCCACCTTTTTGTCAAAGCTGTTNCCTTTCCTTAAATACCGGCAGGGACGGTGACTCCGCCACCTCCCTGGGCAACCCGTTCCAATGCCCGACCACCCTTTCCGAGAAGAAATTTCTCCTAATCTCCAACCTGAACCTTCCCTGGCGCAACTTGCAGCCATTTCCCCTTGTCCTGTCACTAGTTATCTGCGAGAAGAGGCCGACCCCCAGCTCACCACAACTCCCTTTCAGGTAGTTGTAGAGGGCAACAAGGTCTCCCCTGAGCCTCCTCTTCTCCAGAAAATAAAAGCTGTTATTTAAAACAGCTTTTCTGTGTCTCTTCGTTCTACATGTTTATAATTCCACGAGTAGCAATTACTGTATTTCTTCTTTGCACCTTCATTTTTACTGTCCCTCCTCTAGCAAAGAGGTATTTTTACACACATCAGAAGAGTTAGGGGCAAATCAGTACTTTGTGTTTCATTTATTTACAACAATTTGTAATTCCTTATAAAGACATGGAATTGCTTCCTCTTAGTGCTTTTGAATTGCTGTGTAATGACACACAGACTGTTTTTGAGAGGAATTATGTGCAGTTTGAAGGCTAGCTGGAGTATGCCTGCCCTGCCTGCAGGCATAGGCATCCTTCCAGGAGGTGGGACGGAAAGCAGGGGGGTAGCAACTGTCTAATCCTGACCTGAAGTAACAAGGATGGAAGAGCAGGTACTCAAATTGCAGGACTTCAGGGGGACGCTGCAGAAGATGTGTGACATAGGACAGTCACTGAAAATCATAATGCCAAGCCAAGGCGGGGTTTTTTGTGAAATCATAGTGGCAGATGATTGACGTCAGTGGTCTCTGAAAGTTAGGTATCGTTTCTGTTGAGTGGGGATTAGATAAAATCTGAATTACAAAAACGATAAAAAAATGCCCCGGTATTACATAGGAAAAAATGAAATTTCAATATTACAGTTTATTACAGGCAGGTATTCAGAGGCTTTAAAGATGTGGTGCACAGATTTGGTCCTTGAATTGATGAGCCTACAGTTTAATTTTAGAACACCACTTTGTGCAAGAACAGCAAGGAGTAGCGTACGTGAGGAACGAGGAGAATTATTTACACTAAAACGAAAGCATTTTCAAAATTTATAGTAGATTCACGGTCTTTTTGAAGGATCTATAAATTACTAAGTAACATTTTAAACTGTATAATTTCGTGTTTCATGGGTTTTAGACTTTAGCAATGTGAAGAAAGTGTGTTGAATCATACATAGGTAGGCTTTTAGACTATAATAGTGTGAAGAAAGTATGTTAGCTCCTACATAAGCAGAAGGGAAAATAAAAGGATTAATTGTTATTTTTCTACATAACCATATGAAAATTCTTTTAGGCTCAGACACGTGACAGTAATTCAGCAGAGTTCTTTTTTCAGAGTAAAAAGCACTTTGCTGACTAGAGAAAATAAAGTATTTGTTTATGTGCTTGATTCCCTATTAGGATCTGTTCTTTTCCTGCTACTGAAGTACGCATACTGACTCAGCTGCAGTTATTTTTGTAGAGTTTTCTTTTTTCTTTTTTTTTTTTTTTTAAACAAGTAATCCTTTGTAAATATTTTAACAAAAACTTCAGCTGTCACTTTTATTTCCGTTACAAAAGCCTTTAATTAGTTCCTCTGTGTTTCAGGTGTATGGCCTGAAGGTTCAGATGGAACAGACATCAACGCTGTCTGTCGATCACACGGGAGAAAACTGCTATCAACAGGGGATGATTTTGGCAAAGTGCATCTCTTCTCATATCCATGTTCACAGTTTAGGGTAAGATATTTGCAAAAAAATTACTCTTGTGATTTGCAGAAATGTTGTTTTTCTATGTAGAAAAAAAAACAAAACCAACCAAAAAACCAAACACAAAAAAAAGGAAGAATGGGGGAATATATATATGTATGCCTAAGGGATTTACTTCAGGTTGATTGAGACTGCAGTTAAATTGAAAATTTAATTTCATATTAAAATACTTTAAGAGAATGATGTGATGCCTTGGCTTCATTGTCATATGAATGTTATGTTATAACGATATGTTTTCATGACAATTTATATTCTCACTAAAATGGTGTTTTCTAGGCTCCAAGCCATGTGTACGGTGGACATAGCAGTCATGTAACTAATGTAGATTTTCTCTGTGAAGACACCCATCTCATCTCCACAGGCGGAAAAGATACAAGTATTATGCAGTGGCGAGTCATTTAGAGGAAACATCAGTGTGGACATACACAGTTGAGTCGACCATGCACAGAACTTATGTATAAACTGTATATTTAAAACTTAACAGTATGTTTGCAGTTTAGCCTGGTCACTGTGATTTTCGTTTAAAAAATTCTTACAAACCTCAGGAAAATTAAGCCCTGTGCTGGTTACCTTACTCAGTCTAGTGATTTTTATTTTTTTTTCATCGTGTCACACCTTAAGAATGATCATTTTCTCTTCTGTTGTACAATACACAATGCAGTACAAGTTTAATATAAGAAATGTGGCTTGACAGTTTGCAATACAGTGGTATCAGCAGAATGTGACTATCTTAAATGTTTTCTATAAACACTGCTAAAATGGTCACAAAAATGCCTTTCAAAGACTGTATATATGTGCTTATTTGTTTCACTATCTACACTTTGTACTGTATATCTACTTATTTAGAAAAATCTATGACAATGTCGAGGTACCGAATTGTTTCTGATGAAGGATGATGCATAAACCGAGATGTAAGATGCAAAACTTAGTGGTTTAGACCTGAAAATGTGAATGCTGGTAAATTTGCATTCTCTGGGGAACAGCACACCTTGAGTATCACCCGTGAGGAGTTGTGTTCCCTTTCAAGTGAATCAGCAAGTTACGCCCCAGTTTGTCCTGAATGTCTGAGCAGGGTTTACAGTCGTCTGTGTGGTTCAGGTATTCCATATGAGTTTAATTTAAAAATCTTTTTACTTGTATATGAACAATTTCTTTTTGAAAACAAAATGGAAAAGCTTGGCCACATCCCTATTATTGGTTGATATATTTAACTAATATGTATATTAATCAGCATGATGCTATATTGTACATGTATAAGATTTTAGCCGTTCATAACAAATGGTAAGGCAATCTAGCTTTACTTTTTTATGCTTATGGATATTGTATATTTGTATTTTAAGACCAAGTAGACCAAGTCTAAAGATATCTTTTTAAGTGTACCATAAACCTGCAGAGGGTAAAGGAAGTCTTGGAAGCCTACATGAGATATTAATGTGTAACTTCTGGCCCCTGTGTTTTGTGCATGGATGGATATTTATAGTTTGAAATAAGATTGTGTTTTGCAATGAAGTAATAGTGGAGGTGGTATAAAATGGTTAAGAAGGCCTTATCAATGTTGATTGTGATACAGATTGAAATGTATTGTTTACTTTGAGGAATGTATCTGAAGAATTTTAAAAGAGAGGAGTTCTAAGCAGACTCGAAAAAGGTAATATTAAAATTTTGCTTGTAATGGACAGTAAACATTAATTCTCTGAACTCTAAAGCACTGGTTGTTTAGAGTGATTTAAATGAAATGGAATCAATAAATTTTGAAACTTTTTTTATTACATCTCCAACCTCCTACACTGAAAGTGCAGGACACCAATAAACATGTATTAAAGTGAATTTTCAGTGCATTCTTCCTGTTTAGTAAAATATCTTTGTTTCAACGTGAAATACTTACAGAAGAGACTGTCTTTTACATATACAGTTGTGATTTCTCAGTTAGAACTGCATGTGAAAATATCTGGGAATAAAATCTAGATTTGGGGGTACATAATTTCATGCATGAGCACGACCCTGGGAACGTGATCCCTAACGCACACCCGGAGAGTGAAACTCCAGCCTTGTGGCAGGGAAGAAGGACATGCCGCATGCTTTCCCCTACACGCTGCTTGGTTCTGCCTCCCAGTACACATCGCTTAGGGCGGAGGAGCGCCATTCCGCCGCGCAGGGTTACGCTTGTGGCAAGAGCTCCTGACAGTTTCTTGTGAGGAGCCTGTCCTCAGGCAAGCCCTCTGAGGGCCGGGGTTCCAGGGTCGCGTTAAGCTGACGTTAGCCAGCACTGTCACTGAAGGAAGAGGTCTGTGCAGCTGTATGAACGCTCCTACTGAGCGTGTACAGAGGCAGGAGCAATGTGGAGACGTAGTGAACGGACAGAGGAGCACTAGGACAACGTCTTTTGTTGGCGATGGCAATCTCCCCCTGCCTGAAGTGTGTGAAACTAAGGCACGATGTCTCTACCCTTTCTAGGGTTGATCCAGTCCCAAGAGGGTAATACGCAAACGACAGTTTCTCCAGACGATCTTGTCTGGAACTTGGTTGATTATGCCATGATACCTTTTGTTTATTAATTTTTTTTTGCAGATGGGGTGCTTTCAGGTCTTCTGCTTTCAGAATTGCAGGTGATTTGTCATTACAACAGAGAAAACAGAAGCTGCAAATTGGGTTGGCTCATTCCCTTTTCATCCTTCTCCCACAGTGCTACTCTTGGGATGTAATAATGTATTTGTGATCCCCCTCTTCATTTTAAACTATTAGCCCTTCCAAGAAATAGATGAGGAATCCTGGAAGCTCATCCCTAGGGTTACTGATCAAAGGGGATTTTCAACAATCCCATCCCATCCGTGCCTGCGCTGCTCCTCTGTGTCTGGCTCTTGCTGCTAAATGTGTCTTTGTTCCCCTATGAAAACCCGATAAACGTATTAGCTGAATTGGCAAATGGTGGGTAACTTCTTCAGCCAAATATCTGTTTGATGGCTGTTGAAGTGATCCTTGTTTCTTTATCCAGGAAATTCTACACAATTCTGCCATTGTTTATATATAATCTTCAACTCTCCCCGCTTCCACCCTTGTTCCTCGATTCCTGCATTTATTTATTTTCTCACAAGTGTTCTCTTTTTTTGCTGTAAAAGAAAAAAGAAAAGTAAGAAAGAGTTTGTTCCTGAACACACTTCATTCCCTCAGCAGTATCTGGGACTCTTATACTGGATTCCTTCACCTGATACTGTGTCTGCAGCAGTTGTCTTTTCCTGCCCTCCCATGGAGCCTGAGGCGTCCTCTCATGTCCATGGCTGGAGATACGGCCAGGCTTCTGCTGCTGGTCCTTCCCTCCCCCTGATCTTGGCTCCAGCCGGTGCAGCATTGAGACTCATCTCTTCATGTGTCTTGTGTGTTGTCTGCCAAGCATTCAACTACTCCCCCTCAGCTTGCTTTGCTTTCCGTTCCTGGATCTTGCTTTTCTTCCCTGTGTTTCTAGCATTGCTCTCCTGTGACTGCAGCTTCCAGGACTACATCCACCTTAGCCCTTACCAGCACGTTTTCCTGCCCTTGACAGCTTGTAAAACAGTGGTCCTGACTACCTCTCTGATCGTTTTGGGGTTGTGTTCCTGACTTCTTACTGTATCTGTACCCATGCTGCTGCTTTGACTTGAACTTTACCGGTATCGGTGACTGCCCCTGCTTTTAGCCGCTGCCTCCCTGTCCTGCTGCCTGCCTTGCTGGGGTGTGCTCAGGCGATCCGCGCTGCCTCCTCCTTTCTCGATTGCCCTCCTTGTGTCTGTGTGCAGCCCTGTAATGTATATCACATACTTGGATTTTAAAATGTATTTAGGGCAGGGATTTTTTTTCCCCTGTGTGGCATTTAGCAATGTGATTTTACGATCCTATGCTCACTACAACAGTACGACTGTCGTATTGGTCCGAAACGATGAGCATGTATGTTCAGGTAACACTTCTGCATCAGAATATTCAAAGTGATTAGTTACTGATGGTGATAATATCTATTCTCTGAAAGTCTTATATTATCCAGAAAACAATGCATATGCTTTCAAAAGGCTTCTTCCTCCCCCTTCTATATGCTTATAAAAGAAACATAGGCTCAATCTGGTTTTTAGAACCATTGCACATTTTCAAGTAGAGGATTTTCATTATTTTTTTTTTTACCTTTCCTGCCTGTTTTAATACATTTATTTTACTCCTAAAGGGCACACATTTGTATTGTATCAAAACTACAGCTGCCTTCAACTTAATTCTATATGTACTATTTAAATTGCTACCTGAAAGATGATTATTTCAGAGATACTTTTGGTATTGCTCAGTTTTGACAGGTTGTTGAAATCTAACAGGTATTACAAATTTCCAACAGATGAGCTCTACAAAAATCAGTCACTGTATTGAAAAATTAAAGAAAAAAATATCAGCAAAGGAAGGAGATAAATATAAGAGAAAGTAAATAGTTTTTCGATGCTAGCGAATTAAAAACCCTCACCATTTCAAATGATTAAAAAAATCCTCTCACGAAGCAAATCAATTTTGTTAAAATGGATTTTTTTTTACTGTTCTAATTAATACGAGGTTAATTAATGCAAGGTCATATTTCCTATGTGAAATGTTTGGATGAAATTTATTCTACAAAAGAATTACTATTAGAGAATTTTATTTCCCTTCAAAGCTGTTCACGTGGCAAGAGCTTGCAAGGGCAAACAGACCCTTCTTTGCAAGGGCTGGCATTTTTCATCAGCTTCTGCTTAGGGAAGCAGGCGGTCTTTTTGTCGTGTTTTCTCCTCCGTCCCTGGAACTAGGGCTGTTGACAGATCATTCAGTTGCATCCTCAAAAATCCTACAGATGGCAGGGAAAATGTCACTTTAATTACTAGTGAAAAGAACAGACTTACGAGAAGCCGAAACAGAAATCTTTTCCTTCCATTACTGGCCGGGATTCCCAGCCGCGCTGGAGCGGTCCGATCCCTGCCGTGCCGTGCCGCTCTGGCTGCAGCAGGCCGCCCTTCAGATGAGATGCCCCAAGCCAGAGCATCTCCTGGCCCAAAAGGTGGGAGATGAGGAACCGACTCCTGAGGGGAAGGACAGAATCACACCAGAATCTGCTCCTGGACGGAGGCTGCTGGCTGCCGGATCAGTGAGTACCTTAGCGGTTCACGCTCTTGCTGGGGGAGATTTATATTTCTCCTCAGTCATGCCGCTCTGCGGCATTTTCATTTTTCTTAATGGAACAACTTTGGCCCCTGAATTCATTAAATGATTACAGAAGGCTAAGTGATCGTTCACATGGTGGTACTGATGGCAGTTCAGCCAAGCTGCCATCTAGCACTAAGTTTGGCAGACCTTTTTTGTGCCAGTGGTGACACCAGCGGGCTTGTTTGTGAAAGCCACTTGGGATGATTCACAGGTCCCCTTGGTCTGCTGCCAAGTGTGGAAGTGTAAGAAGGTGCCTCCTTTCGACGGAGCCTCTACGCTGTCAGTGTCACCAGACTCTGTAGATGCTTCCTTAGACCTTGCATGTGCTTTGATGAAAGCGTGAAATCTTGGACTCCATGAAAAGTGGTTCCTCCCCACCAACTCCACAGTCCCAACTCAGCACAGGTTTGTTTTTATCATCTTTTGGCTATCTGCAAACTACATTAAATTGATTGAGACGTTTCCATTCGTTTGTAGTGGGCCTATCTGCACCTAAAAGGATGCTTATTGGGGTCTAGTCTGAGGTGCTGAGGTTACAACCATGAGATGATGGCAACCTGTTTTCTGGGTGAGCAAGTGAACAGGTTTTCAGCAGGAGCTTCTAAGAGATGAACATTTTTAAAATCTGGCCCGTGGAATTGCCTGGAATACACATGTAGCCAGAGGGAAGCAAACTCAGCTGCTGTGTGGATTCTGGCTGTCAGCACTACACGAGCTCAGTTTGCTCCAGATTCCAGGTTGTAGGCTGAAGAAATCTCCTTCAGGCTGTTCAGTCGTCATGGTTAGAAAGCAGAAATTAAAAAGCCTGGAGGAGTTCTGCAGCCATGTCAGATCACTGTAATTTGTCATTGCCTCGCGTTGCCCTCACGCCGCAGAGACGTGCTGGAGAGGGAGCAGTCTGTTTAAGGCAGCCTGAAGAGAACGCCCTTCGCTACAAAATCAGCTGCCTTGGCTGTTGACTCTGGATGCAGTTTCTCATTAAGATAAATGTCAACATCTTAGGGCTCCTTCCTTCCTGCCCAGCTTCTCCTTTTCAGCAGCTTTCATTGACATCATAATTTCAAATTTATGACATCGGTATATAACCACAGGGGAGGTTCAAGTGTTGTGGCCTCCTTACAGCACTTAAAAAGAGCAAGAGCTGAGCTCTGAGAGGCTCAGTCTATGGGTTGAACAGTTGGAGAGCAAGCTGACAGGAGGCTCAGTGCAAGCGAAAAGCCCTCTGGCATTTCCCGTATGAGGGGCTCCTGTTCAGCAGAAAATCTGGCCACGTGCAGTTTAGCAGCCCGGAGAGTCCCGACTCTCTCTGACTTGACGAGCACAGCATCGCCTCTGTGCTGAGATCTTTTGGACTAGTTGTGGGTGAGAACACCGCTGCGTTTGTTACCCCACGGTGACAAGTCTGGCTTCTTTCTGAAACGTTCAAGCCCAAACAATCTTGACCTTCCAAGAGCAGGACCAAGGGGATTTTAATCACCATAAAACAAAATGCAGCGGCTCCTCGCCTGGCTCAGTATAGCCTTCTCTGCAAGAGACAGTGAAGGTACAGACTGTCCTCCAAGGGCACGACATTATCCCCTGACACGGAACGTGCCGTATCAAAACAGACTCTGGAAATGCTCTGATGGGGCTAAACCAACCATAAGCTGAGGCAGTATGTCTTCAAAGAAGCCAAAGTTAGTTGTTAAAGGGAAAACTGAGACTGTCAGATGAGTTTCTGTTTCCCATTCCTGCCCTCCTGCCCTCACCCTGGCCTGAAAACACATCTCTCGGGGTGCTGCGGGGGGGATTGGACCACTGTGTGCTCCAAGTACCACAGCAGGTACTACCACCACAGGGTGCGTGGTCTTGGGAAACACCCTTACTGGTTTGGCTTATGCATGCTGGGCGCCTACGTGCTTGGGGTTTACTGGTGTTTTTTTTCCTTAAGTTGCACATAAAAGTTGTTAAGGAAAAACCGCCGATGGCCTGGAACAGATAAGACCAGAACGGGTCCCCAGGGCCTGCGGAGCTCCTCCCGGCTGCCTGGAAGGCTGCAGCTTCCTGCTTCGGCCTGCCTAGCGATGGCAAACGCTGCTCGCCCGAGGCCTAGCGGGGAAAATAAAAGTGCCAGGGGGCTCCTCCCTTTCCGAGAGAAGGTGCTGACTATCCCCCACCACCCTCCTGAGACCGCCATTGGGCCCCTCCTTTCCTTGGCTCCCATCTTCGCTTGAGGAAGTGTAACAAAACATAGAATTAAAGTACATCAACCGTGTATTTTTTTCTACATACTCTCTGCCTTTCCCTATGCCACTCCCTCTTCCTGTCTTCTTTCCCTGCCTCATTCTTTCCTCATTTTTGCCCTTTTCATCTAATTTCCTTTTCTTTCCTTTCTTGTTAAAAAAACCCAATCCCAAACCTCTGTATTTCTCTCACTTTTCTCTAGTTTCCGTTCTCTTGCTCCCTTCAGCTCCTGCCAGAGTCTTCTGCCACTCGATCCTTTGTTCCAGCCTCTTGTTCTTTCCTCCTCCTCTCACCCCAGGACTGGACAAAGCATTGCTAAAAAAATCCAGGGGTCTGGCACTCTGTGGTTGCAGCCTTGCTGCAGCTTCTTTCTCTCGGTCTCCCCACAGCATGGACCACGCTGCCTGCCCGGGCGGGCGGCGGGTGATGTGCGCTCCTTCACCACTGCCTCACCAGGACTGTTTGGGCTGCCACGAGATGAGATCTAGACCTTTGCCAAACGGTGCTGAAGATGGCAGGGAATGTCTAAGTCACACAGGCGTGGTGATGGGTGAAAACTGAACATCCAGGACTGAATCCCTCTGAGTTTTGGGAATCTTTGGATCTCACTTTTGTGCCTGAATTTGGTAATCATGTTCTCTCTGCCCCAGCGAGGTGTCTATGAAATGGTACTGCTGGAACCCAGCTTCAGCTCTGACAAAGTTATGAATCATGTTCCCATCTGAGGAACAATTTTTTTAGAGATGAACGCATATGTGTATTACAGGACATAACGCAGTGAATTGGTATAATGAATTCCTCTCAAGGGTGTCCTTCACCAGGCTAAATCCTCCATGCTTAGAAAAGCCTTCCAAAAAAATGTAAAACAAGCTATTGTGGACATTTGTTTTCCTTGAAAAGAGCTAGGTATTTTTGTGGACAAGCCTGCAGGACAGCCTGAGAGTTTCAAAAGAGAGCTCTGAGCGGGACAAATTCAGTGGGAAAAAAACGACTACGAGACTGTTGCTGCACGGGGCATGTAGCTCTGGACGTGGCATTGACTCACTGAGAAAAACAACTGGATGACCTTGAGCACATGATATAAGGACGTTTATAGAGGATGTTGCCTCAGGCTGTGTGACTGTTCAAGGAGGGCATCCTCCTCCCAGCATGAAACCTCTGAAGTGACAAACAGAGCAGGCCCACAGGCAGCTGTTGCAGCAGGACCCGGAGGGGGCAGATCCGTCAAGGTTTGCCATGCAGGAGATCTCAGCCAGGAAAGAAGTGAACCTAGGGACAGCAGTCGTCTTCTGTAGCTCTTCGTTGGGCCATGCAGGAGGATTTGCAGTTAGGGATTGCTGCAAGGGGGAGCGGGCAGGCTGGCAAGGCCAGCAGGATGGAGATACACACCCCAGTGGGTCAGGATTTCCCCTGGGCAAAGAGCAAGCGAATCGGTAAGACTACAGCCTGAGATTATCTATGTGTTCATACAAATGAAGAGCTTTAAGTCTCTGAGAAGAGGTATAGTTCTGATAGCAATATAGTGTAAGATTTGTCACAGCAAAACCATTATTACATGGTTCAGTCATGTCTTTCAATCAACAAAGTGATCTGGTGGACACCTGAACCCGTGAACGTTGATGAAGAAGCACTGTGGATTCTGATACAACAAAGATCTTTATCAGTGTTCTCCTGTTTCTGTGCCATTAGTGGCCATCCAGATTGACATATGTAACAGTACATAAAATTTCCTCTCCATTTCTCTCCTGCTTCTTTGTATGACAATAAATAAAGTGGCCAAAGGAATTGACCAGTAACCTCACATACTCTGCATTTCTGCATCAGTTCTCAAACCACCTCTTGGGCAATTAAGCTTCCCAACCCTTTGCAAGGGTAGGCATTGCACAAGTTTACAGCCAGTGAGGTGTTGCAGCTTGCCCGGGGACGGTACCTGTTCTGCGGAGGCCATGCAGTACAGAGCTGCAAGTGGTGGAAACCACCCCCTTGCCCTACCTGCTGCGGTCCCTCCCGGGCAGCTGCCGGGGGCTGGATGTCTCAGTGCCGGGGCATGCGGTGGTTGTAGTTTCAGCTCTTTGTAATGACTCACAAGCCTGTCTGCACCACCAGGTGCCCCTTTATCTGTGCAGCGTGTGTGCCCGGATAAAAGTCTTTGCAGAAGATGTTTTTGCTTACTCTAGTTTTGTATCTTAACCACGCTGTGGCTTACGGACATTTCTTTGCCTATTGTCTTTGTGCCTGTTATAAACCTAGCTTAAGGAAATTATGTTTTAAAAAAACCCACCCAACTTATCAATAAATTCACATATGGATTTACTCTTTTAACCATGTTTTGAGTTCTAGTACAATTACCGTGCAACTTTCTAGTTTAATAAGCACCCTCCTTGCCGTATGCTGTCTCCCATATGTTGCATGAGCTGGTCAGTGACCCACACTCTAAAGGATTAGTCAGATGATAGTAATAAGAAAATAAGTTTTATTTTTGCTCATTATTTCTTTATAAGCTTGCTACCTTCAGCAACCCCATCACGAATTACATGGATGAGTTTCTACAAGCTACTGTCACTCAGGAGAGACTGTGGGTCAGACCTATGGCCTGACAATTGTCTCTTAATGCAAACAACATATATTGTGCCTTCTAGGAAATCTAGGATAATTGCTTATAAGAAAGGACTGTAAGATCTAGCTTGAAACAAATGAAGCCCTGTAGTAATAGGGGGAACTTTTTCTTTAAGACAGACCTTCTCTGTCTGAAGTGAGCTGATACTAATTGGTGGAGTGACTTGGGAAGAGGATGTCACAGGCCTGCTGTGGGACGGGGAAGGCACGAGCTGGGCTCTGTGCTAATGAGGCACGGAAAGGGTGGGAGTTCCTTCAGTAACTCTGTCCCTAATTAGTTTTTTAATATCTCAATGATCATTGAAAAAGGCAATTATTAGATATTAGTTAGCTACCAGGAAGGAAGCATGGCCTTGGATAAGCATGTTTCTTCCACCACAGGTTTTGTTGCTGTCATGTTATTGCTATTGTTTCAGTATATTTTTATTAAGCATTGAGCTGCAGTAGGCAGCAGCAAGGCTTGGCAAGCCACTGGGGAAACAGGTCTCTAGGGCATCAAATCTATGGGCTTGATTTTTTGCAAGATTTATTCTAGTGGCATAGGCTACTGTTACAGTAAAAATAAGTGGTTTATTGGCCTGGATGTATGGAACCCTTAAATGAAAATGTAAGTATTTGTATTAAAAATGCCCCCCATGGCTTCACTCCGTATGTACCATGCCCAGTCGCCTCCAGCACAGCCCCGCAGCCTGCTTACTCTGCACCAAGGCACACTCCCCTGAGACCTCACACAGCTTTCCAGCCGTACGTGTTGCCCCACAGCCACCTTCCCCCAGCCGCACTCCCTGCACCTCCCCAAAACTGCCTCTGCGCTCAGGGAGAGGGGCTGCAGCTCTCTTGCCCGTCACAGCACGTGCGGATGGAGGTGGGTCTCAGGGAGTGATCAGAGCACTGTTAATTGGGACAGGGACATGCTAAACAACCGTTTCTGTCTCAGACACAATGTGCACACACGTTACCTGCCTGGAAACCCTTTGTTTGCTGTGGGATTACATGGTGACTGGGGTTTTCTTTGTGGCCAAATTGGACGATGCAGAACTGGGAGATGGGGGAGGTGGACCCACAGATTTTCGGTTTGAAGAGCTTTTACTGTCTTGAGAAGTGCCAATGGAGTTACGATGATCTATGTATGAAAGACCCAAGAAACAACTGCAGTATTTGGTCCCTTGTCGAGCTGGATACACGAGGATATCCAAGTGATACCACTTTCAGTATAATCGTTTTCTAGTAGGTGGTGCATGGGAAGAGGCAAGGAGATGTGGAGAGGGGCAGGGGAAGGTCCAAGCTCTGGACCAGCAAAGAAGCTGGTCCCACTGGTGATCGGGCTGCCCAAGAGAGCTGGCAGGAGGTGACTGGCGGGGCGGAAAGCAGAAGGCCAGAGACCCAACTGGGATGCGCAGTGGGAAGGGAAGGTGAATGGGGAGAAGCAGCAGGGCTGGGAGGAAGTCCAGGGCACCCTGGGGTGAGTGAGGAAGGTGGGTGCGGAGGATGGACCTGTGTGACAGCAGGGTGAAAGAGCTGGCAGGGAAACTCATCTGGGGCGAGCGTGAGGTCTGCTCCCTCACACAGCTTCCCTCCAGTATTGGCTGGAAATACAATTCCTGCCCTCGCTTCCACCCACAAACCTGCCGATTTTTAGCGCTGGTATCCAGGGCCCCTACGGCACTCGGCACAGGAGAGGTCTGCTGCCGCGCACCGCCCCACTCCCGCCGGCAGCGGTTCGGGGACACGACCTGGCCAGGTACA
>VWZZ01000918.1:142593-292250 GCA_013399095.1 Psophia crepitans | reverse complement strand
TGCGGGTGCGAGAGGAGCTCCCGAAAGGAGGGGGGTCCGATTTGTGCCCAGCATCCAGCACAGGCCGTGCCGCCCCTCCCGGAGTCTCTCTCGCCTCAGGCAGTGAGCGCTTCAACTCGTAGTTTGCCCGAGGTCAGTTTGTCTATTGTGAATATGAAAAGCAAAAAAAAAAACAACACCCAAACAAACAAACAAAAAACCCAAACAAAAACAAAAAACCCAAACAAAAACAAAAAAAACCCACCAAAAACAAAAAACCCAAACAAAAACAAAAAAAAAAACCCAAACAAAAACCCCCAACCCCTGAAAAAACCAGCCCACAGATTTCCTGCAGCCAGAGAAGTGTGTGGTGGAAGGAAGGAAAGAAGAAATCACTTGTTTTGCTTCATGCTCTTCCAAATCTCTTTCCTCATTTACCCAAGAGTTCACTTGAGCTGTCAGTGTCTCGGAGCAACCCAGCCTGATTCATCTTCTAATACCAGTGATTCGTTCCACTTAATTATTATCTTTATCAAGGTAAAACCGCTTTGAGAAACCTTAAAAATGGAAATAACAGTTTGAAGCCAGATACCGTTCTGCGGTGCCGGGTCCCTGAATTGCAAGGTTGGCATTGCTCCTAGGAAGTGCAGTGGAAGTCTAAAAACCTTCACTCGCATTTACAGTTGCATTTACTCCTGACCTATCACGTCTGCCAAAGACTTGGAGGTGCATCAGTTTATTTAGTCATTTATCTTACCATTAGTTTTCTTCACTTGCTTAAGATTACATTCTTGGGGTGGGCTGAAAGCCCACGGACCTGCAGTGTGGCTGGTGGCCTAGACCCCTCTGGTGTCCACACAAAAGGTCTGTCTCCATCAGCCTCAACTGATCTAATCATGATGCTGCTTGGAGACCTCCAGAAACCAAACGCAACAGCTAGCAGCAAAGTTTTCCCTTGCTCCCTCCTGTTCACAAAGGAGGAGAGCTGACTTTCTGACTCCTAAGCACATCTTTCACCCCTGAGGGGGTACTGTGGGCGGGTTGATGGATGGGGGTGCTCCAGGCTGTGTCTGGTCTCGGTGAGGGTGCAGGCACCCCAAGCTGGGCTCTGTGTGCTGCTGGGCGCTTCTTTGTACAGCTGCCTTGTCCTGTTTTCCCCAGGTGACGCTTGGCATCTGCAGGTGTATCACACTGAAAATAGTCTTTTCTTGTAATTACCACTTTTACACTTTGATGTACGTGCTTGGTTTGGGGTTGGGTTTGGTGGTTTTTATTGCTTTTGGTTTTTGTGGTTTTTTTGAATGAATTTCTGTTTTTAAAGGTTTCCACTACTGATTTTTTTCCTTTCTTATATGGTTATTACTGAATAGGCTGTACTTTTCAGTAAATATGTATCTGCAAATCACCTAAAGCCTTTTTCAGTAACAATTCTTGTTTAATAAATATAGGCTATATAATTCCAAAAGACCCTGGCAGGCTATACAATCATTTAATAAAAACCTTCTTAAAACATTTGCTTAGCCACGCGTATTTTATTTATATTGCTTTTTGTGGTGAATAAATTACAGTGCTATACTTTGCACAATTGCATTTATGTGATGGTTTCAAATCTTTGTTAATTTATGTCTTCGCTTCAAAGGTATAAAGTGTGTGTGTAGTGGGTGTACCACAGGTCTTAGTAATACACCAGATTATATTAAATGTTCTGTCTCGAAAGTGGATTAGGATTCCTGGGTGGAAAATGCTCAAGTGCAGAGGTGTTATTACTTCTTCGTATATAAAAATATTCCTTTAGTACAATACATATTGAGGTGATTCCACAGCAGATATTAATTTATTCTTGGAAGTAACAGAATTAGCTCATATTTGGGAAAATGTCTATGAATATTGCTGTAGATGAAAATAAGGTTTTTACATTCTGTCTGCAGAGGTGTAACCTCACATTTCTTAGTCATAACCACAGTTTATAAGGCACCTGTGTTTCAGTGGTCTCTGCTATTTGAAACAAAAAACCACCTGTAGCATTTTGGGTGCATCCCTGGAAAAAATCTTCACTGTCTCTCTCTTTGCCGTGACTGTGGTGAGCGTAAGCTGGGTCTCTGTGCTGCGGTCCCGAGGCAGCAATGCAGGGGCAGCCTCCCACTCAGAGCACTTTGTTTTGCTAGGCAGAACATGCAGCAGATATCCAGAGAGGGAAACAACCTCTGAACGGGACTTTTCAGGTTAAAACTCCTCTTGTGTGGGAATATATGCTTTAATCAAACACGAGATGATGAGCTCAGTGTAGAAGTTGCAGGGGGAAATGGTAACCCTTAGCACCTTAGTGTCTGTGGAGTTCTCTAGCTGAAGTCAGCCTTTTTGTTCTGACATTTCTATACAGCTGCCAACTGGAAATCCTCAAAAGCTGTTGTATTTAGCCCTGATTTAAAGGCACGGAGCAACACCCTGAGAAAAAGAACTGAATGTTCATTGTATAAGCTTGTTTTAATAACATAAAGCATATAAACATCATTTTTCTTAAACCTTTTGTTTTCAGGCCTAAACAAGCAAAGTCTTTACATTTCTTCCAACAAACACAATGTATTGAGCATTTCATTGTCTTCTGCATTTTCTCTCCATTAAGCGGCTCAGGAGATAGTTGTGCCCATGCTTTCAGCTTGCTTGGAGGGTAACTGCAGCTGTATGTATGCAGTGTCGTTTTTAGTGTTTCCCTTTTCTTTACTGTTTCTTTCTGTTGGCAACTGTAACAAATTAGAGAGAACATGTTGTTTGTGTTTATAATGTTGTCAGAGTTGGGGTTATTGACCTCACTGCGCTAGTGGCCTGCGCAGCCCAGGGTGCTGTCTCCTGCAGGGAAGTAGTGGCATCCCCGGAGATGGAGGATAAAATCAAGTTATCTGTAAAGTGTCTTCTAACCTTGTCACTTAGTAACTGATCTCTGAGCTGGAGCAATATGCTTGTAACTTCGCTAATTTTTGTTTAATTTGAAAACTCTGCCCTGCGATGTTCTGGCTCCTGCTGTGTGCCTTGGCGCTGCGGAGTGCGTGGCTGTGGGCTCCTGGGGACAGTTGGGAGCTGTCACACCACCTTCTGCAGTCGTGCCTTCGGGTCCGTTTAGGTTCGCAGCCTTCGGAGCCGTATCTGTGCTACGCAGTGCTGCCAGCATCACTTGATGACAGAACACCCAGCCCCTTGCCTGTCACGGTTTCGTCAGCAAAATCCCAAGTGTGGCTACTATGCTGCTGACAGAAAATTGCTTTTGTTAGCTCTGTTTAGGACTTTAGATTGGTAGTTGAGCTCCAGCTGCGGACAAACTGCTTTGTCAGCGAATTCTGGACCTCTGCTGAAGGTTGCACCATGCTGGCTGTGGCCATGCCAAGGCAGCGGCAGTGGCTCATCAGGAACCGGGCGAGCTGGGTTTCCATCAGCACACCCTTGCTGTCAGGAGCTGTGAGCAGGCAGGCCAGCTGTACCTCTTTTATAGTACTTGTTATTCTCTTATACTTAAAAAATAAACTTATTTTGCCCTCTCTAAAGTAAAGCATAAACTCTGGACGTCTTTTTGTGCATCCCCTCTTTTTTGGAATATTCTGGTTTGTATTCTTTTTGTAATCGTATAATCGAGGCTGAAGGTAATCTTTCAAGTGAGGGTGTGCAGGTCTGTTTAACTCAATATTGTGGTTTTGTGTGGTATTTCACTTCTGACCTTTCCTGGATCACTCAGACTGTGTTAAACAACAGATGTTCTAATACAGAGCAGCTCCTTTAGCAGCGTGCTGTGATTAAAGGTGCCTGCAGAGTCTTTCTAGGTACTTGGCTTGGTGATTCCTTTGGGCAGTAGAATACTTCTCTCTTCATATTTCATGGTGTCTTGTAAGAAATCAGCAGAATCTTTTCAAAAGTGCAAGCACAGTTCAGGGTCAAATAATTTCCTTTATCTTGCAGTTTAGCACTTTCGTGATTTCTTCCTTGTCTTTTTTTCCCCTTGCTGTCTCTCATAGTTTCTCTCACTCCTGGGCACTGTGTAAGATGAGAAGCACTGAACCTCTTTAGAAAAGATTTCTAAAGCTGCTCCCAAAATAAACTGAATCCTGACAAATGTTCAATCCTAATAATTACAGAATTAAAAGAAAATAAGTTGAATGAACTATAGATTTTTCTTTATCTAAGAAGGTCCCTTAGATATTTCAGGTTTCCTTGCTGAATCTGAATCTTAGTGTAATCTTATTCACTTTCTATTTACATTTAAAAAAAAAATAATGAGCTGATGTTTCGGTATCGTCCTTCATTGCAGTAGATGAGCTGTGACAAGTGCTCCAGTGTACATTGGTGGTGTTCCTACAAGAGGATGGGGAGTTTGGGATATATTTTCTGTTTTCTTCATAGCCATTACAGAAGAACATTTGGGATCCACAGCACTTCCCCCCTTTTCTTCCTCACAGCCTTGTGTCTAGGTTCAGTTTCTCAGGAGCGTGGAGGAGAGGTGGAGTAGCTGTGCCACCATTTCTTCGTCTCACCCCATTGTTTGCCCTTAAGCAGATTTCATCTGCAGTCACCTACCCAAGACTTCCGTTTCATCTGCTTTTTGATCTAATGCACCGTAATGAGGGGAGGCAACCAAAAGGCACCCTGCTACAGCTCAGAGCTTCCACCAAGATACACTTGAACTGTGCACCAGTAAAGCTCCCGTCCCTCCAGGAGTAAGGCCACAATACAGCCCAGGGAGAAGCCACCAGACCTCCAGCCAGGCTGCTGTGAGGCTCCTGGGGCATAAATCATGGCATTACTCAGCCGTGCTTGGGTTAATCTACCTTGCTCCCGGCTGATTAGCCCACGGGGAGCTTTGCAGTGTACGGATAAGCTGTTTCCCAGCACCTGAGCTAGCGGAGACGTTCCTGCCCTGCGCTGTAGGAAGAGGAATAAGCTCATGGTTCATTTGACACGTTCTCCTGGTTGATGGCTTCATGTTCATGGGTGTGCGCACACGTCACCCCATAACACTCAAAGTGCGTATCAGTCTGGGTTGTGTCCATGTGAAATTGAAAACAGTTTAAATCTGGACTTTTTTCTTTTTTTTTTTTATTTCTTGGGTATTTAGCACTGCGGAATGTTTCTTCCCATGAGACTTTGCATTTTTTGCATTGAGGCAAACGTTCAGAATGGTATTGACAGTCTTTCCAAAACTATTCTTGACTTAAGAGTCATAAAAGCGTCAAGAATATCTATTTCTATTAATCAGAGGAGACAGAGTGGGCAAGTCCTTAGCAAAAATTTGAGCCTGGAAACCTCTTTCACATTTCTGACTATCCAGAGTGCCATTCTGTAACATCACAACAACTAGTGAAGCATTACATTTCACTGGATCTGTCACAGTCCTGCAGTGGGAGAGACATGTGAGGGCCAGAAACTTTTCATTTTCCTTCTTGATGTAGGCATTCAAGCCTTACATTTGTTTCAAGTTCAGTGTTAGTTAATATGTTTCTTCTGAGTTTTTGTTCCTGCTCCCCTCATCTGTGCCAGGTTAGCCATTTGTGGTTTGGTAAGGTGAACCAGATCATGAAGTCTTCACGTACAAAGACAGAAGAAAAGAAAATTCACACTTTCCATACACAAAGGGTGTAAGAAAGTGGGATAGGAACAAGCAGGAGGCTGAAATGTTGTGACAGTGCTCCCTGGCACTATCAGAAATGCTCATGCAACCGTTTCTCCAGGGAACACTGTTACTACAAATCAAAATTAAAATAGTTAATAATGTTTTTTACTGAGACACTGTTTCTGCTTTTCCTCTTATCTGCCACAGACCTTCCAACTCAGGCTCTCCAGTGCTTGCACTACAAACTGTGTAGCCTAGCTGGTACGATGGATGAGCATTTTTTAGCTATTAACCATGTTCCTTGTCCAAAAAAAAGGTATTTTTCACTTGACTTCATGATGGGGATGTTCTCCCCCCGCCCCGCTTCCGCCCCGTTATATGTACCGTTGACCAGGAAATCAACAACTTTCTTTGCATTGCTAAACTTCAGTCCCTGCCTGAGTTTTCTGTGGGCTTGTGTACAATCAACCAGCAGTGAGGCTGGACCCGCTTTGTAGAGTCACAGAATGGTTTGTGTTGGAAGGGACCTTTAAAGATCATATAGTTCCAACCCCCCTGCCATGGGCAGGGACACCTTACACTAGACCAGGCTGCCCAAAGCCCCATCCAACCTGGCCTTGAACACTGCCAGGGATGGAACCTCCACAGCTTCTCTGGGCACCCTGTTCCAGTGCCTAACCCCCCTCACAAGGAAGAATTTCTTCCTTGTGTCTAATCTAAACCTACCTCTTTTCAGTTTAAAACTGTTGCCCCTTGTCTTGTCACTAGAGGTCCTAGTAAAAAAGTCTCCATCTTTCCTAAAAGCCCCCTTTAAGTATTGAAAGGTCTCCCTGGAGCCTTTTATTCTGCAGGCAACTCCCTCAGCTTGTTTTCATAGGAGAGGTGCTCCAGCCCTCTGATCATCTTTGTGGCCTCCTCTGAACCCGCTCCCACAGGCCCATGTCTTTCTTGTACTGGGGACCCCAGAGCTGGACGCAGCACTCCAGGTGGGGTGTCAGAGAGAGGAGTAGGGAGGGAGAATCCCCTCCCTCAACCTGCTGGTCACACCTCTTCTGATGCAGCCAGGATACGGTTGACTTTCTTGGCTGTCAGTGCACAGTGCTGGCTCATGTCCATGTGCTGGTTTGTTCTCTGGAAGCCCCTCGTAGCTGAGAGCAGACCTTGTTTAGGTGAGCAATTCATTTCTCAGGCAGTAGGTGTCATTCCTGCAACTTGAGATCTCACAGTTTTCTTCTCTCTTTCTTCAGCTTCACAGAGGTGCTAGGATGGATAGACATGTTTTTCTGTGGTTTACTGGGGGGAAAAGAAAAGCAAACCCAAAACCCCATGTTGGGCAATTCGGCTTAATGCAGTGCTGCAAACCGTAGCGGGCATGGGCCGATGCTCCAGGGTAGGGGACGTAGTTCAGGTCTGGCTTTGCAGCGAGGCTGTTCAGGCTCGGTCCTTGTTGTTGTGGTGAGCTCCATGGTGCAGATTTACTGTGCTTCCCTGGCTGGTCTGTGGCTGCTAGATCTCTTATCTTTTTGGCTTAATTTCTTTATCTGCTGGAGAATGACAATACTTACCTGAGAGGGAATAAGGAAGATTAAGTAGATACATCTCAGTCTAGCACAGGTTTTAAGGATATGTTTAAGTCTGGGCCTGTTGACATCCTTGCTTTGCTAGATTGGAGTCTCCTGTTCTGAAAGCGTTTGTGAGGATGACAACCGTATTTATACCAAGTGGTAAGCATTGCAGTGAAGTTCCTGGTGTATTGCAGTCCCTTCATTCCCTCCTCCTTGCTTCTCTTCCTTTTCCCATCATTCGCTGCTGCTTCTTAGTCAGCATGGGCGTTGCTTCCTTCCTGTGCTTCCCTCCTTTATCCCTCGTCAGTAAGCCACTCCCTCAGTAATGAGGGGATCTAGAAAATACACTGAAATGGTATTAGCAAGAAGTAGAGCTGTAGTTACCATAATCCCTTTAATTGCGTGCTGTGTCCTTCTTTTTCCGTAGCTGTACGCAGATCAGGAGGTTGGCTGCGGTGATGTTTCATGGGTGTGTGTTTGCATGCAGCAGGAACTGCTAAGCACAACCAGGACTCTGATAAAAGGTTAGCTCAAATAAGTAAGTTCAAGTGAAAAAGCTGTAATTGGAAATAAGCCTGTTATACATGTGCTGGATGAGTAGGAATATGTCTCCAGCACTGAATACACCAGCGCTACTCAACTTGTAGTCTGTGGTCCAGAGGACATCAAAAGGGAGTTTGAAAATCCCTACAAAAAAACTTTAAAAATCACAAATAAGGGAGTTAAAATCATCCACATATGCACATATTTTCATGCAGTTGTATATACGTACCCATGCCCATTAGCTCCTTACTGTGGTTATTACCCAGTTAAAATGTTTTTGATACTAAAATAATCATTTTATTAAGTGACTCTGTTTTGCCTGTCACTCTCGTTCCCACCTGCCAAACAGTACTGGGATTTGAGATAATCTGTGAATTCCTTTTTGAAAAGGATTTGTGATTTAAAGTGAGAAAAATACTGGACTAGCATATTTTGACAGAATGAGGTAACTTTAATATTCTGACTTTGTCATAAATTAGTGTTGAGTGCTGCAATACATTTGCATGCTAATCTTTCTATTAAATAACTAAACACATCGCCTAGTTGAATCTAAGTCAATTTTTGATCCCACAGCTGTTACATTGAGAAGTAGGGATTTGAGTCATCCAGATAAACCAGCCTTGTTATTCTCAGGCAATTAATTTCTTTGACTAGTCAGAGAGAGCATATATATACTCATTTCACCTGTATGCTTAATAAAATGCCCTATATCTGGTCCTTTGTTGTTTCGTTTCTCTGGTGGTAAGGACCGTCTGTGAGTATGTGGAAGGAGGATGTACATCCCTTCACTTTGCTGCGGCATGTGCAGTGTTTTCCATTAGAGGACCATCTTACACCTCCACCAGTAGCCCAGCGTTGTGATGGATCCTCCCCAAAGCCTGACCTGCTGACTCTTGGCTCTGGTTTTATTTGTTTTAGTTGGCATAAAGTTGTCAAACGCTAGTTCACAGTGTATGAATCACAGACAACTGCCACCAAGACTGCCACGGTGAGTGGTGATCCCCAGCGCCGTGTAGCTTGTCGCACACCCAGAAGCAGTCCAGAGCAGTGCCTTGCTCTACCTGCAAGTCAGCCTAGGGATGGCCATCCCTCTCTGTCCTTGGGGATTTCAGCTGCCCACATCTAATGCTGGAGGCAGGAGCAAAGCCGGCTGATGCTACAGCATTAAGGTCCTAATCTTGAAAAGACTCGTACACATTCTTGACCTTATTACTGGGAATAGCATCCTTGATGTTTGTGAACCTAATGACCATTGTGATAAGATCACAATAAAGCAAAGTACATGTGCAATGTTGACAGGATCAGGGTCTGATGGAGCAGTGAAGGCTCACTTCTTCGTTTGAGGGCAAAGCTCGGTGGGGGAAATTTTGCAGCTTTTAGGAAGAGAGCCAAAATCTACCCCATTCCTGTCCTGTATATGGAAGTCCTCACTTTTAACATATACGAATAGGAACATAAGCATCTCTTGTTTAAAATACACACACACACACACACACACACCCCAAATTTTAACTGAAAACTTGACAGTAAGTCAAAACCAGCCCCTGCCCTTGGGGGGAGCAGGGGAGACAGGTGGGGGTACAAGGAGCTGAGAAGCTGTGGGGAGGGCTGAGGCAGGTGGAGCCATCCTGGTGAGGCTGGTCCTTCCCTCGGGGGGGTTCATGAGCAAAAATAGAAATAAGGAATGAACAGAAAGACGGGCAGAGCATTTAACATAACTGAGAAGAGCGAGTGTGTGTAGTGGGGGGGTCCCGCTGGTCCTGTCATGTTGGAATGGTCCCTCAGTTTGTGGTCCAGAAGATGTTGCCCAAGGATGAGCTGTGAGGGCTTGCTTGTCTCTTCTGTCCTCTCTTGCTAAATAAAAATAGTGCCAGAACTGCATGACTGCAGTCCTTTGCAGGATCTCAAAAAACCTGAGCCAGCATACTATTTTAAAATTTCATCGTATTAAATATGAGAGTGTTACAGAAATAGGAGATGGGAAACTGAGCCAGGCAGCAAACTGGGGGAGAAGGAAACGAGTTTGTAAGAGTGATAAATGCCATGGGGAGGTGTCTCAAGCTACAAAGCTTGCTTGGAGCTGTGCGGGGTGAAGGCCTCACATCATGCATTTAGCGGTCACGGCTGTCACCGTGGCGAGGGCTCTGATGTTGGTCCTGGTGTGGGTCTGCTGTAGTCAGTGCTCCCAGTCTGAAAGCAGAGCAGTGGTGTTTTCAGCTGGCTTCAGCCCCTGAACCGGTTCACTGTGGAGCCGTGTAAACCTCTGCCAGCATCAGGGAAGGCCATGGTGAGACCAGGGTGCATCGGGGCAGCCCGAGCAGAAATAATGCTCCGTGTCCGAACCTCCCCTCGGTGGTGACTTCATGCTTCCAGGAGCTGAAATTTAATTCACTGCACGGTCTGATTAGCCCAGTGGTTTGCTAAGGGTTTTCATGCTAAGTTGCTAAAACAATAGTCACCCTTCCTTACTCAGGAATGCTTTTTATGGCCTCTTACTCTTTACACTGGTCTCCAGTCTTTGATCTCTTTGTCACTTTGGTCAAAGTCTGTCCCTGAAGACTTAGTTGCACCCTGATGCCAGCTGTCATCTGTTATTGCCATCAGGGTCTGTTCATCATCCTTTTGCTTCAGAGGGTTGGACACCTTTTGTGACCCTTAAAAGATGATAATCCTGAGTGCACACTGCAAAACAAACAACACAACTAAAGGTTCCCTGAACAAACATTTTAGAGGTATGCTTAGGTATTAGAGGCTACAGTTAAGCCTGACCTTGCTAAAGTCCTCGTCTTCTATTTGAATGCAGCGGGATTATAATCTAATATCAATTTCCAACTCTGATTCCCCAACGCCCATGTCAATATGATAGGCCTGAACTGCAGTTCAGCTTCACAGATGGTACCTGCATTGCAGAAGATATTAGATGACTAGTGCCCTAAATACGACAGAGTGCATTTGTCTACACATCTGTGATACAGAAAAATCTCTTTAATGGTAAAGAGCGTAGTCACGTAAGGGGAATGTGAAGGGAGTTTGCTAGAAGACTCAGTTGTGCCTTTTAAAGTGTTGGAGCAGCGTAAGCAAAATTAGAATAAGACCTTAAAACTGTGAATAAACATGACAAGTGATTTTAACACATCTGCCTAGCGAAGCAGGCTTTTATGATTTTTTTTTGTTATTTTATTAAAAACAACTTTGAAAACTGCTGTGCTTTCCTAATAGTACACAACACATCAAATATTTCAGTGACCTGCTACTTAAAAAAAATAACCACATCAAATGCTGCCGTTTCCTTGAGGATTGTCTCAGTGTCCTTGAGGACATGCATTTCTCATGGCCCGTTACCATCTGTTCAGGGATTGCAAATGCAGGAGGATGGAGAGGGGAAGACTTGCAGGGTCTGGTTCTCGGTCTCCAGCCTCTGGGCTCCAGAGGAACTTCAGCAAAGATGGAGAGACAGAGAAGAGCCTTCATGGAGACTCAGCATGCAGCAGCCCTGCCCACATGTCCTCAGCAGGATATGCAGCTTCTAGCACCCCTTTCCTGGGGAATTAATTTATTGACAACTTAAACCCGTTGATTTTGGGGAGAGTTTTCCAGCATTTTTTCTGTTTTCTGCTGTCTCGCTCTATTCTAAAGCTGTCTACACAAGGATGTGAAGGAAAATTAATCCAAATCACCTAAGATGTAAATGTAAAGTAAATTAGGTAAACTAAATTAAACCATTGTATATATTTTCTGATTCAGCATTCAAGGGACCTTAATTTGATTAAGCTTAATTCACATCAAAGTAAATTATACTAAATACGAAATAGGTTTGATTTAATTAATAATGACTGTGTCTGCAGGGATCTAATGTGGTTTGATTCATTACTGAAATATTAATTCAGATTACCTTTTTGGAGTTTTCTCATGTAGATAAACCCTACAGGTCAGTTTATTAGTTCTGCCTAAACTGATGTAATTGTGTGTTGATTCCCCCTGACTCTAGAAGGACCTTCCCACCACTCTCCTTGTGTGGGACTTCATGAGCATTTTGTTGTGGAATGTCTTGTTCATTTGTTAATCCAGCCAAAGAAAATTCATCGGTTTTCTGTTGGATTAGCCAGTTTTTGACCTGGTTTGAGGCTGCATGGTGCTCCAGAGGATAAAGACAGGAGTGTGAATGTGTGATCAAGACAGAGAGGGTGGGGTCTTGTTTCACCTCAGGTCAACCGTTTATGCAAGAGACACCTTGCTTCCGGCACTATTTGTACAGTGGAAGGTCGCTCTCCCATGGGTTGTGCAGCACACAGACCAGAAGTCTTGAGTCTTGCTGGAGTTGGTTAAGTCAGATACCACCAGGTTTGATTTGCTGGGTGTTCAGGTACAACTGTCATGCATTAACTGGCTCTCCCTTGTTCTGTTTTCCTTTGGCTTTTTCTCTGCTTTGTGCCTTTGCAGTACTACACCATGTACCTTCTGAATAGCCCTCACCTCAATAGCTTGTGCTTTCAATATACACAAGCTCTACTGACCCACTTTCTTACTGCTTTTCTTCCTTTTCTGTCTGTGGCGTTAATGTTCTGTGAGCATTTTTTTTGCTATATGATTATTACAGGAACAGACACATTATAATTGCAAAGTTAGGATAACTGGAATGGCTGAGACCTACAAGTTTTTGTGTAGGGTCTTTTTTAAAGACTTGCTTTGTTTTCAAAGGATTGTGCAAAAAAATTCCAATTTCATAGTGCTGTGCTTTGAGTGTAAAATAAGTAGCAGAACTTAAGCAACTGATCATTTTCAACAATTGGCCAAATTGAAACTATTGGAGTGACTTCAGAAGAAG
Organism: Psophia crepitans; assembly: GCA_013399095.1. Classification (NCBI taxonomy): domain Eukaryota; kingdom Metazoa; phylum Chordata; class Aves; order Gruiformes; family Psophiidae; genus Psophia; species Psophia crepitans. Next base: position 279,745 of record VWZZ01000918.1, on the reverse strand, counting down.
AATGGCTTATAAATATGAACTAAAGGTAGCAAAGTTGATCTAATTCCATAGCTTTTTTGTTTGTTTCTCTGAGGATGAGTAAACTGGTATTTGGAAAACAGAGAAATGACCTGAAACCTAGCCTGAACTTTAACATGAACCCTAATGTTGATGCAAAAGTCTCAGGACTTTGGAAGACTGGAAGGAATATAATATTGTGCTTCAAAATTCACTTCAAATCTGTCCTCAGAGCACTGGGAAATGCTGGCTGTCACTGTTAGAATCTTCACACCTTCTACTCTCAGCCCGCACAAAGAATGGCTCAAAATAGTGGCCAAAGGACTGCTGTCAGCCTCTAGAAGCTTCCTGGGATTATGTGGTTGATTCTGTCTGGAAACCAGGCTTTGAAACCACCGAGCTGTGCCCATCTCATTCCGTTTTAATATCAGCACACCCAGACACATAAACAATGTGCTTCTTCATGAGGCGATGAAAATCAATGAGGCTTTGAAAAGACATGCTCTTTAAAGTCATGGCCTTATTTGGGAAGTTGCAAGAAGCTTGGCTGTCACAAGAGAATATTTTGGCTCTGTGACAGTTTCCTTTAAACGGTTCTTCAGCGAGGAATCTCCTGTGTTTGTGCAGTGATAACTTCCAAGAGTTACATGCCTTTTTCCCCCTCCCCTGGAATCTTTGCTGGAAGAGAGCCCAATATGTTGGTCAAACGAGGCCAAAGACACCTTTGGACCTCTGTCTGGTCCAAAGTATGTAAAGAAAGCAGGTTTTCAAAGGTAAAATGCAAAAATCCTGGTATTTCAGTATTCCTGAGCAGATGCACATATGTTTTTATTATAATTACTTCTCTATACTTTTTTTTTTTCACTACTCGTTTGTTGAGTGCTACCTTCTGTTTATGTAAGTGTGGGATTGTTTAGGAATAACCCATTCTACCATCACCATTTTGTTCTTTACACTCCTTGGGAATGTTTCATTTAAGTTCCTGACGCCTTGGGAGCTGTAGTAGGGTAAAAGAGCCTGTAGGATAGAATGAGAGAGGAGAGAGAAGATTATCACAGCAGCATTTTGAAATGGTTTCAGAAGAAGTAGTTGAAAGAGAAAGAGGGATTAGAGAAGAAAGTTGTGTGATTATAAGCTAAAAATGACTGTGGCTGTCGCTGAATCCCTTGTCCATATGATAAACCAGTGGAATATAAAAATATTGCAGAGACTTAAGCCGCACAATTTAGTGAGGTGTGGAGGGAAGAGCACCAGGCCACACTGGTGGTGGAGACCTGGGGCACAACAATGAGCAATGCCCTATGGGTCTGTCATGACACTGATAACAGAAGGGATGCCTCTGAGCATTAACAAAACTGTTAAATACTAATAGTTTTTTGGAGAGCTTGAGAAGTCAAGGGACAGAGAGTGAGGTTAACACAGTCTGGGTGTGGGACTAGTACCTATCCTTCAGGTTTTACATCCCAAGAGGGTACAAAATATCCTCCTCCCCAGGATACGGGATACTCTCCTCCACCTGTCCTCACTGAATTTCCTTTGACCTGTTCTTCGCATTCCTGTGCTCGTACTGACCTAACATACTTTTCAGCTCTTCTCTGCTCTGCCCAGTGGCTTTCTGTTCCTGGGAAGGTGGGGAGACGGCTGTAAAGGCTGGTCTCTGACTCCAGCCCTGCACCACTACAGTGCCAAAGGAAATATTTGTCTAGCACTGGCATGTCTTTGGAGAAGGGGCAGGTGGAGGGGGTCTGGAGCAGAAACAGCCCAAGGGTCCAGCATTGCTTGTATTTCCCAGGCACCAACACTGCCTGGTTATACTAATGTCACTTAATATTGTGCTCATCTAACAGCAGCCTCAGGTGACAGAGAAAAGAGTGGTAGTGCCTGTGGCAGTGGATGGGAAAGCAAGATACTTGTAACTTAGGAGAGCTTGTGCTCTTTGCAGTAGATAGGAGGAATGCAACTAGGAATGTGAGGCTGGAAAGAGTAGGCATCAGGTTAGGCTGATCTGCAGTGCTCTGAGACAGAAATGTGAGTTCAAAATGTGGAAGAATCATGATGCCTGTCTGGGACTGGAAACTTAATAAGAATTTTGTGAGCAAGGCGAATAAGCTTTGAATAGGATTAGAGGTTTTGTGATGATCTCTCATTTTATGAGTCTTGGGAGTTCATTTGCACAGCCTTGCTACTTCTGTCTTCCCTTTCAAGGTCACTGGGATGCACTGACTGCTCTGTAGCTTCATTCATTAGAAATTATCTAGGCCAGGATTTGACTGGGATGTTTATCTATGATGACCTGACCGTTTCCTTCAGGAAGTCATTCATACTTGGAAAGACAAATGTATCTCATGTTAGAGGACAGATCATGCTTTGCATTCAAAGATGAGGGAAGTAGAATTTGACTCATGAATAAATATTTAATACTTGAAGATACAAATCAGTTGTCTAAACTGAATTGGTGCCCAGTTCCATTTCAAGTGCTCCAGAGTACCCAAGTCATGGCTGCGTGGCTGATGGTCATGACCTGTGAGAGACCAGACACTGTACATGTGCTTGGACACCCGGGTTTAGGTAACTGGTTTGAAGTCCAAGCGATGCCAGGCAGGACAGCAGCAAGACTGTGCAACGTTTCAGCAGTGAGTGCTGTTGGGAGGAAAAAGTTTTTGTTTGCTGCAGTTCACTCTGGGATTTGGTGTACAAAGGAACAGTCAGGGGATCTGGAGCCAAGGCCCCTCTGATTGCAAAACCCACTCCTAATTTCCCCTTCTGTCCTCTCCTGGTCCTGTACACCTTCTTTGTGCCATTTTGGGGTGGACAAAAGTGTATCTCATTGCTTTTCCCAAGGTTGTGATCCGCTTGTGAGACAGACTGGATGTGTCCTGCATGGCTTGCCTGCTAGTCTCGCCGGAGTGATGGAAAGGACCCAGTCAGCACAGGCAGGGAGGCAATAGGTGTGGCACTAAGCTTGATTCATGGCAGCGTAGGGCAATTTGTACTACTGTTCCTTACTTGGCTGTAGAATGCTACTAGCTCTGCTATCGGTAGTTAATCACAGTTGTATAGCCTAAGTAGGTGTTTTTTTAAAGGCAGAGTGAGAAAATGGGATCAGTCAGTTGAGAAAGGATAAGCCACACAATTATAGCTGGGCAATAGCGTGTATGCTGACCTCGAACTCTGCTCTCCCTCCTGAGCTCTCCTGGTTTCCTCTGACCACAAGAAACATCACTGGGACTGGAACAGTACTGGTGGATGGCCAGGGCTTGGAGGCCGCTGGGGCGGGTTGCAATAATGGTTTGATTTGTCAGAGACCTCCCTGGTTCGGACTGTGCACTGAGCACAGGTCTGGGAGGTGGCCGAGCCAAAATGAGAATTCAGACTTCATCAGTGACTTTGCTACACAGTTCTGAAGCAAGTGCCACGGGTTTCCTCACTCCTCTGGTTCCCCACCTCAGAAATACAGAAATTAATGGATAACTGGCAGGAAAATTAGGAGAGATGTGGATAATTCTGGGTGTAGAAAGCAAAGCAAGGTGCCCCAACACGGGGTCTGTGATACTGTGTTGCTTCTTTATGAATGTTAGAGCTTGTCTTTTTGTTAGGAAACTAACAGTTTGCAGCACTGGCAACTGGGGGACAGATGATGTTCAGATGATGTGGGGTCCTGAGAGCTGCCCAGTGTCACGGGTTGTGTAAAGGCTTTTGCTGTGATGCTGGTTTTGTAATTTACGTGCATTTGACTCTGAAGTGTAACATGCAGCTTATGTAAAAAAGATATTTTTGTGTACATTTTGACACCTCCTTTAATTAAAGTGTCAGACCTAATAATGTTTCACTGAAGAAACCAGTGAACCCTCTCTAAGGAGTCCTGCAAGAGCAGCAAAGAGCAGTAGTTCTCAGGTTCTTAAAAAAATAATCAGTTTTTCAATCTTCAGTCTTTATGTGAAGAACATATAAAGGATACAAAGATGATATTTAAAACAATTCTGTGCAATTTAAATGGCCTGCTGTGGTTTTGGTTTGCCTTGGAATGTCATACAACATACCTCCTTGCTATATCTGGCTAAAAAACATTGGGTCTTGCTCCATGCTCTGCGAAGAAATTGGTAAAGCCAGCAGAAACCCACAGCTTCGCTGCACTGGCCCTTTGCAGAGTGCAGTGTTGCCAAGCCACATGTGTTTCAGAGAAAGACCTCCCTGAGCTGTCTCCTGAGCTGTCGAATATACTCTTGGCCACCCACAACTCTCCTCCAGCCTCGTAGGAAGAAGGCAGCATGAAGTTTCTAAGTTGTGTTCTAACTGCATCAATGTTTTCTGTTAAAGATTATGTATAATGTTCCTCCGCTACGTGCGTTTTACGTTGGGAGCGTAAGTTGTCAGTAAATAGATTGCACATGAGATGAGTTATCACAAGGGGGAGAGGCTGTGGGAATGACCTGGCATTTCTTGTGCAGCGGCTGCTGTGGCAGCCAGGCACGCTTAGGGAGCAAGCTGTGCTATCCCCACGGATGGGAAGGTCCTGCTCACAGAATCACACAAAGCCACAGAGTTCAGCAGGGACATTTGGAGATCACCTAGTCCAACCCACTGCTCAAGACCTTGTCCAGTGGAGTTTTGAGTATCTCCAAGGATGGTGATGCCACAGCCTCTCTGGGAAACCTGTGCCAGTGTCTGACCACCCTCATGGTAGAAAGGTTTCTCATGTTTGAATTGTATTTCCCGTATTTCAAAATTTGTACCCATTGTCTTTTGTCCTGTCACCTCTGAGAAGAGTCTGACTCTTCTTTACTCCCCTATCACATATTTATACACAGTGATGAGTGTGTCTATGAGGACGTGATGGGGGACACTGTCAAAAGCCTTACTGGAGTCAAGACTTGTCAGTGCAGAGTAGGCCAGAACCTGACCGGTGTGATGTTAGTGTCACCTTTCTCTGGGTAGAAGCATAGCTCCAGTGGCATCACACCACTGGCACCTCCCTCCTGCCAGCAAGGTCGCATGGGTTAGTGTGTAAAACTGCTGATGGGCGCTAGACTGTCCTGAAGCCTTGGAGGAATCAAACCTTTTGTATGTTATCATGGGCGTGAGCAAATGATGTTCTGAAATTGCCACGTCTTATGTCTGGGGCTGTTGTCAAAAGCTGTTTCTGAACAAAGAAATCTGCAGTGTATAATGAATAATTCCTTCACGTATTTATTCTAACATCTTTTGCATCACTTGCAAAGGAAAGAAAAATTTGTTCTTTTTTTGTTGGAGCCAGGAGCAGCATATATCTTAATGTGACAGCAACGCAGCTAAGGTTTGGCAAATTCTCTGCCATCGGTGCCTCACACTGGATAATCCTTACATGTCCTGGGTGAGATTCTGGGCCACGATCATTCTGAGCTTTGACATTATATCTATGTAAAGTCCCCGTAAGCTAATAGCTCCTAAGACCTTGGTGCTGTGATGTTGTGCTGCTGAGAGCTTGCTCAACAGATACCTGATACCCATGGAGTTTGACTGACTGCAGTGAGGTTGCTTTTGGCAGATAGAAGCAGAAGTAGAAAACTGAGCCTTGATTTTTCTCCTGTCTACACCCTACCATTTAATGAGGGAGTGCTGAGGTATAAGAAGACTCTGTTACCAGGAGTACGCTTCTAATGTTTGCCACAGAAGATGTCAAGTACACTCTGATGTTTTCCATGAGAATAACTTCTGGCCTGCCAATGTGCTTGATAATGAGTCCCCAATTCAGTAGGCATTAATGTGCCCATCTGTGTGTGGGAAGGTGCTTGGATCATGTTGGCTGCTACTTTTGACTGCAAACATGCCACTGCGTAATTGAAATGCTTGTACAATCTCGGCCATGGGTTTCCTTGCAAATGGCAGGAAGTCAGGGTGTTTATGGCAGTAGGTGAATACCTTTATTTGTATTCACGTCTGAAGTACACAGGTTTGTCTTGATATATGGTACATGCACCCCACAAGAACGTCCAAATATTTTATTGTCAACGTCTGCTTTGGTGGATGACCATGGTTTATTCAGATGCTGTTTTCATATCCATTGGCATTTCATTTGATAGTGGTGATAATGCAAGTCTAGTCTCAGCCTCCTCCTCTTTTTTTTTTTTCCCACACTTAATACCTAACTTGGAAAAAGTCAAATTGAGTCATTATGGCTAGCTTGAAGGACGTTTCCAACGGAAGCCTACACCTCCTTCTGTCTTCCCTGAAAGAGGTCTCTATGTCTTCTGCTCTGTGCTTGTACAGATTAAGATACTAATCAGCAGCGATGTCGCAGGTATAATATGCTGTGGCTGTCAGGTGAATATTGAGGCAGTGTAATTCATAACTGCTGAGGGGACTTCTGTGTGCAGTGTGATTCAAATTAATCTGTGTCGTATTGAAAAAAACTGTGGTTGATAATTGTTTATCTAGGAATAAATAATACATTACTGCATTTCACTTCAAATTTGTGCAGCCCTGCACCTTTCCTTGGGAAAGATTTTGTATGGTTTTAAATCATTTTTCATAACCAGGCAGCAACACCCAAGTCTTGGTCATATCAACTAACATTTGCAACCTATACAGACTGAGCCTTTCTTTTTTTAATGTTCAGTGTTATGACCATATTTCTTCTTTTACTGATTTGACATTTATCTCAAATCATAGAATCATTGAATAGTTTGAATTGGAAGGGACTTTTAAAGGTCATCTAGTCCAACCCCCCTCCAATGAGCAGGGACATCTTCAACTCGATCAGATTGCTCAGAGCCCTGTCCAATTTGACCTTAAATGTTTCCCAGGATGGAGCATCCACAACTTCTCTGGGCAACCCATTCCAGTGTTTCACCACCCTCAGTGTAAAAAATTTCTTCCTTATATGTAGTCTAAATCTCCCCTCTTTTGGTTTAAAACCATTACCCCTTGTCCTATCATAACAGGCCCTGCTAAAACATCTGTCCCCATCTTTCTTATAAGCTCCCTCATAAGGGGGGCTGCAGATATCCTTGTCTATTGCTGATTGTTATGTCTTATCTATTAAAACTTCTGGGGACCTTTTCCATTTTCAGCTCTATATGGCAATGGATACCATACGGTCCTAAACTTGACTGGGTATCTCAGGCAATGTTGCAGTGATTGATAACTTAATAATCTGAATGGAGCTTTAGTTTTCATTCTGACCGGCTCACTTCTTTTGGATTGCAAGTTGTGACTTGGTGCTGTCCCCAAGGGCTGGTTAGAAAGTTAGTAAGAATCCCATTCTCTCGAGGTCACTCCAGTGCACCTTCCCTTCAGCACTCGAGTAAGGCAGATGGGGCTATATTTGGAAAAACATCCCATTTGGGCCCTGTGAGATGCTGTACGCTCGCCTGCACCTGGTACAGAGTATCTATTAATGAAAATGGGATGTGCTACTCCCAGTATGATAAGAGTAAAGCTGTGGGAGGGTATCACGGGGAAGGCTTCACACCAGCTGTCCTGTGGTCAGGCCAAGCCTCGAGATTTGCAAAGCATGAAGTGTATTCGGGCCAAATCTGGGAGTGAAAAGCGATTTCTGCTGTGCAAATGTTCATGTGCTGTGATAACTTAACGCTGTATAAATGAGGAGGAAATACGGGTAGGATTTTTTTGGTGATCGTTAATGTCACAAAATAAAACTTTAGTGGTCAAACTGGAGACCAGAGTGTGAAAGGTTCCATATTTTCCAGCCTGAAATATGGATCAGACTATTCCTGTGCATCAAAATTCACGTAGTGTTTTAAGGCAACATATAATAGAAATCCCATTGATTAAAAAAAATGTTAATTTCCTCCCCATCCACCTTTTCCTTTAACAGCTGAGGGTTTGAGTCAAAACTCCAACATCGAATATACCATTGTTCGGTAAACTTTAGGGCACTGTAATTATTTCCACAATTTTCCTAGTACCTGAACAAACTAAGGTAGCCATTCCTTCTTCTATTTCAATAATCCTTTTAAATCTTATTTTCTTAAGCCCAAGAAAGACTTTTGAACTCAGAGAAAATCCTGTTGAAATGAGATTTTTCTGGGATGCTGTCTGTGATTGCCACATCCTCCACTGTGCAGAAATGTCAGAGCTGTGGTGGATATATACGGGTTCTATATGCTCTTGTTGGCTCATTTCCCTTCTCCTTTCTGTTTTCTTCCTCATGAGCTGAAGTGAATGCTGGATTTTCCAGTGCAGTTGGGGGTTTTAGTGGTCTGACATTCAATTTGGCATAATGATAATACAGGCTTAATGGCAGAAGTCTGCTGTGTTAGTGGCTTTTTCCTTGCTTCAGCAAGGGAATAAATAGTTACCTCATTAAAGTATCTCAGTCTGCTTGTGATCAGATAGTGTCACCCAGCATCTGGCCAAGGCTTTGGTGGAATCTCAGGTCAATAGGACCAATACTGATACACTGAATATCAATAACACAAGATGTTATTTTTGAGGAAACTAGGTTCTCGGGCAGAGTATCAACACAAGGCCCTTGTGTGCCACTTAAATACTAGCTAAAGCCAGAAATGTCACTGTTATCCTCTGCCTTGTTCTGCGCTGTCTTATTTCCAGGCTTTTTTTTTGCATCCTTTGCTTCTTTGTCAAGCTTTCAAGGATAACCACTTCTGTCATGGTCTCACTGGGATTAAAACTGCTTTTTTTTTTTTCTAAAAGCTACTGATGTTCAGTGGGAAGGATCCCCCATTGCCACACTTGTCTGGCCTTGGATCAGGAGGTGGGATGTGGGTGCCTCAGTTCCCATTACATTAGTTGCCCCACCCTGACTATATTTAGTGTAACTTTCCTTTTCCGTGATGTAATTTCATTTTGTGGTAAAGTGTGTGACATTTTTCATCAAAGGCCTGGACTGGTTATACAGCCAGGCAGCAAATAAACAACTCCTTCTTGCAAAACATTTTGCTACTGGTTGTGGCTTCTGACATACCTTCTGTCTGCTTCTCGAGACCTTCAGTCTGGCTCAGGACATGAGAAGTTACAGTCGCCTTTGCTAAAAAGTCACAAAGCAATATTATAACCCTGCGTTTATATATGTATTTGGCCGTTGCTTGTGTTCATGTGACTTTCTGGGGCTCCTGCGAGTTGTTAGGTAATTGCATGCTGAGCCTCATTCATGTCGACAATATGACATGATGGTCTCAGATCCTACCATCTAATATGGGAATCCTAGTAATTAATTAACCAGAGATGACACTATCGGTTATCTCACAGGATAGCAGCCCTGCTCTTGCTGTCTGTAGCGCTAAGAGCTGTTGTGAAAGTGCTGGCTAAAAAAAAATTTGGTTAAAAAAAGTTATTGTACTGAAACATTTCAGCAGCTGAACTCTACTGAATATGAAAGCTTTCTGGAGGGTGTTTGCCTTTCGAGTCCTTCACAGTGAACTCATTGATGAGGGAAGCCTTGACTTGAACAGTTGACTATTTATTTGCATAGTGGCTCTTAAGAAGTCGCAGAAACAGGAAGACCAGACAGTGAGTTTGTCAACACTGTTTCAAGGAGAATGAATACTTAAGGGAAAGAGCAGACTACATTTGCTGTTAGTTCTGTAGAAGGGTTTTTATTTTAGCTAGCATGAAAAATAAACACATTTCAAGCGAAAAACAGCCCTCTTCCACTTGAATTCAAATTAGAGGAAAATTGGGATGAACAAGAAGACAGAAGTTCAGCCTTTCCTCATTCACCCATGAGGGATCTTGGCTAGCTCTGACTTTGAAGGTAAAAACCTGTTTCCTACCAAGTCGATGGCAGAACACTTGCTTGCAAGGGGCTACTTCACCCGTGCCTGGCTGCTTGGGTACTGTATATACTAAGCATACTTCTAGTGAAGTTCAGCCTAAATATGGAAGATGACTTTTCTTGACGGTTGTATTGTTCTCCTCCCTGCTAGTTTTAATCCTTTATTAGGCTCTAGCCAGAAGTACCTACACCTTGCAGTCCCTCTCTTTTGGATGCTTATGGAATAGTTAATTTCTGTCAGATGGTGTGACTGCGTGCGTTTTAGTGTTCCTGTGGTGTGCCTTTATTGTCACTTTAACACTATCACATTTGTTTAGAAGGAAATAAAAGCAAACTCAAGGTCACTCCTGCATTAAAAACACCAAGCCCTAAATAAGTGTGGATTTTCTTTGGTGGTTTTTAGTTTTTTTTTTGCCATGAGTTCCTTCCCCTTTCACTCCAGCCCTTTCTGGAGCCTAATGTTTCAGAGTGGTGGGATCAGATGCCGCAGTTACCGCAGCCTGTTACAGACCACTGTGTCCAGGAGATGTGGCTGCCTGTGCTTTGGATGCTTTTCCAGTCTGTGAATCCCGTAGCTCTGTGGGCAGCCACTGCCCTGGAGCGGGGTGAACCTCAGGCTCTTCAGGAGCTGTAGCTGGGTCTGGATGTTTCAGGCTCCAGCCAAAATCCTCCCTGTGAGAAACTGTTTCCTTGTACTGGAAACCAGCCCTAGCAGTAAAAGAAAGTGGCAAGCCAAGGTGGGAAGCAGCCCCAGAGGTGAATTTGCTTTGAATTTGCTGTCTCCTCCTGACTTTCCCAAGCAGTGTGTTCTCCCACTGCCCCATAATCTCTCCCTCCTGGGTGAGGGGTTGATTTCCCAGGATTTGAACCTCCGTCATTTCCAGCAGTCCTCTGCCTTATTTGCTCTCTGGCCAGCAGCCGCATGGCAGAGCCTATTCACCTTCTGCCTGGCCTGTGCTGGCTTCCTTAGGGGGCTGCAGGCTGTTGTGGCGGAGATGCTGAGGCTAGTCTGGGTGCACATGGTAAAACGTTCTCCTGTCCCTCCAGAGCACGTCGCCAAGTTCAGCTGGGGCTGCTGGGAGCCTTGGTGAAGTCTCCCTGTGAATAAGACCCCCACCATCCCTGATGGTGTGACTGGTGATGGCAGTCACCCAGCCTGTGATTCTTACACGTTCAAAATTTCCAAGGGGCTTGCTATGGCTCTGGTGTTTTGGGGTCTGTTCCCTGCACTGTGAGCTGTGTCTATTCAACCAGGGTGTGCAACGCTGCTGGGCCACCTTATTTCAGAGGAACAGACACATTACCCAGTGCGGAGCTATTCCAGGAGCATGCCCATGTGCTGCCACGCTCCACTTTGGTGGGACCATGCCATGTAGAGGAGGCGCAGACTTCATCCCTGTGCCCAGGGTGCCTTGTTGCTCCCAGTTTTCCCCATCGGCCACTGGCACTGGAGCAGGTCCCCCGCCGGTGCAGGGTGGCCAGCGCAGGGGTGCCGCGGCTGGGCCGGGGGACATTGGCTCCGGTTTATCACCCTGGGTTGTGCGTGCAGCGGAGATGCTCTGACCCCAGCGCTCGCTGCGCTGTTGCCGTGGAGATTGCGTGCACCGTTGCTAGGCAGCTGAAGCATCCCTGCTTGCACACTGCAATGCCACGAAATTCTCAACTTTCCTCATTCCTGTCTCCCTTCTTTGATTTCACAGATATGACTCCTTTGGCTCTGATCCCGCTTCATTCAGTTGCACTGCTGCGATTTCTCGGTGTTAACCCTATAAACCCTAAAAAGCCCGCGTGGCATTGCAAATGGGATTTATGGCAACGAATTCAGGGCTGAAGGAGTTAAAGTGGTTGGGGATAGACTACAGAGGAAATGATTTCTAGCAGATAAACTACTTAAAATGTTCTGGCATTCATGGAAGGGGAGGTATGTGGCTGCAGTCTTTTGTTCCGTCACTGGTGGTTTATACGAATAAAAACACAGACTAAAATATCACTACAAGGTAAGAAAATCAGCTTGAATGGGCCTAATTAATCTCTTCGGTTACGAAATAGACTTAGTTTTTTAGTATCCTCTGCTTGCGCTTACTGATTTTGACGTAGCATGTGAATGATAATTTAGCTGTGGAGCCTGTCATGTACAGTATTTGACTTATTTGGCTTGAATAATAAAGATATCAGCCTGTATTCTTGGAGTATACTGCATTAATCAGACTTGCAGGAATGATCACATGGTACTCTATCGCCTTTCCCTGTTAGCTGCTGCTTGTCAGCAGCTGGCTGAGCTGTAGGCTGCAGGCCAGTATCTGCATACCCTTTCTCTTCAGAATATTTCAAATATACTGTCTCGTCATTATGCATTTTGCTGCAGTTTGACAAACTAAATGGTCCTCCTGCACGTTAAGAAGATTATTTTAAATTTCAGAGCGTTTGTGTAGTTACTAGGCCATGTATGCATTTGAAGAATTCAGGTAGGCTCTCTGTTTTATACATCAGTGTGCTTGGTTTTTGTTCTCACTAGGTTTTTGCTGTGTAATGTCAGTCAGCTCTACAGTTAGTTCCTCAATGTGCAAATATTTCTTGCGTTTTAAAAATCTCTACCCTATGCATGGGGAGAAGTGCTTGAAGGGGAGGATGCAGGTAATGGTAGCTAACTGCATGATGAAGTGCAAAGCTGGGTAATTGATTATATCTTGCACAAATTTCATCGCCATGCAGCCAGAAGCAGCGAGTACAGTGTAGTTATAAATATAAACCAGAAACTGTTCTGTTTAAAAGGGTCTTTGCTATTTTTGGTTCCGGAGAATCTGACAGATGCTCTTTCGAGATAGAATACTGCTTGCGATAGAGAAGAGAAAATTGATGCTTGGATTGTATATAGGATTATATTTTATGCTGCTGCAGAGTATGCATGTCTGTTTTTCATAATCTTGTAGCTGCATGATTCCATGTGAATTACATCTAAAATAACAACGTGGTTGAGTTTGTTGGGGTTCGTTTGTTGTTTGCAAACATTTGAGCAACTGTGATTGTTAGAGTATAAAATTAGCACATTTTATTTGATATTGGTTCTGCTCAGTATTGCCTCTGCCCCCTCTCCTCCTCCATCCCCACCCCCAGTATAACTCCATCCTTATGCAAGTATTGAGGTGTCTTAAAACCATAACAGATTTTTGAAGACACAAACCAGAATTTCTGCCCTCACTAACAGTGTTGATTATTTTATCTGCAATGAAACAGTACTGGACTTGAAAAAAAATTCTGGTCAGTAGTTGTGCGGTAGGGGCTGTCTCACTTTTTTTTAAAAACGATTTGTTTTGCTTAGTGTGTTCAGTTTCTTATAACTCGTGTTATAAAATTGTCCAGATAAAATGGTGACGATGTTGTAACAGCATTAGGGATCACCTCATGATAGGTTCGTCTGTATATCATTATTATAATGTATCTTAAAAATACCCTTTCCTTTTTGATACAACAAAAAGAGATTGTTTGACCAAGTATGTAACTAGAGGAGAGAATGGATTGTCTTTGTATACTCAATGACCATTCTGTACCAAATATTTTCAAATTAAACTTTCTAACCTCAGATCAGATATTACTAACAAGATTTCTGCCTTCTGTTAGAGCGTTTAATATATTGGCAGTTTCCCTTATGCTGTGATTTGGTGATCGGTTCTGTGTGGAAGTGAGCAGTGTCAAAAGCAGTAAAAGCAGCTACAAGACACCCCTCCACCCCCCAAATATCCTGGTTCCAGCCATGAGGGCTGAGGAGATACAGGCTGACCGTATATACTTCTCCTGTTGTGAAATGCAGTATGATCCTGTCTGAGGGAGCAGATTTTACTGGAAGACTAGATAATGCTGTGTAACTGCAGTTGTCATAGGGCTGTCAGGAGATGCTTGAAATCTTGACATCGCTGATTGTTGGCAGTAAATTAAGCTGCAAATGGGCCCCAAACTTACTGTGCCACTTACTATGCCTGCAGAGTTATTTGTATTTCACCCAATTCGTTGGGTTCTATTCTTAATAGCGTGAAATCTCAATAACTCTGCACAAAAATAAAAAAGATGGTTTAAAAATTCTGTTTTAAAAGCCTTAGCTGTCTTTCAGTGGCTTTCCTAGGTATCTTGGGCCAGGAAGACACCTACTATTATGGCAAGAATGGTCAAATGCCGATTACACACCCATTAGGCTTATTAAATTACTTGTCGTCCTCTCTCAGACTTGCTTTGAAAATAGTATTAACATTTGATGTGCAGTCTGCTAGACCTTTTCTTTTGAATCTGCTGCACCGGTAGGGCTGTGGTTTCTGTATAGCAGCATTTAAATGGCATTTATTTTATTAGGCATTTCAGTGGTGTTTTGTTAAGGTTGTATCTGCATGTTGATGGTTTTTTTTATGGTATGATTATTGTCATGCCTGTGGCTATATTACATTTTGATGGGATGAAAACATACCTTGCAAGATAAAGAAGAAAAAAAAAAAGGGGGTCCGGTTGAGCAGTGGGGTGGAAGTCTCACTCCCATGGGCTCCTGGAAGCAAAGTTGCTGAAGCAGTAGATGGCACTCTTCTCTGGACTAATGGCCCTTGGTGCTTGGTGGCCCTATGCCACTTACAGGTGCCATTTTCCACGTGCATAAAACATAAGCTTGCATTCACCTCCCATCTTAACCGTGACCTGCCGGCAGATGCTCACGTGCATGTTGCAGAAGCACGGCTGTCTCTGTCTTTCGGTGCACCTACAGGGCTGGAGTACCCAAATATCTAGAGAACTGGTGACCCCACTGGTGCCAGCTCGTGCAAACCCATGCGTGTCCTTTCTACATGGGCTATTCTACAGTTTTCTTTCTGCCTCCGGGCTGGGCCTTAAAGACCCGCAGGACTCCCCGGGCGGGCGGTGGGGGCTGTGGTGCCCCGGCCCAGCGCCAAGAGGAGTCACCGCAGTCTGGCTGCCCGAGTTCCCCCGGCGGTTTCAGTTTGATGCAGCCTCCCTCACTTCCCTGGCAAAACGGTGCCGGGGTATTTTTGTGAAGTGTTAAGCAGTCGCTGGACCTCTCTGCAGGAATGTCTCACTTAAGGGCTGTAAGTGACCCTGGTGTGCTGTTTGTGAAACACTTATTTGTAAAGCCCTTTGGGATGAAATATTGCCCTGTGGGCACTGGCTGGATGAACAGAGCCTTAGTCTCAGAAAAAATAGGGTGTAAATCCATGGAATAATCTCACAGTTCCTTGCATAGACCAAGCTTGGTTTATCTGCCTCTAGGGCAGAACCTAATATCCCCTGAAAAACTTTGATTGCTTTTAAAGCAGTAGTTAAAGAAACTAAGCCCCTTCCCAGTTTATATAGGCTGCTGGTTTCTATGAGATACCAGTTGGGTCCATTTTCTTACTGATTTTTTGCACTGTCATCATAAAACCCCAAAGCTCATGTACATTTTGCCTATAATTGGAGGTAAGATAATTCAGCAGCCACTTTTTTATGATCTGCTGACCGCACTGTCGTACGATGACTTTGCACATGAAGCCAACAGGAGGATGGTACGCTTGGCCACAAGCGGTACTCCTCATTTGGTGTCTTCAGTCCAGGTTTAGATCTCTAGCAGCAGGACACAAATGCATTTATTTTTCTTTTGCTGCCATGCCTTTATCTTTCTGGGACAATACTTGGTATTCTTCACAGTGAGCTAGTGTCTGTCTATTTCTGATACACCGCCCACCATGGCATCGCAGTATTTTTAACTGCATCTTCTATTTCCCCATCCACTGAGCAAAACTGAGAATGCTAGAAGAAGGAAAATGAGCCTCAAAGAGCTGGCTATGAACAGAAGGAACAACCCCACTGATGAATAGAAAGCGAAGTTCAAAGTGGATGTAAAGCATTTGGGTGCTGTGGTCCACGTGGAACCTCTCAGCTGCTGATCCCCAAAGCCGCAGCAGCCAGGCGGTGCCTCCCGGGAGTAGCTGGGTCTCCTGTGTCTTCGAGCAGACATTGAGTTTACCTTACCTATAAACATTTCATGGTTGAGTTTAGCTGCAGAACTGGAACTGAATCCAAGAATTCTGATGCTTAAGACTTTCCTTTTACTACTTCGAAATGAAAAACTTCATACCCCAAATTAATGAAGAATTCTGGGTTTAATATGATACTGCAAAAATGAATTTTGGCAGCAGGTGCCCATCAAACACCTGCTCTGGCTTTGGCTGCAGCATTCACCGCATTACGGCCAACAGTTCAGATACCTCCAGGGTAGGTGGCACGTTTTTAAAGAACAGCATAAAGGGTGAGCGCAATCGTTTTGTAGAAGTGGACATGCTATTAAAACTTGAAGGTAGATGGCTTTTTCTTCCCCTTTTCCCAAAGAAATTGGGGAGATTGGCAAGAAGATTTATGGAAAGGACAAAAGGCTGGTGCTTGAAAAGGATGCAGGCCTGTCTCCTGTGGCTTTTCCTGATGAAAATTCAGAAAGTCTTTTTTCCTGATGAAAAAAGAAGGAGGCCTCTTAAATAGCCCTAATTTTCAGAAGTGCAACTGCAGTGTGATCAACTGTAGGAAGCTGTAGGTGAGGCATTTGAAGGGATTTGCTTGTGTCACGAATTGCTCTTTAAAAACAACAGAAAAAGATATGCTGTTCTTTTCTACAAGAAATATGGTCATAATGGTGAGCAAGAAGCATCAGGAGAGTTGCCAAAAAACTATTTCAGTTGCTTTTGTGGAGAGGGGTAATGGGGTTGCAGCACTATGGGGAAGAGGAACAAATTATTGTTCCAAGTCGGTGACTCTGACCTCCCAGGTTAGACGGAGCAGCCAGTGAAAAACACACCAAATAGTGCAGTTAGGCTTTTCTGACAAGAGGGAAGTAGAATCAGGGAGTAATTGTTGCTGAAGTCAAAGGGTGTTAAAATGAAAGGGAACAAACAAGTTTAAAATGGAGAAAACCCAAGGATTATATTTTGGGAGACCATAATTGTCTGCAGTATCTCAGCCTCCTCTAAACTGTGTTGCTGAACTCACTGATTGCATTTTCATGTTCAAAATATCCTACAGATATTTAATAACCAAAAATGCATGAACCTAAAAGCTTAATGTAGCCAGCTCAGCTTCAGCAGGCAAGCGATGCTGCAGGCCTGCCGAGTCTCTGCTCGCTCAACGCTTGCTCCTCGATGGACTACATCCACCAGCAAACCAGCTGGCTATGTTCCTCTCTTTTGTCCTTATGTGGATACAGGGACATTGAATGCAAAATTTGATAAAAATACGTTGGTGAGACAGAAGTTTTTGATTACACACAGGAACTGGCACGCCTAGTCGTTCACGTTGCAAATGTGAATATTCCGTATGATGCATCTCATCAGAGAAAATGCACATACCTGGTGGGAGGGCAAGTTATGGTTCTTGGAAGGTCTGTAATACCCTTTCATCATTCTTCCCTTAAGAATTCACCCTTCAGTTTGTGACCGAGAGGCTAAATTTTATGGGTTTGTTCTGAAACAAACTTGCACTGAATTAAAAAAAAAGGGGGGGAAAAGGAAGTAGTTTGGGTTGGGGTTTTTTTGCTGAAGGTAGTTGCCTGAAATCTGCCCTTTGATATTTGAAATTGATTTTGGATACTTGACTTTTGGACAGTTGTTATTTATCCACACAAGGCATACACCCTGAGGAAATGCTGCTTCCTTAAACAGCAGATCGAATCAAATGTTTTTGCTGACATATTTTTCCCTGTGACAACTGACACTGCAGTTGCCACATATTTCAGTGGTTTAGCGCAGATAGGTTTGAAGAGGCGAGGAATACTTGTGAGGCAGTAATATGACAATAGTGTTGCTGGGAATGAAGATAAGCGCGTACTGTTCTCGTAGTGGCTATGTTGAAATATTTCTACTGAAGAGGAAAATAACTAGAGACTCTTTGTTACAGATGGTGGGGTTAGGTTTGGCCAGATTTTAAGAAGAAAATATTCTGGTGCCTGGGAATATAATCTTATCCCAAATATAAATATGAAAGGAGATTTATTCTAGGATATTTATTGGGCTAGAGGAGCTCTGGTCTGTGTGTTAGGAGGTGATTTCCAAACGCATTAAAATCAATGTAAATTGTCTATGGGCGTGTACTTGGTGCCTGAAACTTGGGGCTGTCCGTGGAAGTACGCAGTGCTCCCATCTTTTCCGCAGTCCAACTGTACACCCTACAGAACAGTCGTCTCACTCGTGCCAAAGACCTGGGTAAGCCCCCTGAGATCTACTGCAGTATAATTCATTTCCAAAACCAGGAAATTTTCTCTCTGTTCCCTTTGCCTTCTAGGTGCAGTAACTGTTTTTGCATTATTCTCTTTCATCTCCTATGCGTGTCTATCCCTTCCCTCCCTCTTTTTTTTAACCATCCTTGTAGTAATATTCACAAACAAGAAGTAGCTGTTGTTGTTTAACGAGGATCCAGACACACTTTTCAGAACTGAAGCTAATTATCAACACACATGGAGATTGATGTCAATCTTTAAAATGTAAACAAACGCATGAGTACAGATGGCTTTTTTAAAGAACAGAATTTATGTTAATTTTTAAATACACCTATGGGCATCCATTACAGCAAGTCATTCTCAGTCCTACATGCAAGGAAGTTGTGGCAAGCTGGGGATCAGCCTCTTCTCGCAGATAACTAGCAACAGGACAAGGGGAAATGGCTGCAAGCTGCGCCAGGGAAGGTTTAGGTTGGAGATGGGGAGAAATTTCTTCTCTGAAAGGGTGGTCGGGCATTGGAACAGGTTGCCCAGGGAGGTGGTGGAGTCACCGTCCCTGGGGGTGTTTAAAGAAAGGTTGGATATGGTACTGAAGGACATGGTTTAGTGGGTAATAGGTGGTGGGGGGACAGTTGGACTAGATGATCCTTGTGGTCTCTTCCAGCCTTAATGATTAAAGATTTGAAGCACTTTAGTTGAACTTTCATGGAAAACAGCTGCTGCCCACTGCTTCTTACCTGCAGTGCAAGCTTCTTAGGGATGGATTCTTGATTTTGCTATCCTGGTGTCTTCTAGAGATGCCGATTTGCCCTATCCCTGCCCTTAACTTCAGCCACAGCATAGCGTGGATGTCCAACTTCCCTCTTGCCTTTTCTTGTGCAGCAAGGCCAAACAGATCAAATTCCTGGTCTCGCTACTTCTGCTATTCCTAAGGCAGATACAGGATATGGGGGCTTCTTCCTGTGATACATTCTAGTCCATAAAGGAGAAGCTGACTACATAGAGCATTAGCTCAAACCTCATCCTCACAGGTTTTATGATCATCAACTAAAGGTTGAGAAGATATGGTGCTCATGGGGAAATAAACACTGACACTAAAGGTGATGCTTCATTACTAAAAGCACTTTTCATGTGAGGACCTTGGTGTGCCTTTAAGGAATGAGCCTTTCACTCTCCGACTGAGATTTTGTGTGAGAACAGGCGGAAATTAGGGGAAGTTCCTCCCTGCCATTCCTACACAGGAGCCCGTGCCCAGAGCTGTATCTCAAACTCCTCTTTAGCTGTAAGATGTTTGCAAGGCTAGTGCCTTGTGTCCTTGGAAGCTTTCTGGGTAAGGTGTGTCCATTCAGCTTAGGATCACACAACCTTGTGTATTTTGTATCAGCTGCCTGTGGAATGAGGTTGAAAACACCATGATTATGATTTAAGTAGCTCATACAAATCTTCACGAAGGTTTGTTAAAACACACATAGAGGGGAAAAAAAAAAGAAGTGGACAGGATAGCTGAAAAATCAAAGTTCAAAACAAAAGTTGAAGTGTCTTCATGTTAATATGCTGCTGTGTAGGCTCATGACATTACACAGAATTAAAAACAAATGTTTAGAGTTTCTTCCCTTTAAGGTGGTATCAGTAGTTGCAGATCACTAGCTGATCAACACCTGGAGAGCTGCTTCATGCCACGTGGGGGGAGCATGGGTTTAGTTTCATGCCGTGGACTGCATAGCACAGCTGGGTCTCTCTCCTTCAGAAACCATTGCCGCCTCCTGCTAGAGACTAATGCGGCTCAGGTAAGGTTATGAGAAGTTTGCCCATTGGGTGTTTGCAATATTACCTTTCAAGAGCAGCTAAAGCTGACACTTGGATTTTCTTTGTTGCACTAGTGTAGAGCAGGGGAAGGTGAGAAGAGTGAAAAGTGTGTGAAATAGCCCATTTCTTTCCAGCTAGATGCCATGAAAGCAAAGCTGAGCTCTGAAGAAGAAAGAAAGTGACCTGGGTGAGAGGAATGTAGAGGAAAACTTTCCCAGGCAAAAAATGTGTGTTGCAGATGGAGTTGATATCGCAGACTGCCGTGAAGTTTGGGGGATAACGGTCCAGCAAAGATGATTGCTAGGCTGGGCTCAGGGATGATGGCTCTGTCTCACAGAAGTAGAGTTGAGGGTGTGAATCTGAAACTGAATAAGAATAAAACTTTTCCAGCTCTTTGTTTAAAACACATGTTCTGATACTGTCCATTGTAGTACAATTGTTTTGGTGTGGATCAGTCAGGCAGGGTGATGTCCCTGTGTTGGTTCAGGACATGAAGACTTAAATTAAATTCTATTTTGCCTGACTCTGGATGGCTCGGGATGAAAAACCATTCTTAAAATCACATAGAGTAGGTTTTAAATCTGGATTGTCCTCATCCTAGGCAAGTGCCTTAGGCATTTAGCTGCAGAGCATGAGAGATTGTGCTGTCTTTATGGAAACCGATGTATTCTCATAAAACGTGCCATTGGAGTGCTGTTGTAGTGGTCATGTTCTAGGGGTATAAATGAGGCAGTGTTCAAAGGGAGAGGGAATATCTTTCATGAAACCGTCTTCTAACTGGCCAAAACAGTCAAGCTTATGATTACAAAAACCTTTTACGGATCTGAAATACAAGTTCAAACAAAGAAATTAAGAAAATATCAAACCCGCCCAGAAGAAGGATTACTCTGAAGTAAAACCACTGCTTTTCTTTTCATTGAAGTATCAATTGTTAGCAATGGTGTAAAGTCTCAGGCTAATTTCCCATCAAATTTGTCCATGGGAGAGAAGGAAAGAGAGGGTAAAAACAGCTTGAAGGCAATAAAAGGAGAGATACAGATGAAAATTCAGGGAAAGAGATGACTGAAACTTTTGTTTCAGACTGAGGGAGAGGTTTGTATCAAAAGTCTTGTTCTTTCTTCTGATTGTAATAATTGGTCAAACGAAAGAACTATTCCTGCAAACCTTGCCTCCATAGATCACCTTTGCTTGATGAGACAGCACTTTTTGATGTCATTTCATGCTAACTGCATTTTGTGGAGCTAACACTGTTCTGCCCATCTAGCACAGCTCTGCTGCTGTTTGGCAAGGGTCTGTTTCTTATAAAGGTGGCTTAAAATGGAAGTAACAGAGTACTAAACGAGTAAGACTCGTTTTTGACAATGTTTACAAATTATTCGAGATCAAAGTCACATTCTTCTTTTAATTGAGGAACGGAAATCTAAGAACCATGTTTCAAAAATCAGGAAAAATTCATTTTACATGGATCAGATTTTCACAAGAGCATGTATCTGCTCTGATTATTCCAGGGAGGAGGACCAGCTGGATGCTATTTATGTAGAAAATTGGCCTTTGTCTTTAAAGGCTCACATAGATGTGGAATATTTGAATTATTTGAAAATTCATGTTTGTTTTCCAGCGCTAAACAGTGTGGAAAATGTGAATCTGAACTTGTCTGTCTGTGTTGCAGAATGGAGGGGCAGGCATTATGACCCTACCATTGTAGAAACTGCTATTTTCTCAAATTTATGATTTTTCAGTGCATCACTTTGCAGGAAAATACGACTGATAGATGAAGACTTCTTCCACAGGAACACACTAAAACTGGCAAACTGCAACATCCCCTGCGCGACTGTTACAGCATCAGTAAGATGTATCAGTAAACGTTCGCAGTCGATGGAGCAGCGTAGGTAGGCAGTGGTGACCAGATAAGAAGCACGTGCAAGAGAGACAAAGTAAAGACAAAATTCACTTGTAACCCAGAGGGGTGCTGTTACAGCAAATGAAATGCATTTTGCTTGTGACTTTGTCACCAGAGAAAGAGGTTCCTGCCTCAAGCCTGTGCCTTGAGTCATATGCAGTTACACCACCGCTCCCCTATAGTAATTTTTAGCTACTCCATATAACTAATGGCATTTTCCAAACTCACTAAGACAGCACAAGCTCATTAAACAAAGCATTTATTTAAACTATTTATGTAGTGCAGTGTGAAAATGAGGAGAAAGAAACCATCCTGTTACAGAAGAAGCTGAAAATGAAGAACCTGCAGGGTACAGCACATATAAGGTATCCGGGTAATTTTACATGAAAAACATGTTTGATTTGTTGTGGAAAATCCTGACATTGCTGACAAAGATGTAACAATATCCTAGTTTTGAAGGCTGAAGTAAGAGAAAATCAATCCTGAAATGCATGTGATTTCCTAGCACCGAGACTGAGGAAACGGAGAGGTTGTTGGGAGGGGGATGCCGTGCGCCTGACGTTGCCTCAGCTCCTGCTGCAGTTGTGCTCCTTTCAAGTACAGTTTCCTGCCCCAGAAAGGATCACATCTCTGCCTGCGAGTGCACAAACGTTGGGTGTGGGTGCGAGCTCAGGCCCTGCAGCTTCCCACGTCCCTCTGAGCTCCAGCCACGCTTGTGTGACCCTGGGTCTACGTCAGAGTGACCTCGATTGCCAAAGACTGGGGATTTCAGCTGGCTGCTGTTGGACGTGGGCGAGGGAAGAGCGAGGGGTCAGATACGGACCGTTTTTCCCTGTGGATGTATGATTTGGCCTCTGAGATCCGGAATGTGTTTTACTTTGCGTTTGCGGTTTGTTCTGCCTGAAGCGTCCGGTCGGTGTGGCTGGCCGGGCCATGCCAGGGATGGCAGCGTCAGCTCAGGGGTGCAGGCAGGAGCTGGGCAGCTTCTGCCCTGCTGCCACGCACAGGGGTTGCCACATTTGGGGTCCTGTCATGGTCGGAGACCTCGCTATGATTTTACTTCTTGGTAAAGAAGTAAGCTTTAAACTTTTACTTCTTGGTAAATCTTCTTCCATCAGCTTCCCCAGTATGTGTTAGGAGCCACATGTAGCGCTCAGCTGGTCATGCTTCTCCACATTAAAGTTTCTGCTGCTTTCTGAGGACCTCTGAGGTTTAAAAATCTTTATCTGCAAACTGTGTGCATGTAAATTACATGTATGTAAATTAAAACAAATAATCTATGAGCTCAGTCAGGTCTTCTAGTTGTTTCTCAGTACTTTGAAAGGATGATACAGAACTTTTTGGTGAGTACCACGAACAGAAACTTGAATTTTAAGAACGCATTTTGAGACATACATCCTGTTTTATACTTTATTGAGTCCATCTGGCAGAGAAGCTGTTCAGAAAATCCAATGCAAGGAAAGCTAAACCCTGCCATTGTGTTGCTACAGCAGAAAAATACACACCGCACTGCAGCTTTGCACTCGTGGTTTACGACGGTGATGAGCAGAGAGCGTATTTCCAGGGCTTTCTGTGTTGAGCAGATTATTTAAACCGAGATTCCTTCAGATATCTGAGCTCAGCTCTGGAAGCATTAAGTAAAAAAGTCAGAAACTTGCCTAAGACTGCTCACCGAAACCATTTTAAAGGGGGCGATGAAGCAAGGATTAGATGTAGCTGGGTGTGGAAAATAGCTGTGGAAACAGGTGTTGCTTGTCACTCTGAGTTTTACTTCCATGTTCAAGCGAGCTGAGGCATGTGGGGACAGGGCTGGGGAACACGTGAGGAGGTGCAGGTCTGCTGACGTTGCTGGAACTGCAGGTGCTCACAGCGGTGCTTGCTGTAGCCCCCAGAAATGTGTGTCGCTGGAAGCCGTTTGTCCAGGAACACGGGCTGGAGGAGTCGTCTGGGTTTTTGTAGTCCATGTTTAGTGTGTGGACTCGAGTCTTCAATCCCAAATCTCTGTAACCTCCAGAGGAGATCAAATCTGACAGTGACAGTTGTGCCAGGGAACCGAGGATTTGTCTCTAATGCTGAGATTTAGTGCAGATGCTACCAGAAGCGGTACATGTGTGCCTGCGGACACGGGGCGCTGTGCTGCAGGCCGTGAGCACCGCAGCACAGTACCTGCCAGGAGCTCTGCCCGCCCCGTGCTGGGGACAGCCCTGCGTGAGGGCTGGAAGCTCTCACGGGCCGTGGGAGTCTCTGTTTAAACAAAACGAGGCAACAGAGCAGAGATGTGATCACAGCTTTGTGGGGACAGGGGAAAATTTGTGTCTCATGGCTGGTGAGTATCTAGGCTGAAGCTGGTCTCCATTGCTGTTGGTGGGTTGTTTTCACAGTGGTGCGTATCCTTCGTGTCACGAGCATGGCTGCAGTAGTCTGCCTCGGCCCTCGTGCTCCTCCAAAACTTTTCCTCGCTGTTTCCCTCTCCTGGATGTGGCAATGGAAAGGCAGCAGCCCACCTTGATGGGGTAGCTGGGCTTTCTGCAAGCCACAGGAACTCCCCTTCTTTGCTCTGTGCAAGGTGCTGGGGCATGTGCAGGATCAGTCCCATGGCTTTTCCTGGTGAGAGGTACTATGTGACTGTAATTGAAATGAGCAGAGCTGTTTTCATCCGTACACGTCAAAGAAAAGGGAGGTTTCTTATCCATGTGTTAAAGCCAGAGTGGCACTGATGGGTGAGATCCTGGCTCCAGTGGCCCTGCTCTCCTGGGTCTCTCTGGTCCAAGGATGCTTTCCCTCTGAAACACGACTGTATGTGTGTATATATACATATACATTCTTATATCTCTATGTATTTTTGTGTCTGTATTTCTGCATCATGCTGTAAATGGAAGCTGTTTTCAGATTAAAATGAAAATATTTGTATTACTTGAGCACTTTCTTTGAGCTTTCCTTGCTGGGATTGTGAGACTAGGGGATGAATACAATGACAGTTTGTTTTCATTTCTTGCCCAAGTTACTGTGTACAGTGATTCAAGTGTGGCTTCTAGACAGGAATTATTTGTATTTGTCCGTTAAATTTGGCAAAAGGCTGCAGATAGTTTACATTGCTGAAATTAAAATCTATTTGTCTGCTAAGCCTACTGTCAGAATGTGTGGGCATGTGTGTGTATATATATTTATATACAGTCATATTTAGGCAGAAAACAAAGAATTTTTTTTAATCAGTGTGTGATTTTAACAGGTGACCAAAAAAGGGGAACATGCTGGTAAACTTGCAAAGTGTCAGATCAGAAGATACAGATCACAGAGAAATAGGCATGTGAATACTGCTGATAAGGACTATCCCCCCAAAACCCACATGCAAATTAATTTCAGCTGTTTTAAAGGTAAACATCGGATAAATGCTGTCTTTGTAGTGGTAATCATGATAGTGTTCGTATAACAGTTAATATTATCTCTGTTTTGATGAGATGCAGTAGAATTCCAGAACACTTTAATGATATTCGTCAATTAAGACTCAGCGTTCTTGCAGAACTGTTATAGTTATGCCTACCTTGCAATTAGTAGGAAAATGAGGTTAAATGACATACCAAAGGTTAGTTTTCAGATTAGATGTACTGTTGGGAATAGGGATCATGACCCGGACTCTTTCAACCCTTAATTCAGATGTCTGAAATGGAAAGAAAGACCTTGCTGTGTTGGGAATTCAGATTCAAGATCAGTCTTCAGAAAGCTGGTTGTCTTCTACTTTTGACTTTTTTCTGCAGTGGAGATTAGCCCCACTTCCAGCCCTGAGAGGATAAGCAATGCTGTGGCTGCAGTTGTGCAGATGTCTGAGATGGGCTTCATTTCCCCTACCTCCGACCCGGTCCCTCTAGGCTCCTTGTGTAATCAATGGAGAGAAAAAGCTGCTGCTAACGTGATTCATCTGACCTGTTTCAGTCGCCTGCTTTAAGAGCAGATGAAGCATGCTCTAGAAACACTTTTATTTCTCCTGATTTCAAGCGAGTCCAAATGAAGAACTGAAACTTAGAGGCTGTCTGGGCTGGGTAAGGTGAAGCAGAACTCAGCACAGTGTGAGTGGCTCTAATGCGTCATCTGGCCCAAAATGTGGCTTACAGCAGTTTACCTTTTTATAGTGGGGTTTTGTGTGTGGCACGTTCATTTTCTCATCCTCTTTACTCCAACTTCTGGCCCTTGTGTTTTAATGTCCATTAGATTTAACTACAGTTTTAGAGTGCAAACACGGACATGACGCAGGTACTGTCTCATTGACTTGGATCAGATCACAGCTTTGAATTAATTTTATTGCATGAACACACCTTTTTGTTTCAGGAAATGGAGTAAATAAGCTCCCTTGTAAAATGTGGTGTTATTCAAGACAGAACTTGCCTTGTGATTGGGGTACAAGCACAAAATTGCAGAATGGTTTCAGTGTTACTTGGGATGCTTCACGCAGCTCTGCACCTCTTCAAGCAAGATCACCTACTGCCCTCTTGTAGTGAACATTTAGCAGTTCTGCTCTGTTTCTCCGATGCTTGTAGCATCCCTTTGGATGTCCTTGTTCTTTAGTTTAAATTCTCCTTGAAATATATTTCTAATGCAGTGCCTGTGATGCTTACACAGCCATCTGAAGACCACCTTTACAGGGGTACCCTAAGCACTACTACATCAATATTCTCAGGTTAATATATTCTAAGTGATACTGCATGCCCTATGTATTCATACAGGCTATTTACAAAATCCTTCCCTATATGCTAAGTTGTATGATGTACCTTGAAGTTTGCCAGCATTTTTTGTGCTCTGGCTCTATTTTGGACATGTAATAGCACCTAAACCACGGAAATGTCTGTACTGTGGTGTCACAAAGCTTTCAAAGGGAAAGGTATATTTAAAAGTCCAAAGAGCAACTTGTGCCTGGGTAGTGAAGCCTATCCAAATGAATAAAACTCTGGGAAAATCTTTCATGATTTACCTACCTGTCCATTGGGATGCTGCAGAAGTTGTGGAGAGAATTGCAGGGGATTTAAGAAGGTTCCAGATGTAGTGAACAAGTGCAACACAGAAGTAGATATTTTGAAGTATACGCTGAGCCTCTCGTGGTCTGTGACATACATTGACAATCTGTAACTGTTGTAATCTCACTTGGGTGTTGTTGTCTTTATGCTTTGAATCAATTAACTGATGAAGCTGGGATAGCTGACATTTGCCTAAAACCACTTGCTTTTCCAAAGTGTTTGTTTTTAAATGTCATCCTAGGCGAACCTAGTTTCACTGGCGTAGTAGTTCCCAAACACTAAAAAGGAAACCCCCTTCAAGAAAATAATCCCTGTGCTCCTGTTGATGTCATCTTCTCCAAGTCTCACACTGCTGCGTTTTGCATAGAGTAGCTGGAGATCTTCTCCATGCGGTACTACTTTATTCCTGTACTGGGTCCAGCTTATAATTCACTAACCAGTTAATTAACAAGGGAATAATGAGAACAAACAGCTTAAGCATGAACCTTGAGCATGATTCATGCTTTCTGAAAACTTGGGGAGATGGGCCCATTACGTCCAGTTTACATTTTAAATCCCATTTCACAAGGATAACTGATAACTTTTTAGTTTTAAAAGTTGAGCTCTGGGAGAAGAAATCCCATATCCCTTCTTACACCTGACTAAGCTTTTGCACCTCACTACTCTGAGAGATGCTGCCATGCTTTTAAAAGTGCACGTGAATATCCTAAGCCAATAGTTCCAGCAACCGAAGCCACGTTGCACTGAAGGATCCAATTAGCTGTGTGTCCCAGGAACTGATCTCCTCTCCCCCTGTTCTTGCCAGTTGCAGAGTGACTGAACTTGGCTGTTCACTGGGGCATGCTTCCAACTGTCTTATCAAGTACTAAGCAGATGAATATGTAAATAATTTTTAATGTTACTGTGCTAACATCTTTATCTCAGTTATAAGGCACTAGTTGCTGTCCCTTTAATAAGAGTGGTTTGGTTTTTTGTTTAATTTGGAAATGAATCGATCGTTCTTTTCTTGCCAACTATGGCATCGGAGAGAATGAACTGCACAGTACAATTTGGCTATAATGAAACACATAATCTGTTTGACTTAGTTTTAAAGAAGGCAGTTGTTTAAAGCATCTGGTTAAGTACACAGATGTTCTGGTTGAGGGCAATCCAATATTAAAATGGAATAATGTGGCAACAAATTCTTATCGTAAAATGAACGGCTGACAAAAGAAATATTTAGTCAAGTACCCTACCCTTAATTATAGTGACATTTTTCTTCTAGAAGCATGTATTCAAAAGGTGCTGAACAACTGAGCCTTCTTTCTAGCAGAAGATGCTGTGCTGTACTTCCTTAAGAAAGAAAAGATGCATTCACTGGTGTGCTGGACTCAATTCCCTGCAGCAAGATTGCTGCCTAAGTCTGCAAGTGAAGTGGCAGTGGCTATGCAAAGAGGTTTAATTCATCCACAGACATAAGAAGGGTTGTGAAGTCATATAAGAAAAGAAAGCCGAAGGTAACGTGCTCGTGTCAGGGTCCTGCTCCTCTAAAAGGGGCTGGTAGAGTTGCATTGTTAAGCTGGGATGGAGACCAGCTGCTTCAGTGAGTTTCCTTGTGAAGACTGGGCTTTTGATTATAATATTTTACTCATCTTCACGAATGCTTGGCCAGTGAAGCATGGAAGTGTTGGGCTTGCTTCCCTGCTGCAGAAGAGGAGGTTGACATGCCATTTCCTTGCACTTTCATTTCTTCGAACTTGCACAGCTGCCCTCTCAGGACTGCAAAGTCCCTGGCCCTAGGGCCTGCCAGGTTTGGAAGCTTCTAAATGTCAAGTCTAATCTCAGTTTTCATTTTTAAAAACAAAAAGTTCCTTGACTTTTCACTTGCAGAGAAAATGGATTTATTCCCAGTCAGTAAAATGGTGGTGGTGGTATGTTTCTGGGTGTGAGGTGGGAGAGAGAATGAGATGTAACCATTTCATATCCCTATATGAAATGCAAGGACATGGTGTCTCCAGTTACACCAATTAAACCAGTATAAGAGTAACTTCCCTTCTTCTTATCACAACATCCCTTCTTTATACAGGCCTGTTCTCTTCTGCAGTATCCAGCATCAGGAGCTCTTTATAGCCTGCCCTGATGGTTCAAAGACCAGAGCAGTTCTGTACTGCCTGGTTCCCGCGATGAGGGCTCCTCACAGAAGGCGCCCAAGAGCCTATGGGAGAAGGGAGGACATGGGGTACGGGAGTAGCTGAAGCCATGGGAGTATAGTACAAAGAGCAATTGTGGGTATTTTCTCGTTCCCTCTTCTGGCTGCCCAGTTTGAAGCCGTTACTGGAATAAAGACCCAGGAGTCTAGCCAGAAATAGAGGTAGGATGGTAAGTGGCATGAAGTTTGGCCTAGGACTTCTAAATCCTTTTGAAAGCAGTAAACCACTCCATCTTCTTCTATGGCCTCCCCTGTCTCAGCCTGCAAGACTTCCTCCCTTGGTGCGGATCAGTCGGTTGGACTGGATGATCCTTGAGGTCTCTTCCAACCTTAATGATTCTATGATTCTATGATCATTTTTTATCCCTCCCTGAGCCCTGCCAGCTGTCAGTTCATCACTTTTAGCCCCAGGGCTGTCATTTCTGCCTACCTTCCCTGCCTGTCAGCTATCTATCATTGACTTCAGAAGTGCTAGTAAGACCTTCTCCACTTGTCAGTGGGGATGTGGTTGCTTATTTGTTGGTAGACTGTTGCATAACGCTCCCCGGCAGCATAGGATTGTGCAGAGACTATGAAACTCATCTGGACAAATAGCAGTCAACTAAGCTGAATGTAGTGTCCACATTGACATGATCACAGCTTTACTAGTGCCAGAATAAGTCTTAACTGAGTTGTCTGCACAGAACTTGAAGTCACACTTCTTGTTTGCAGAAGAGTTGCAAATATTTGTCCTTTTGCCATCCTCGTCTGTGAAATAATTTGTCTTTCCTACACTGACATGCATCACCCAGTATTGTTTTGATTAACTGGTCTAATTTTCTACAATGTGGCATCACAGAGAGCCCCCCTGCGTCTCAGACTGTTGTAATCTTGCTGCCTGCCTGCATGGTCTTGGAGGCACTGATAGGAAGAGCCTTGCTCCCTCGGTGTTGTGTCTTGGCTCGGTCTTTGGAGAGCACGTGGCATGTATGGTATGTAGGAGCTCTTCTCTGAGTTTGAAAAACTAAGGTAGAAACTACTTACAGCATTTAGGTGCAGAACACTGTTGGATTTATTCTGATTCCCATCCCTGTTATAGAGACCTAGAGTCCGGATGGGTTCCAGAAAGCAGGTGGTGGGATGCAGTGAGTGGACTGGGAGCAGGGCCTGGGGAGACCTGGGGTTTCCTCCAAGGTTTGTGCTATCACTGGGATGACTCTGGGGAAAACAGATTCACTTTCTGCAAAATGGAAGTAGTGAGATTCCCGTGGTGCAAACCTGCCAAGGTTGAGACACTCACTTCTTCTTCAGGAAACAGCTTTTACTTAGGTGTTTTTCTTTTGGATTGCCCCTCCTGGGCAAAGTAATTTGTTAATTTACATGTCATGCTGCTTTATAGTGTGACTTCCCAGCAAAGCCCACCTGTGGCAGAAGGTAAGGATATATAGGCTTTAACACTTCCATTCAGATTTAACTACCTTTCCAGGAAAATATTTAAAAATACTTTCTCCAGAGAAGAGGTTTTCTATTGCTAGATGTCTTGAAAATGAATGTGCTACCTCAGAGCAAATGCAGTAGCTTCTTATTGCTCATAACACGGTTACTTTAAATCTTCTGCCTTTATTGAGAAAATCATTATCATTGTTGAGGATTCCTCCATTAGTCTTATCAGGAAGGTTGTTAGAGAAGTAGATGAGTCATGTGAAGCCTTGTGTCTCTCGGTGCATGTATGCAAACGTAATTTTAGTCAGTCTATTCTGCTCTGCCAAAATTAGATAACTATGTGAGTGTTGAAATCAAAAAGATTCTCCAGATAAATGTAATTAGGAAAACCAGTTCCCTTTAGCTGTATTTAGTCATGGATCACAAATACATCAATTTATTTTTTTTTACAAGGTACGTAAATTTGGGGTTCTAAGACTGTTCTCAGACCCATTTGCCTCAGCAGGCTTTGTAGCAAGTCCTTAACTGTACACACATCCACATGTGTCTCTAACATTTTCTGTGCGTCTTCCTGCTTAAAAGTAATTGTTACTATTACTACTGTATTCTGCCTACAAACGTCCTCAGCAGCATTTTAGAGAAAGATTCCTTGTCAGCGAATTGTCCTGTTTGCAGTTAATTTTTAAGATTTCACATCGCCTCCGTTGCATTTGAGCACGTCTTACACTCATGAATTTATGCCTTTTGTCCTCGGGAAGTAGAAGATCCTATCCTCATTTTGCAAAACCTGCTAGTCTTGCTCTCCAGCTGATCAGGTGGCCTCTATGAACTCAGTGCTAGGTGAGAAGAGTTGGACTCAAATCAGGACAGGGATCCCAGTTTAACAGAGAACTTCAGTGCATACTTTAAAACATGATCCAAAGCTTTGTGATAGCTTAGGGCTTAAACATACCTTCAGTGCTTTACCAAACTGAATTTAGCTAATGTACAAAGTTATTCTTCTGTTGGACAGTTTTCTTCACTTGGGGGCCTGCTCCATGAATCCAATCTGAAGATTATGCAGCCCCGCGGACTGGTTGGTGAAGCTCAGTGTAACGATGAGGTTGGGTGGTAGAGGTTGGGTAGGCACACTTGCCTATCCAGGTGCTTGGTGGTATTTTGTATTTACTTTGAGATGTGCATCGGCCGTAGTCCAGCACTGTGAGTAAAGAAACACCCTGGAGTTTTTGTTGCTGTGGTAGGTGAAAGGGGGAATGGGAGACAGGCAGAGGTGTCCATATGGTCACAAACTGAAGTCAATACGGACTGGGAGAGGAGCAGAACTGATGTGAAACATCAACTAAACACATCCAAAAATGGAGAAAGAAACTGATAGGCTTCACAAATTGACTCTTAAATGCCACATGTGATGCCATTGCAAGAGTCTTTTTGCAGTATTAGTTACCTCTGATTAGATTTGTGAGATGTACTAGATGACAACAGTCTGTTTAAACATCTATTCATATTCTTGCTCTAACTTGTTTTAGAGTCCTATGTGGATTGTATTTGGTGGCGTGCAGACAGACTTACACAGCCTCTGTTCTTTCTTCCTGGAACTCTTGTTCTTCTTTGCCAGCCATGGCATCTTGCTCCCAGGTTCTTCTTGGTTTTTTGTCTGAAAAGGTCTAGACTTGCAGTCTCTGGACTTGTGTTTTTCTCCAAATGCTCATGTTGGAGGGCTGAACTAAACTCACAAAATCTTCTGTGCAAGATGAGACTTCTTGCTCCTTCCCCTTCCTCCCAAACACAATCTGCCTGCTGGCACGGGTTATCTCAGACCAAGGTATCCTGTGTAAGCGTGGAAGAGGTAGCTAGTTCCAAACAGCAGTGAGTGAATGCAGTGGTTAAAGAGCAGAAACAAGACTGGCCTGTCTCCCTAGCGTGCAGCCTGCACAGGGAATGTGTGACTCATGCTTTGGACACCCATTTCACACCTCCCTGCAGCTGTGCTGCATCTCACATGCCTACAGAGCTGTGTTGCAGGGCTTCTTACAGCTTGGGATCCCACAGTTGCAGCTGGTCTGTGACCAGCCATCCAGCATGGCTGGAGCATGGGGTCACGGAGCAGGAGCAATGCTGGGGGGGGTGGTTCAGAAGGAGAGTCCTGCACTGGAGAATCTCCTAAAACGTATCTCTTAGCAAGATCTTAATGCCAAAGAGCATAATTCTATCTCATGGTCAAGAGTGAATATGAGATCTCATCCTCTGGGATAGCAAGGAGCTGGGGAACAGAGGTTGAAATCTCTCCCTCTCGGCCTTCTTGATCCTTCAGACCTGCCCTCTCTTTATCTGTAGGTTCTTCCCTTTCCTTCTGCTGCCAGCGTGCTGCTACGTGCTGAGGGAGGGAAGTACCCGTGTTTCAGTGCACCAGCTGTCTCGGTAAACAGAGATTCACTGCTGTTGACATGGGTCCACAAGCCCCTACAGTCTGTTAAAAGTTTCATTTAAATAAACAAAGCATATTTTTAGTTGTACGCAATGTTTGGTCATGGTAGCAGAGAGCACTAGCAGGTGTCCTTAAGGCCTCTAGAAATGAAACGGCAATCCCCAAGCAGAGTATGTAGTAGGCCGGCTGCTTAGCTAATGGAAGTTGGCCAGTCTCCCCTGGATTTGACCCAGGACAACTAGATTAACATAAAAACAAAACAAACCACTTGTTTTCTTTCTGACAAGCAGTGTCCCCTTCTTTCTGTCTCTCAGCAATCTGTCCTGCCCCCTCTTGCTGCATCTTTCCCTGTCTCCCTTCCCCTGATTTTATCTTTCTTCCCCCCATGCTGCAGTGAGCAAACCTACAAACATGCCAGTCACTTGGCTGGAGTAACTCAAGAACAGTTTTGCCTTCTTTCCATGAGATATCCCAGGAAGCAAATGCTGCCTTTGGTTTTGCAAAAGGTCAGTGAAAAACTTGCAAGAGGCTGGGGAACTTCTGTGGCACATACAGATAGTGCTGGGGCCAGCAAGTTGTGTAGAAGAGTTGGGATGGCACTGCAGGAGTGACCTAGTGAAGCAGTATGGCACATAAGATTATGAAAAGCTTGACCAGCACAAGACCTGGAGCAGCCCTTTGGCTTGCGCCAGCTGGGCACTTGCCTTCTGGTGGTGAAATTCCATCTACAAGTCCTAACGAAGGACCCGTTAGAGTTCTTCTAGTTTCTAGTTGCAGCTGAACTGTCTTGCACATCTGTCAAATGTATTGCTGCAAGAAGCGTGTCTCGTGAGCCAGCAAAAAAAGCATAGATGGGAGGGTATTGCCAGCCTGCTGTCAGCTTAGTTAACAGCCTGTGGTGGGCTGACCCTGGCTGGAGTCCAGGTGCCCACCAGAGCTGCCCTGTCACTGCCCCTTCTTAACTAGACAGGGGAGAAAAGGTGTAATGAATGGCTCGTAGGTTGAGATAATGATAGGGAAAGATTGTTCACTAATTACTGTCCCAGGCAAAACAAAGCAGACTTAGAGAGGAATTCATCTAATTTATTACCAAGCAGAACACAGAGCAGAGCAGTGCGAAATAAAACCAAATCTTAAAACACCTTCCCCCACCCTTCCCTTCTTCCTGGGCTTAACTTCCCTCCCGATCTCTCCCTGCTCCCCTGCACCCCTCTCCCCCCACCCTGAGAGGCGCAGGGGGACGGGGATGGGGATTACGGTCAGTTGACCACACGTTGTTTCGGCCACTACTTCCTCCTCAGAGGGAGGCCTCTTCCCTGCTCCGACGTGGGGTCCCTCTCATGGCAGACAGCCCTCCATGAACTTCTCCAATGTGAGTCCTTCCCAGGGGCTACAGCCCTTCACAAACTGCTCCCGTGGGTCTCTCCCACAGGGTGCAGACCTTCAGGAGCAGACTGTTCCAGTGTGGGTCCCCCACAGGGTCACAAGTCCTGCCAGCAAACCTGTTCCTGCGTGGGCTCCGCTGTCCACAGGGCCAGAGGTCCTGCCAAGAGCCTGCTCCAGTGTGGGCTTCCCACAGGGTCACAGCCTCCTTCAGGTGTCTCCACCTGCTCCAGCATGGGGTCCTCCACAGACTGCAGGTGGAATCTCTACACCCCATCACGCCTCCTCCATGGGCTGCAGGGGGACAGCCTGCCTCGCCATGGTCTTCACCACAGGCTGCAGAGGAATCTCTGCTCTGGCACCTGGAGCATTCCCTCCCCCTCCTTCTTCACTGACCTTGGTGTCTGCAGAGTTTCTCACATCTTCTCACGCCTCTCTCTGGCTGCAAAAGCTCCTGTGGTTGTTTTTTTTTTCCTTCGTAACTCTGTTGCCCCAGAGGTGCTACCACTGCTGCTGCTGGGCTCAGCCTTGGCCAGCAGCGAGTCCATCTTGGTGCTGCCTGGCCTTGGCTCTATCAGACACAGGGGAAGCTTCCAGCAGCTTCTTGCAGAAGCTGCCACCCCTGTGGCCCCCCCACTACCAAAACCTTGCCATGCAAACCCAAAACACAAATAAAAAGCAAAATGCTTTATTCTCAGAATTTTTTTAAATTGGACAAAAAAATTGAGCAGACTGTTAAAGAAGATGGTTAAATGTGAAACAAATAGAGAAGGTAATGGAGTTAACTGGGGGTTAAAATGGATCTTGAATAGCATGTTTGTAATTACTTGTATTTATCCTGGTGTCTCTGTTAGTGGGACTTTATTAACGGCACACTCAGCAGGCTTAGTTAAAATGAGGACTTTAAGCAAATAGCACTGTCTTTTTTTTAAAAAAAGAGCTTTGAAATATGAAACAGCAGGAAAAACAGGTGTTGGAAGAATTATAGGCCAAGAAAGCTAGTATTAGATTATTTTCTGCCTTCAGTGGGTCTGATTACCTGATCATTACTCTGAACACTGTTTGGAAAAGGTGGGAGATGAGAGATGCACTTTCTCCTTGAAGTCTTGCAACAGATGTTGAGATACCTCTATGTACTTAGGGACATGATTGAGTGGGTAACAGGTGGGGGGGGAACGGTTGGACTAGATGATCCTTGAGGTCTCTTCCAGCCTTAATGATCCTGTGATTCTATGATTCTATAGCTACGTGTCAGTGCATGGCTGAGCAGCTTCGGAGGTTGGGAGAAGGTTCTTTACTTGACACTTGGTTAGAAGCAGCATCAGGTGGCAAATCATGAATGAAGTCGGAAATCAGTACCTTTGTGGATTATAGAAATATAATTAATATAGAAGTCTCATTCTGAGAAAAGAAAGCAAACTTCTATTGAAAATATGCTATTTTAAAACTAAGTAATATAGAAATTCACCTGTGGTGGAAAACCAATAGAAGAATTCAACCTAGTAAGAGGATTTAGGGGCTGGCTTTTACCTTTGATAAACCACAAATACATAAAAGGTAGTATATAAACTGTATTTTATATTTTTTAGACCGAGAGCCTTTGTAAGTGTGTGCCACAGCTCATTGCTTGGCTGGATGAAGGTTTTTGTTTGCTTGTTTTATATCTTTAAATTGCTAAAATCAGCCTTCACATAAGAATACTTTAGTCAGTGCTACATGCTGGGTACTGAAGTTACAAAGAATGTGTACTTACAGACGAGGTGGAAGTATGGAAATAATTGGTGTTTAAGGTTAAACCACTGCTGCCTCTTCCTGCAGACGTATGGAGAGGGCTGCATTCAGTTCACCTGCATCGGCTGAATTATGTGAATTCAAGATCTGGAAACGGAATAAGTATAAAGTTTAGCATGTAGTTTGTTGGTTTTTTTCCCCCTGGTGTTCTAATTATGTATAAAAATGTAATCAAGGAGATCTGCTAGCTCTAAAGCTGTGGAGGAGACCAAGCTTAGAGTTTATCAGTTCAGTGTGTTAGCAAATGATACTCCACCTCTAGTTTGTAATATTTTTGAAGTTAATTTTTAGATAGCACTGAGGGAGTTATAGAAGCTTATTTTTGTGTGCTGTGAATTAAAATCAAATATCCATCATTATACAGCATGGCAAATTAAAACCAGAAGAAAAATTCTATGAAATGTAAAATGTACATCATTCACTTTTGTCTAAGTTAATGTAAAAATTAAAATTCTGAATAAAGGTATGTTTAACCTATGTAATTGCTTATTGCATTTAGATACTAAATAACGTATTCTCCTGGTCACCTAAGAAAGCACCAAGTTTCTTCTAACCGATAAGAGTTTCCTTTGGGAAAACAGCTTTAAAAAGCACAAGTACAAACCAAAATGGAGGCAGCGCAGGAAACCTTGTTTTAATTAATCTTACTGATTTAAATCATAATTAATATCAGTGATACGAATCAA
Organism: Psophia crepitans; assembly: GCA_013399095.1. Taxonomy (NCBI): domain Eukaryota; kingdom Metazoa; phylum Chordata; class Aves; order Gruiformes; family Psophiidae; genus Psophia; species Psophia crepitans. The sequence continues at coordinate 243,175 of VWZZ01000918.1, read as the reverse complement.
CCCGTGTGCTTACTGCTTTGGGAAGAACAACCTGCGGGCCCACATGGCGATGAACGTGTGCTCCGAGCAGGGGGAGGGAGGTGGTGGGTACAGCGCCCACCCCAGCTCACTGTGTCTCTGCAAGAATTTCTCACTTCCAGGAAAGAGAAACGGCCGGGACAGAGATGTGCGGCGCAGAGCCCAGGCAGCTTCCGCAGTGGCTGTGCAATCACGCTCTGAAGTCCCCGTATGAAACTAGCCATTGCTTTTATCAGAAAGGTCTTAAAGTATCCTAAATTGGAAAGTATCACTTAGTTTTTAGTTTAATTTGAAATAAAAGTTTTCTTATACCCAAAAATTGTGGGTTTTATTTGGTTCATCCCAAATAGTTCAGTTTTTCCCTTTTCTGTAAGGGAAATAAATCACCGTTAAGTGCTGATTTCTCCTTACCATTGCTTATTGTAGTGTGGTGGTTTGCTCAGCTTTCAAGTATCATTAATCCCTAAGAAATACATCTGAGTTTCTGAATAAGATTTTATTTGTCAGATTTGACTGGGGTTTAATCCAAAGAAGAGTTTTAAAAAAAAAAAAGCACCTTTTTGATGGAGGTACCTTATTAGGAAATACAGTGTGTGGATGGTGAAAATTTAGAGATAGTAGTTGTCTCCTGTTACTACTGTAATTCTTTTTCCTTCTTCTGCCATGTGTAGCTGCCTAGGGCTTGGGGTGAGGTTTCCTATCAGCATAGCAGTTTGTTTGGAAGGGGTGAGCAGAGGAGGAACGGTGCTGCTATCTGCATCTGAGCTTTGGCCTGGTGGTCTGGAGCTCCTGGGTCTGATTCTGGCTTTGCCACTCGCCTGCATGGTGGCTTTGGGTGAGTTTTCTGGCATGTCAGATTTAGTCTTGGGTGGTGTAGCCTGAGGTCTCTGTGCAATGGAAAGTTTGGGCTTACTGTGCAGGAAGACTAGCTTCAGAGCTGACAGCGAGACAGAGGAGACTCTTTGAGACAAACAAAAAATCCTCAGTAAAAGCTACGTGCTAAGAACTACCACAAACCACACAAGTTTCCTCCTATGCTGCTTTACCTGCTCTTCCCAAGAAGTGTATCTGCCAAGAAGCAAATAATTAAAAGCACTCCCACACTGCATCCCTGAGAGATGTCAGCAGAGAGGAGTCCTGTTTGATGAATGGTGCTACATTTAGGAGAGGGGGAAGGATTCTCTGTTCCCTTCCCTGTTTCTGCAGGATGCTATGGGAGTATCATAGCGATGGTAACAATTTAATTTAAGCAAAATTGAAAAATCAAGGCTGTGTGTGGTACAAGCAGTTTGTTCTCACTCACCTCCAAAGGAAGAACTCCGGAAGGTCATTGGGCACTTGAAGAGGCTTCATATTTAGCAAGAGCTCACTGGCAGTAGAGTTCCTGCTCCATTGGGAACATGGGCCACTCTGGCAGTAATTGAGGCAGCACACAGCAGCAGAGGAGTTCATACAGAGAGGACAGTATATGTGAAAAGACTAAGATTTCACTGGAGAAGGTGGTTTGGTTTTTACTTTCTCCATTACAAAAATTGCTCATAATCTCTATAACACCAGCTTTTATCTGTTTAGGGCACACCTCACCATGATGCCACCCTGCTGTGGGTTTTTTTCTTGGCTTTTTATTTCTCACTTTTGTATCTAAAATTTCTACTTAAACAAACATAGCTTGACACAAACTGTCAACACCCCTTGGTTTGGGGAAGGGGAGAGGCTTTGTGTTGACAGTGAGTGGAGTGCAGGTTCAGACGCTGGATCTGGTGCGGATATGTGATGTGCCTGCAAAACCCATGTTTGAGATGCACAAAAGGATCTCTGAGGAGGAGAGGTGTGTATAGAAGAGGCATAGATGGGGATATCTTGCAAAATCCTCAGAAATGCCTCCGATGCAGAAGGGATGTCTTTGCTGCTGGAGAGAGCTTGCCATCAGATTTAAATGGTGATTAATCACTTTTTCTTTGAGACCACTATGAGGGATACAAAACTACACATCTGCTTCATCCTGTCCCAAAATTCACCCTTCAATATGCAAAAATGAAACAAGAACTGGTGACTTTTCAATATGTGTTGAATATTTTATTATCATATCTACTGTGCCTAGAACACCCTTCCTAAAAAAACGCCAGAAACTGTAAATGATGGGCTGTGAATAGGCAAACGATTCCTAAGCAGTAATGTGTGCTGAATAACCTTTATACCTTAGCAAACTGCCAAATCTGCAGTGAAATCTGGTAACTGAAATGTGTTGGGTTTAACACTGCACCTGGCTCTGGATGTGGAAAGCAAGATCCTTCAGCTCTGGCGGTGGGACGGCTCTGTGGAGGGTGATGCTGGGCGGGGGGGTTAGGACTCAATCACAGCATCTCTACGAAACTGGAGGGCAGATTTTCACTACAAAGCGGTGCTCAGGACAAGCCTTATGGCCTTATCTAGTCCCTTCATATTCCTTTTTAAAAGCAAAGTAGTCTTTCAGGGCCATTTGTTGAATGTGCCACTACTGCTAGGCTTGGGGGAAAAGGCGAAATGCCCTCATACGATGGGAAGCACACAGCAGCAGTGACTATCAGCGCCAAGATGAGAGAACACAAACGTAACCGTGTGTCATCTTACGGGCTTCTGAGCGTTTGGGGTTTTTTTATTTCCCCCCGTTTGTTTCTAATTTAAAAATCGCAGTGAATCATTACAGGACGCAGGTATCTTAAGAAGTAACTCGTTCTAATAGGGATACCTGTGTAAATCCTGCTATATCGTACGTGCCACTTTCTGTCACTCTGTATGCCATGAGAGCTATTTCAGAACATACCTTCAGCTGTATCAGCCACCGTGGATATTTTTAAAAATGCTTTCCCTATTATGCCATTCTGCTACTGACCCAGAGAAGGGAAATGATGAGGCCAGCTTTCAAACTGATGCGTACTCTGTCTGCTTCAATGAAATCAATATGTTAGTCTCCGCCTACCCAGCCTGGGGTTATCTTTGTGAACTATGTATCAGAAGAATGTTTTATCATTACAAGCATTTGAAAATTATTCTCTAAAATCAATATTCTATTTTCTCTTAAACTTGCATTTAGTAAAATATTCTCAACATTTCTTGCTTCTAAAAAAGTTCGTGGCTATTAATTGTGCGAGAAATACATCTGTATTGTGTATAAAATGTAATACACAGTTTCATCTATACTGTGGCCCACATAATTTCTGTTCTTACCACAGTGACATTCCTGAGGTTACACCCAAGATAAATTTATCCTGATATATGCTAGGTTATTTATCCATGGAAATATAGCAAGGGGGAAAGCAAAATCTGGCTGCTGCTGTGGCTGCGCACATGCTAGAAAATCTGCTTGGCAGCAAGCACGGCACATGGCAGAAAGTTAGTTGCCCTGATTCTGTCTTTTCCAGAAAGTCAGAGAGACGAAGGCGGCCCCAAACCCCCGAACCAGCAGTGCCGACCGCGAGGCACGTGGGTGCGCTCCGCTTGCTGGTGCAGCTGGATGTGGCACGCAGCGCTCCCTGCGTAGCACCAGCCATCACTCTTCGTAGTGTCAGTGTCGCACAGAACCGGTTTTGCACTGAGCCGAACAGTGTTTCAGTGGAAATGCAACCTTCAAAAATATACCTTTGATGCTACACTAAAGGTCATCTCCACTATCGTTCTTCTCCCTTTATGTGTCCCAGCACTGTGAAAAACAGTCGCACTGATGCTGCAGTGTAGTTATAGAACAGAAATGTACGTGTGTCCTTCTAATACCCATGGGTTAACGTCAGAGCTGCTCAACAGTCGTGTCTTCATCCAGCGAACTGACAAAAAATGCCTCTCTCTTTCTCTGCTTCCCTCAGCAATTGCTCATTGTGGACTTTTTATTTCTTCCTCCAGCAATGGTCTGCAACCTTGAATTGTGCTAATAACACACATCAGATTGATGGTCATGCCACATGGGGTGGGTAGCAGGGATGCCTTAGTGCAGCCAGCATCATCCTCGTGGAGATTACAGCCATCAATTTCCATCTGCTGTGAGCATCTACAACGTGATTCCTGGGTATAGGAATGTCAGTTGGTTCCCAGGGCTGAGCGGGTTTCCATTTGGCAAACATCCCTCCACCGCCAGCATCAGTGCTATAAAGACATCAGCAGTAGGTAATTTGCTTTGGCTCCATAATATATGAGCCTGCAATTGCGTATTTTCCTCTACAGCATTAGATTGGTACCCAGGTTGGTGGTATCTTCTGAGACTTCACGGATGCCGTATAGCTTTCAGTCCAATAGCACAGGCATCATCTTTTGCTAGCTAATCTGAAGTGTTATTACTTAGTACTGGGTTTTGGGGGAAAGAAAAAAAAGCAGCTTCAAACCTTAATTAAACGTGGTGTGAGCCAAGCCTAGAATTTCCGGAGGACAACTGGAGAAGCAGATCCATTTGCAGGGCAGTAGGCTCACTGTTGCTGTGAGGCAACATCGCTTCTTGGCATGGCAGGCTCAGCACATGCAAAACTCATTGCCCCACTTTGGACACCTCTGGAAAACTTGACCCATGTGTTGCTTTCACCCTGCAACCCATCCTGCAGCCCCGGTCCCTTCTCCTCAGCCCTGTTTGCTGGTGGCTCTGCTCAGGTAGATGCTGAACCCTGATAGTGGGTTGTGAGCCTGTAATTCTGCTGAAACACTGGCTTCCTCGCATGATTTCTTGTAGCATCCTTCACACAGCCCTCTCCATCACCAGGGGGACAGTCCCCCTATGAACACTGGAAACGAAGAGAGCTCACAGATCTCCCAGTGGAAATCCTAAGAGCTGCACTGGTGTTAGGGGGAAATTGTGGTCTCGTCCAGCTGCTCTGGACAAAAATTTGGATCTGAAACCCTGGAAGTTGTTTCTTTCTCTGAATTCCCCCCACCTTCTTTGCACTCAGCTGCACCTGCAGGGTCTCTCTTCATATGTGCTCCCTACTTCATCACTGATCTTGTCTGAAAGCATGCACAGTAAGAGTTGCCGTCCTGAGGCACTAATCTGAACTTTAACATGGACTTCTGCTCAGGGAAGACCTATTGCCAGGATAGGGAGAAAGGGTGGGGAACCTGACAGGGAAGGAGACACCCTGGATGAAGCAGCTGGGGACCGTGGAGTTGAGGTTGGTCCCTCCACGAAGCATCGGACGCCATAGACTGCAGGTACATCTGTGGTGCAGCCAGCAAACTCCCACTCTCAGCCCCTGTGAAGGCTTTTCAAGCACTCGTTCCAGGGATGTTTCTAAACAGTGCCTGTGATTACTTCAGAAACCACGACTGTAACACGTGGAGGAAGAAGAAAGGCTTAATAAAACCAAATGTGTTTGTTAGCAGCAATTCACAGCAGGCTCTGTGACCGAGCCTGCCAGCTGCCATTGCCTGCAATGGTTGCGTTTAGCCAAGCTTAAAAGCAGGAGCAGTACTGGCTCTGGAGGGACCTACTGCTCCCTCCTATTGTCTGGAGAAATAAATGGCTTTATACTACTGCCTGGAAATCATGTGCCAGCCGCATGCTAAACAGATAAAGAGGAAACAATACGAATTTGTACAATGAATTTGCAAAACTTTCTCACTGAGATAGCAGTATCTTGGGCCTCCTATTAACAAAGGGCCTGATTCCTCCCTGTTTTCTTCCAGGTGACAGTTTGTCCCTGCAGGGACTGTGTAAAGCACTGTCACGTCAGATGCTGTTTTATAACACTTGGCTGGCGCAAGTGCTAACAGCAATACTGGAAAATAGCGTTTGTTGCTTTTTACCATGGTACGTTCTAGATCCATCAGGAGTTGCAAATGTTCTAGGATAAATATAGCTTATTCCTTTGCTAGCTCTGAGACTGATGTGGCGAAGCTGCTTTCCTCCTGAAAAAAAGGAGGACGTGGTTGGTGGAAAGGAAGAGGCATCTCCTGTGCTATGACAAGTCCAACTGGTGACATGCGGGAGGTGGGTCTCCATCTTTGAATGCCACTGTAATACCGTCCAGATGTCCTAACTGAACCATGCATGATGACGTTGCAAGGGCCAATTCTGTCCTTTCACAGGCTGTTCGCTGAAAATGCTCAGAGAAAGTGTTTACACCATTCTTAGTTTCTCTGTTGCAATATCCATCTACAGTCTTCCACCCAAATCTTCTCTCTGTTGGCACCAAAGCAGTTGTTGCTTTTTGCACCTTCTCCAAAGACATGGTCTCAGCCCTGTCCTTCAGGAGACCTTTCTCTGTGAGGATATGAGTGACTCCAAGTTCAGCAGCAGGAGCTTTGCATTGCTGAACTCATTTTTCTTGGGTCACTTCTTACGTGGGGCAGCATCTTCCCTTAGATGCCGATGCACCTGCCACATCACCCACCTCGGCTCCCTTCTCTCACCCAGTCAGTACTAGCCACAAACCATTTGCTGTGGCCTCGTGTCTTGTTGGTGCCTTGTGGATGCCTACCCTTTCCTCTGGTTGTTGTTGCATCTGCCTTTTGTGCCCCAGTTTATGCTTGAATGGTCTAATTTTTGGAGCCAGGAACAGAAGGGTATGTCCTTGCCAGTGAGAAAAAAACCCAAACTCCTACAAGATCAATGGATTTCTCTCAGTTAAAATGAATTTAAAGGAGAAGAATCTCCTTCCTTCCTCCGCATTCCTCCGTATTTTTCCCCAAGGTATTGTAAACAGCAAAACTATTTCTGGAAAGCACCGTCCTGGTGGTAGAAATGGATTCCTGTGGCTGCTTACAATTACTGTGGAGATCAGTAGGTAATAACAGCACTTGTGCAGCAGAGAGTGAATGGCATGAACTTAACTCTCCCTCCCCTGCTGTGATGTATAGTGTGCTGTGCCCCTGGTTCCTTATCTTCTTTATAAGAGTGTCATTTCAAGCTCAATTCTTCTTGATTATCAACAAACAAGGTACAGATTTTACTGTACCAAAGCAACCCAAACCTTTGCTGCCATGCAGAGGGAGGTATGTCCTCATACTCTACCCTCCAAGTGTGATTGCAGGCTCACAGATCCCTTCACCATAATATGTTTTAACATCATCGTGTTACCTTTCATACATATACGTCTGTGGGCGGTGTTCGGAGCTGTATGTGGATGGCAGATGAGCTTCACATAGAAGCTTATAGAAGTCTTTTCAGAGCAATGCTGGCCACATGGGATGCCACCCAAGGGAAAGTGGAACAGTCTTTAAAAGCTGGGGAAAAATGAAAAATATTAGCAAAGGAATGGGAGTGTTTGGTGCAAGCTACATATAAGCAAAACAGATAACCATTATAAGGGTCTTTTTAATTATTTTTTTAAAACTTGGACAGCATGGTGCCTACCAGGTTAAATTGTTTCCTTCAGAAGTCATTGACAGTAGCAATTGTATTGCAGTGGCTTAGAAGGCTGGACTGAACAGTGAGATAAATAAGAGCTGCATTTTGGTTTGTGCATTATCATATTGCTCTAATTCAGCTTAACGATTCAATTATCCACTTACAGAAATTAATGCAAAACAGGCTCTAAAAGTGTCCAGGATGGATCATGTCAAGCCAACAGCACGTTGTGGGATGCGATGAGTGATCCCGGGCCTCTGTGCCTGTGGGAAACTTCTTTCCTCGGGATACAGGTGGTGGGAATGAAGAGCTTCGGCCTTGGGCTGCAGTACAAACCTTCCTGTCAGTCTAATGTTCAGCTTAGCCTCGGGTAAAAGTGGGCTTGAGAACACCCCGTGTTGGGGAACAAGTCTGAGTGGGGGTTGGAGCTAACTGAGCCGCAGCATTAAGGACTCTCCATCGTTCCAGGCTGCTTGGGCGCTGCACAGAGAGGGTTTACTGCAGGGGTTTTGATCTGTAAAACATGAAGTGTCTGTCTGTAGCAATGGTGTGGTTCATGTCAAGGGAATATGATGCAATAGATCAGAGTTAAGTGAAAACTCACTTTATATATTTATAAATGAGAAGAGGTATCTCTTTTCATCCTTAGGTGAACTTGACACATATGAATGTATGAACCACTGTGTCTCTGGTTGTTATTACTTTAATAGTAAGTGAAAAACCCAGAGAATATAAATCATTTGCATTTCTTCATGGCAAAACTGGATTACATACAATCTGGGAGGAAATAGTATACTCGGCAGAATAAAACTGATTCATGTATTGCCTCTTCATCATTCAGCATTAACTGAAGTTGGGGCTGTTTGTTCGTTGGGGATTTTTTTGCTGATTTAAAGGTTGTTTCTTTTTACCAGTAAAAGAAGTTAAGCACTGAATTGATTATTTGAATAGTTAAAGGCTGCATCGTGCATTGCCATGAATGCTGTGATCTTTAGAGACACTGACAGCTTTCCCTCTGGCTATTAACATGTCTACTTTATACAACACAAATGTCAACATCACTACTCCTCTAATTAGAGCAGTAGGTCAAACAGTGTCTTTGTCTGTAGAGGAACCTGAGATGTTAGCCATGTTAAGAAGAAGATCCTTTGTTAAGCCTGATTTATTCTTTTAAGGTTTGCTTTATCCTGTGACAACCTACAAATGCTGTTTTTCAGAGTGGGGCGCTTTTGCTTGCTGCAGAAAGGGAAATACATAGAAGAGATTCTCCCACAACCCATTCATCCCTCCGCCTGAGCTGCAAAGCCAACCTTCCCCCGCAATCCCAGCTCGCTGCAGGTCTGACCTGCACGAGGGGGGTGCATTGATTTGCTTTTGTTTAAACATAGGGAATGTATGTTCCCAGAGACAGTTTAAATGACATTAGTACTGTAAAATGTGAAAGCTGAGGAAGGTTGAGAAATGTAGTGCTAGCCCTTAAAACTGTTTTCTGTTAACTGAAGCAAAGCAAAATTGCCATGATCGTCCTCATTTGGGTACTCTGCTGGAGGCACCAGTTTGGTTTTGCCTTTTCTGATTTGTTTTTAAGTAGAATTTAGCGTCATTTCCATAATGATAAATCTTCCATTTAAGACCAAGAAACCAGTGGTGCCCATCTTGAATGTCTGAAACACGTGATTGCTACTTAGCTTCTCTCATTTGTTTTTCTGACAATGTCTTTGATTACTTCTCTTCCAATGCACTACTCATCTTGCTAACTGAAATTGCCTGTAGCATTATGGAAGTAGATTGAAAATTATTTTAAACTAGACATTGGGGTTTAGCATTTTTAAATTTTTAAATATTTTTAAATTTTTTTTTTTATTTCTGTGATCTTGGGTTTTGGTGGCTAAGTAGTTAGTGAGTCTTAGTGGAAATTCTCAGATTTCGAAACTGCAGGATTTTTCCTTGGAGTAAGTAATAGTCAAATGAGCTAACGCAGGCACGAGCTACTGTATGCACTTTAATCCTGCTACTTGTTTCTCTGGAAGGAGAGTGCCAGCAGTAGACAGGAGCTCACAACCATCTTTCCTCCTTCAGAAAAAGCACGCTGAAGAACAGTGCCTAGGGCAGACGGACAATAGATGGTGTGGGCCTGGTTTCTCTGTTTTATGTTCTTGTTAGTGTTTGACACGACCACTTGTCCTTCCTTCCTACTGCCTGTTTCCCCTTCCCCACACTGACACGTGCCTCGTGCAGATCAGGGTGGGTGCAGGTAACCCCTTACACATTATATGCTCTACCCTCAAGCAAAGCGTAAGCACATGAAGAGCACGAAGGATAGGAGTCCATCATCCCGTGGGAACAGCATGAAGCTGTGACAGGGGAGGTTTATGTTGGGTATCAGGAAAAGGTTCTTCACTGAGAAGGTGGTGGGGCACTGGAACAGGCTTCCCAGGGAGGTGGTCACAGCACCGAGCTTGGCTGAGTTCAAGAAGTGTCTGGATGACGCTCTCAGTCATCTGCTCTGACTGGGCTGGTCCTGTGTGGGGCCAGGAGTTGGACTCGATGATCTTTATGGGTCCCTTCCAGCTTGGGAGATTCTGTGATTCTGTGACTCCTTCTCTAACCTGTCCTGACCATACAGTATACCCAAAGCCTTCTAAAGCACCTGCTCTGGCGAGCTCCTCCTGCTTGTCTTGGGCTGCTGGTTTTTTCTGTACTTTACTACCGTGGGTGTTTTGGGTTGTTGGGGTTTTTTTGGTTTTTTTGTTTTTTTTTTTTTTTTACATTTGCTCAGTGACTGTTATTGTACAGAAAATTAAAGCTGTTTATTCCCCCAGACAGAAGCTGTATTTGCAGATTTGTGTTGCCCTCTTCTCTGAAGAGACAATGCTGCTTCTGCCAAATTAGCTGCTGCAGATCTATGACCTGAAGGCTGCTCTTCAGTAGGCTGGAATTAAACCATCCAACACACTTCCAACATAAACAGTGCCTCTGTTAGGAAGCTCAGACAAAAAATACCAACTGCCAAGTCTCCCTTGGGTTTCAGAGGGGTGTCTAACTACCCGAGGTTTCTTTAGAAATCCCAGTCTTAGCACTAAATACCAAACAGAATTAAAATAACTGAATTGGGCTTAATTTGTTCGTGTTACTGCAGGACCGACCTATTGATTGATGTCTTTCAACTATTGATTGATGTCTTTCAATTAGGTTTTCAACTTCGTATTGAATATAAGTTGAAGGACTAAGGGATACTATTTCCTTTTTTTTTTCCCCCAGAACAAGAATGTTCTTATATGTGCACCAAAATACTGTAAATGAAAAGGATGAAATAATTTTTGGCTGTTGTTTGTGTGTAAAACAAGTCTTACATGGCAGTCATGCATAAATATAACCATTTTCTTAGTTTGCATAAACAGTTTGACTCATATTGGCTCGGTACAAGTATGGCCTGTGGGCTATTCTGGCTCTTGGTCAAGTGATGCTCTCTGCACCCTTGAGTGAAGGACACACAGAGAGGGTCATGGGTGACTACCAAGTTGCCCACTACCTCTAGGAAAGAGCTGGGAAACTGCTGTTTCGGAAACATGAGTCTCCACAGCTCACACTGAAGATAATGTGTTGCCCCCACCAGCTCTACCCTGGTTATTTGCTGGTAACCCTGCTCAGGAGAAGGCATTTCTTTCTCTCCCTCGCCCTGCAGTGCTGGCTCTCACACTGCTCCGTGCAGTGTCTCTGAAGGCACACGTCATTGCACACTGTGCTACTCTCTTATAATGAGCTGGGTGCTCATTAGAGCATCACAGTTATAAACAGGGACACAATTATGCTTGAGGAACACTGTAATATTAGTCCGGTACCTGGAAACTAACCTTAATTCAAGCTGGGTTATGTCAAAGTGTAAGTCCTTATTTGTAACATCTGAAGTGGATGATATAATCGTGAATGTTTATGAAATATACAGATGAGAAAGTGAAGGAAAATGTAAATCTGCAAAACCCCTCTTATTCTCTCCTAGCACTCAGCCGACCTTCTGCTTCCTGGCTCTTTAGTGCCGTGGCCCACATAGAGGGACTCTGCCCTCACACCGTGGTTTCAGAGCTCTCCCATGTCAGCAGAGCACACTCACTTCCCTGAGACCTCCAAGACTTTCCATCATACTAATATTTTGCTTTGTAAGTTTATGCAACTAATTAAATCAAGAGGTCACTGTTAATTCCTTCTGATAAAGCCATGGTCTGCATGCCCTCTTTGGAGATGCAAAATGTTGCTGTGGTTGCAGGTACTCCAGCGCTTCCAGCCTGCCTGAGCTCTGCAGCTCAGCGCTCCTGTGGCGCCCGCTGCTCAGTGCGAAAGGGCTCCATCCACTGAGCTGCATCTTGTGCAGCATCTGTCATCTGGGATGAGCACAGATGCACGTAAAGCGTGAGTCTCGCTTTTGGCATGTGACTGAGATCATCCTGGGGTGATGCTAGGTTTGAAGAGACTGTTGTCCAAAACCTGTCTTGAAGGGATACTGGTAGAAGCAGTTAAATGGAATTTGGAAACAACCCCTCTCTTTTCTGAACTTTATGCTCATCTGAGGGTTTTTTCGTTCACCCAGCATCAGCTAGCAAAGCAAGTGTGGTACCCAGAGAATGGTAGATCCCACAAGTGCCACGGCCAGCTTGCTGGGTGTGAATGTACATGCTGCTGGGTGAGCAGCATTCTCCCTGTTTTCTGGGTGGTTTCTATTAAATTCTGCAGTGCCTCAAGACTGCAAAGTCAGAGTTGGGCAGTGAGCTTGGCAGCAGTGAGCTTGGCAGCAGTGAGCATGGCAGCGTGCATGGCAAGGGCTGGCAGTACCTGCCTCAGGCATGCCACAGACCAAGAGAGCTTGCATAGAAACCAAACCTCGTGTAACAGCAAGTTTTATTCTTATTCTCATTTTTAAAATGGTGTGAACCTAACTCTAAGTGGCAGTGGAAGTGCGAGACTGAGAGCGATGAGGCATACGGCACACCAACTAATAGCTGTTGCTTTATTCTATTTTCCCTTTTCTCTTGTTCTGGGTCAGGCAGGAGGAGTCCTGAAGAGCAAAATGCCTCTGTCCAAAAAGATGTGGGGGAGGGATGGAATACCAGACACATGCTAAAGAGTCCACCAGCTGCAGAACACCAGGCTGGAAGCTAGAAACCATTCCCTGCGCAGGCTACCACCACCCTCAGAGGGGGGCAGGGAAGTTTTGTTTTCACACATCACGTATTTCAGAGGAGCGTTCCCCCAAATCCACGGTCTGAGTTCCAGCTGTGGTTGTATTATTAAGTAAATAAGGACCATTGTCTGGGTGTTAGAAGCCAGTCAGCCTAAGCAGAAAGAGATGAGACAGGCAAGGAAGGCAGAAATATTGAAGAGAAAAGGCTCATGGCAAAAAAATGCAGACAGTACTTAGGAAAATGGGTCTTTGAAACTAATGCTCCCTAACCCAGTCCCAGTGCCCACCACAGGAACACAAGCAGGGTTTGAATAGGGGGCTCGGAGGTCGCTGTTTTATCCATTAAGCTGTAACTGAGTACACAGCCCAAGAAACAATTCAGAGCTTTGCCTGATTTGTATTCTGTTTGCACTTTGGGGAGTTGGTTTCGGCAGACCAAATAACGCTGTAACTTTGTTCAGCTGATAACACACCAATTATAAAGTTCACTGTGAGAGATCCTGCTCTGAACGGACTGAAGGTTTCTGCACCAATTTCGATTTTGTAAAGCCCTTCAGGGTGCAGAGAGAAGCCAGCGTGGATGTAGGGGAAGAGGTTGGGAGGCTGTGGCAATTTATTAAATCTTTCAAAAGTTTTGTGGTGGTCTTTTTAATTAGCAATTTAATCATTATACAGCTTTGGAAGCTGATTTCATACTCTTTTTGGCATTGAGAAATAGTGGTTCCTGCACCTGAAAGTCGTTTGCCTTTTGATCCCACCCGGCTGTGGCTATCAGCATTACTGGAGAGGCTGGGCTGCCTTAACACCGGCCAAGTTGAAGACGTACTACAGGTGGTTTGTTGCTCTTTCTAAGGCCCTCCACTGCCTCATCTCATCCCTCCTGAACTTGTTATACTGGCGGGATGGTAGAGCTTCAGAAAGCAGCCAGGCTTGGAAAGGTACTAGCGGGAAAGGAATGATGAGGTATTTTTGAAAATTTCCCCTTTCTCTTCATCCATCTCTCCCTTCTGTAGTTTATTGACTAGCTAGTGTTATTTGATTCTCCTTTTAATTTTTTTCCAAAGCATTGTATCACTTATGCAAATGAACAGTTCTAAATAGTTCAGTGCTGTTATAATAAAACCAGTGTGCTATTATGCACGTCTTGACACAGAGGCTGTTGAACACTGCCAGTCTGTCTAACGGCTCAAGGGCTAAACCTTTATGCTAAGCTTCGGGTGGGAGCGTTATCTTTTGACAAGTCTGTCTGAAGTGCTGACAAAAAAACCTACATGTTTTAGGCAATAAAAAAGGCCAGAGAACTAGAAAGTTATACTTCTAGAAAAAATGTGTAATTCCCAACGTGAAGGAGAGGACAAGCTGGGGAATATAGGAACTATAAAGAACTTCCACCCTTGTGAGCTGTAACTGTGTTTGCTACTACTTACCAAGTGCAGATTGGAAGCCAAAGGATTTATATAGTCCTTTTTTACAGCTCAGCACCACAGAATAACCGAGTCTTCTATTTCTCATGCTATTCAAAGGTGATTTGGTTCTTTATTCTTCTTAATTTTGGGGCTTTGGGCAACCTGGTCTAGTGTAGGGTGTCTCTGCCCATGTCGAGGGGATTGGAACTAGATGATCCTTGTGGTCCCTTCCAACCCAAACCATTCTATGATTAAGATAAGGAAAATTTGTTTCAGCCCCCTTCTAAATTGTTACAGCTTTCAAGATTGGCAGAAGGACTTTATATTTCTAGTATAGTTTTGGAAATTCTACTGAAAATTGCTTTGCGTTAGATGTTTGATTTTTTTTTTTCTCAGCAATTTTTCCAGTCATGATACATTTCACTCTGCTGGACACTGCGGCTCAGTAGAAGTAAAGGATGCTACTACAAAATCTTGACATTTTACTAGACCTGCTTCCTTTTGGGGTTCAGACAAGGGTCTGTATTACTTCTCATCTTCTCATGCAAATAGTCTCCAAAGTGAGGTGTGCATGAGACAATCCAGTGGCGTATGAGAAGATTTTTAGAACCTCAGTACCTAGTTTATAAATAAATATATACTGGGGTATGTAAAGTTTTTATACTAATAGGGGTGTGCAGTCAAAAAAGTTTGGAGTCCCTTGTTCCAGTGACTTTTTCGCTCATCTATAAGAACTGTGGAAGAATCTCTGTCAACTCTGACGTGAAAATTGCCACAAACCACAGGAATATCTTCTCCATGTCCCGGACATAAGTAATTTCATGGCAACTCCAAAACCTGTGACATGGCCTGTGAGACTGATGATGACCTGATTCTGGTCCCTCTGCATCCTTTATGATGGCTTCCCACCCTTTCTGCACCTTCAGGTTTTGTTGTTACAGGTCATCACTTTAAAAGGATTTAATGAGATCAGCGACAGGCTGCATGTAGCCAAAATGCCTAAATTTACTGCCTGAAGTGCTTTTAGTAGAAGTTTAGTCCTGGATAAGTTTTTCATCAGCAGTGAAAGGATATTGCATCTGGCAATAGCCTGAAGCTGATTTTAAAAGGGACTGTGCTTGCTGTTGTAGAGGCTTTGGTGATCACTGGCTGCAGGTGGAGGAGCTGGTGAGGGGACTGCTGGGGGTAAGCAGCGATTCTTTGGGATGCCCTCAGAACCAGCTTCTCTTTAGTTTGCCTTCTTACGGAATAAGGCTTATCAGTTGCTTGACACTTCTGTCTGCCCCACCCTTTTCCTTCTCTCCACCACCTTTCCTGTAGCCGACCAACAGGCTCAGAAGTTTCAGCCTAGTTTGACAGAGGAATAAAAGTTTGTAAGACTCAGCAAGCGGATGGGGAGGAGAGTGATTCAAATTGGAACCCTTCCTGAGATAAAGGCAGCACATGGTCTGGCTGACCAGTTGCTTGCTGCCAACATGCATGTGTTGTGTAGATGGGCATCTAGTAGACATAGGCCTCCTGAGAAGTGGTGCGGTATGGTGTCTCTGCATGATGGCCATGTCACAGGGGACACATCAGAGTCGAGAACATCATTTTAGAAAAGGTAAGGAAGGTTGTTAGGGGAAAAAGGATACAAAACACAGGAAGCAAGAATACTTCTGCCACTATTTGAAATAGCCTTTCTTCTTTGATGTCTTGTGCGTTGCAAACAGTGTGCAGCTTTGATTTAGAAAAATACATAGTCATCTTGCAAAATCCCAAACATTGCACGCAAACAAGTCTGGTGCACTAATGTGCATAGGGATCCTGTTTCAGTTTTGGCACTCATCAAATATTTTTATCTGCCAGGCAAATGGGACAAATCTTTGCCAAGAAATAATGGAAGGAGGGAAGGAGGGGGGAAGGGACTGCCAGGATAATTTTTGTTTTGTTAAGCACTGTCAATAGATTTGGACAAAGGATTTCCTTCCCTCCCATGTCTATTCGCTAGCTCTCCTTGTGTTTATTTTTACTAAAATCTGAAAATTATCCTTCTTCTGAAATTCAGGGGGTGTGTGGGGGAAACCAACCTGCTCATTACAGCATGTTACTATACAGATTTTTGAGTACGATTTATTTACATTTTGGTGGTGGTTTATGCCCACCTTGAAGAGGGCTGTACCTTTCCCATGATGGAAAGTCATAAATGATTAGATCTGTACCTGACATTTTATCAGAATGAAGATACTTAGTCTAACACTAGGACTCAGCTGTACAGACTGTTGTTTGTGCCCAGGTGTAATTTGTTCCTCAGATGATATAAAAAGATAATTTTCTGCTGCAGCTGAAATTGCTAATGGGAGTTTTTCCACCAGCTTCAGCAAGGATGGACCAGGTATCGAGTCACTTAAACTAGCTGAGGATCCTGTTAAATGCTGTAAGGAAGTATTGTAAAAGCTGCTAGTTACCTAAGACATGAAAAAAGTGGAAGGAATATGGATGCTCTACTGTTGTTACAGGAGAGATCTTCTCTGCGTGTCCACTCCACAGTGTGTTACATGGTAGTGACAGATGTGGTGAGCTGACATGACAAACTGGTGACCATACCCGCTCTACCTCCAGGGATCCTTCTGCAAGTTCAGTTCCCCTGCATCCATAAGCCAACTGTTATTTCCAACCTGTCCTATTCTGAGGAGCACAAATATCAGAAATAAGTGTAGAAACAAGGCCAGGCATTCTTCATCTTGGCATTAACCTAGTCTCCAGTCCTTTTGTAATCTCAACAAACGCCATCCTAGCACATCTTTCTTCCCTAAGCAATAGAGCTCACCAGCCTTTGCAGCACTTCGCTGTTGTGCTTTGGGCCCTGACTCTTAAGGGATGGCATTGCTGTCTTGAAAAGAGCTTTCCCAATGAGTATCAAATGTTCTCAGTCTGGCAATCTGAACATCAGGCAGGCATATGCCTTTAGAGAGCTGGAAGTAATAAAAATACACTTAAATGTCATTTCTGATCTGCTCTTGTCAGTTTCTCCCCCTCCAATCTCTTAAGCTGTTTTTACATGCCTTGTCTCCAGCATCCCTTATGTCAGAAGACCTTTCCTTATCTTCACACCTGCTAGGCTGTACCTCACCCACCCATGTGCCTCCAAAAGGCTTACGACAAAAACATTTCCACTGGGTTATGGTGCCCACAACATGCTCTACAGGTGTCTCATGATGCCCTTATGTGCTCAGTAAAACATGATGTTTGAATTACGCTACTTAGTGGTGGATAGTGTTAAACAAAGGTTAGGACTAGAAAGGAGCAAGTGCTAGTTTTGAGCAAGAAGCTCCTCAGCTCTGAGACGATAAAGTTGGTATTCCTTGTTTCAAATCAAAACCCCAGAAATTTATATGACCTCCCCATAAATTAGGAGCTACAAAAAATAACGTATGCAGTTCAAATGCCCACTGTCTACAGCTGCTGAAACCACTTGTGATAATCTGTTCACCAAAGTTGAAGGAAAAATGTAAGCTGGAATTAAAAACACTTCTGCTGTGGAACGATGTTGGGGGATAGCATATGTTTGGTGACATCAATATGAGAATGTTTTTCAGCTGATACCCCAAGTGAGTTTATATTGCCATTTAGACCATTGCTACTGGCTCCTTAGATCATGGTCCTTAATTTGCTTTAACATTAAAAAAGTTGTGTGAAAAATCTAAGTACACCTCTTAAAACCTGCAGTATAGAAGAGGGTTTGAAAGTCTACACTTTTTAAATCTTGGCTTCTGGAAATGACAGGAGATGATAAGCCTTCTTTGAGGCTCCTGATGGGCGCAGTAGCTTCACTGCTGCTGGAGCGGGTGTGGGTGCTATGGCTGATTCTGTGAGCACGGAGGTGCCTTCTGCCTCCAGCAGGGAGGTTGCTGACGTGCAGGCTTAGAAGATTCCGTCTTTTGCACCACTGGCTGCCATGAAACAATATGGAAATCTTTGTTTAATAAGGACTTAAGAGTCCTGAGTGCATGGGACATTTTAAGTACTTTCATACTTTTAGGGGAACTTTTTCTGGCAAACTTTGATCATATTAAATAAATTTCCCATGATATCATAATGCTCCATTTGTTATAAATGTGCTGATTTGCGGATGCACAATTAGCTGACTCAAGCAAAAAAGCATTATAGATATCCTGTGTATGAAGTGGCAGTTTATTTCTCTCCATATGGTCTATAACTTGTTCCATGCTGCTTAACGTGGGGTCTGGGCTTACTGCCCATTGCGCATCACAGTTTATAGAGAAGAAAATTGAAGGCAGCCACAGAGTTAATTCTTTCCAATACAGTTATTTCCTTAATGCAATACCTAATCTGTTTGCATCAGCCAAAATAGAGGGTTCCCTTGAAAGCAGGTGAGTCCTGATTGCTCCCTCTGCGGAGTGAGGTGACGGAGATGAAATCATCTTAGAGAAGGGCGCTGCATGAATTGAGAGTCAGGGGCTTCCCAGCAGGAGCAAACAGGGCTCCCCAAATCTTGCATAGCTCAGGTCCTTTAAAAGATTTGTGGGGGTTTTTTGTTTGGTTTTGGGTTTGTTTTTTTTCCTACCACATGTTTGTTTATCACTACTTGAATGGGTCTATACCAAGGGTTAAGCCTTGTCCCTTTTAAGTCCATGACAAAACTTCCTTGGACCTCAGCAGTGATGGGATTGCATCTTAAATTAATAGTCTCCAGAAGACTCTCATTTGGAAAATATGCTCAGTGCAGGAACAATTGTTTTGCTGTCAAAGTGGCAGTTAGCACCTTACCTCACTGCACATTTTAGTTCTTGTAATAGTAAATAAGTGTATTCTACTCTCCAGTATCTCTCCTGCTCCTTTAAAATGAGTGGAGAGCATGAAGAAAAAAGAGATTTGAGAGACCAATAGCATGTATTAACCTACAGGGTTAAACTTTCTGAGGACAAGGAATTTTTTTTGTCTCATCAGCATGTTTAGCAGTTGAAAATCTCAGCGTATGAGGAAATGTCTTACATTCAAAGACTACTAACAGCTGTGAAATTAGTTTTACAAATCTGAATATATAACCGCATATTTTATGTGCTGTTATGTAGCATTTGTGCATATATTCATATAATTGTCTTGTAGTTTATGAAATTTGAGTGTACAGTTTCAGCGTCAGCTTTCAGATTTCTTAATCATGAGGTCATTAAACGAAAGACATTGCCATATGCAAATTTTGAATTTTGTGCAACATAGTAAGATGCCTTTTGGGACCAACACTGAATTAAAACCAACAGATATACATGTAGAAAAAGTTATTTGGAAGGTGTGGAATGTGCTTATTAAGAAAAAATGTTTCAACCATGTCTGCCTTAAAATAGCTCTTAGGCGGTTACAGTTGAATTTTTGTATTATGCTTGCAGTAGAATTTTTAGAGTATACACAACACATTCTGCTGTGCATCGTTTCATTCTTAAAAATTAACTGGCTTTTGTATTTGGAGATGAGTCATTTTGAGACTGAGACGCCTTTCTAGGTTCGGTCTATAGCTCTAAGAATTGAAAATATATAACAGTCTTGTCTTATACGAATCATGTTTCATCGGGTAATGAACCTCTCCAAAAGAAAGGGGATACAGCACTGGGATGCCTTTGGAACATGAAAGCCTAGTACATGGCCAGGAGACGTGGTGCTCAGAAACCTCTGGGAATATTCACATAATTGCAGCTAAACCCTTGCTTCTGTGCTCAGGAATCCTGATCTTCTCACACAGATCTCAACACATGACTGAAATAATCTGTTTATCCAGCATATGGTCCTTTGTGAGGACGGATAGAAACCAGCTACTGGGTCTTACTTGTCCCAGAGTGCTGTATCCCACAAAGTGCTCCCTTTCTAGTCCAGGGCCATGGAGGCATTTTAGTAATGCAGAGGGCGATTAGAGGCACCTCTGCTGGAATGCATGCCGTAGTGCTTAATGAAATTAATTTGGCTTATGACGGGGGCACTCAGAGGCGGTGCTGGGCTTTGTCCCACTCACTGTCACTGTTTCTTGGCGTGACATTGGATGTGTCAGTGTGACCTGCTCTTTGCTGTGCTTTTAGCGTGCTCAGCGCTAGCAGTCGCTGGAGGGAGGCTGCGAGTTTTCACGTGTGCTCAAAGGTATTTGTGTCCAGGAGAACCAAATTTTTACAACCGCGTTATTCTAGCTGATATTATTGTGGCTGATTTCTGTGTGTAAGGACAATCATGTATGCTTGGTTTAGCAGGAAAACTATTCTGACAACTACGTGCTGTCTCCTTCCCCCCACATCAGTCACAGTATCTATTCCAGACAGATGAAATCAGAGAAATCAAAAGGCTGCTCAGATCTTTCCTTGGTTCATTTTCCTGCATCCCTCTGCCTAGAACAGTGGAGCCAGTGTGGCTGATCTGAGCAATTAGTGATTTGAGTCCGTAGTTATTTGGAGATGCATTTTTCAGGTTATGTCCTTCTTTTCTAATACATGCAGTGAAATACTGTTTACATGGACAAACTCTACAATAAGAGTCTAAGTAGTGTATGAGCTATACAGAGGAACTGCCACTTGACTCCAAATAAAGTCAAGTTTTAAATTCACGAAAAGCAGGATTTTTTGAATGAAACAAGTTAGTGCACTAAATCCACCCAGATCCCAAAGCATCAGGAAAATGCAGCCAAATTGAAATCACAGAAAAGTGATGATAAGGTGTTTCATTAAACATGAAAAAAAAGACAAAAAGAAAAAAAGCACAAACCCACAGCAGAAGCAGCTTTGCTTAAATGTCAGTTAGAACTTTATTTCTTGTTGGATTTTAAACTTCCCCCACCAGTTGAAAACCAAACCCCATCCGTCATACAGGATTGACTGCAGAGGAAGCTGAAGCTGAATGGGCAATGCGCTGTAGTAACTGTGTGATCAACCAGAATTTGACACCCATGGTTTTACTAGGTGCCATTTCACCACTAGTTTCTGCAGCTCTTTCAGTTGAACCATGAAAGTGATCTTTTATCACAGGAAAACCAGTGAACATGAAAAGTTTTCTGCTCCTCTGCTCGGGTAGGGAGGCACTGGGGCCCCAACAGAAACTACGCGGACGTGTTTATGTAGCTGGTGTGCCTTGCCAAATGCAGCCTATTTCTAGCACTCCTCTCTTCTTGCTATATTTAATAGGCATCTAAGGTTATTCACATAAATGTTGCACTCTGAGACTACCACAAGGACACGAGGGGTTGTGTGACCACCTGAGGACTGGTCTCCTCAGGGCTCTACAGGTTTTGCTGCCATTTAGTGGAGACTTCAGAGCCTCCGGCACTGACTCCCAGAGAAAGCCCATGTGCATGGGACGCTGCATGCTGTCTCCATGGCAAAATCACGGGTCCCTGCTGTGTTTCCAGCGGGTCTGCAAGAGCTGAGCAGCTCTGTAGTTTGTGGGGTGCTTTGAGAGGTTATCTGGGTGCTACAGCTGCTCCAGGTCAAGTTCAGGCAGATGGGCGAAAGGGATCAAAGTAGATGAGAAAAATAAGATTTTGTGCAATGGTTTGGAGAAGGGAAGTAGTTTGTTTGCATTGCACTTCAGGGAACTTGGTTCAGATTAGGTAATGCATCCATCCTGCTTTGCATAACGGCTGGGTGGGCATTACACGGTGGCTCAGCAGTGGGGCGCAAGTGGGTGTGAACCTCCCTATCCCCTTCCGCACACTGATCCTGCACTACATCGTGAGGTGGCTCAAGTAACATCATGGGAGAAGTGTTTTCTTAAGCAATGTGTGTTAATAAGTCATGTTAAGGTAAAGGACGTAAGGTCGTCAGGCAGGGAGTGCTTGTGATGGCCTGAGCTAGGGAGAGGCAGTTGGGATCTCGGACCACCCGGTAGTGTTTTGTATCTGCACTGTCCATGTTCTGTGACCACAGATAGCAGGGGACATATTTAGGCACATTAAGAGAACTTGTGAATACACTGACAAACCTCCCCCAAAGAAAATTTCATGTGACAACAAGAAGAAAACTCCAGCTTTCTCTGCTTGCACACAGAACACGGCAGGGTCCATCTGGTTTTCCCTGTTGTGCTTTCCTGGCACTAGTTTTTAATCTGCTCGTGCCACAGTGCACCCATGCCCTGAGGTGAAGACTAGACAGTGTTTGCAGGATGTTTACAGCCATGTGTACAAGTTTGCCAAACCAAGGAATGGGGAGAAAATAAGGATGATCTGTCTTGGGGGCCTGTCACTTCTGAGAGGGAGCCCATGAAAACTACTGCAGTTTTACCCCAGGGAAGGTACAACTAAAGTATTAGTTCGCTGTTCTGCTCTCCAAGACTCTTTTTTTTTTTTTTTACTGCATTATTTTTTTTTCTGCAATATTTGTAATTATTATTCCTAAATTTGCAAAGTTTCAGTTTGTGTTAATAAGCCATCTTGCTGCCATCGCCAAACAGCAATGCCCAGTTAACAGAGTGGCCAAGCAGGCAAACGAGAGCCTGCAGAGGAAGGCGATGGAAGCGTTATTGAAGGGCAAACCCAATCTCTCTGTTAATGGGAATGTGGATGCATGCAGACATAGATGTAGAGCGCTCATGGTTGGATGGAAGCCAAGGCTTGTCTCCTGCAGGCACAGCACGGTCAAGGAGGCTTCGTTTTGCAAGGCACTCCAATTAAAAAAGAGGCAGGATGGTACACAGAACTATGTGTCTGAAAGGCGATAGCAGATGGCATGTCTTCTACAGCAGAAGCCGTGAGATAAGGTATCCTCCTCTTTATGGCTGGGATCTCCACAGTGGTTACTCCAAGTCAAGTCCTGCATGCTGTCTGTGGGAAGCTTAGCGCAGGGCAGGCAGGAATGCGGGGAGAGGAGGCAAAGTCTCAACTTGGCTGTCTCCAGGTACCAGCTGGCTGGGTCCTGCCTGCTGCTGAACCAAATGGGGGATCTCCCAGCTGCTGGTGAGGGAGGGAGGGCACACGCTGCTTGCTTACCCCTTGGAGCAAATTTTGTCTGGTTTTTTAGTGTTGAAGATTTCTCCTGTGTCCTTCTGTAAGATACTTGATCGATTACCTCCCTCCATGATGATGTGTTTCTTATGCATTTATGGTGATGCCCCAGTTGGGATGACAGGGTTGGAGAGCAATAGAAAAAATCTTTTTGCTCTGGCTGGCCCCCGGGTTAGCCAAGTGTAAGGCAGCCCCCCTCCAAGGGATGCATTGCCATGGGAGATGAGAATCAGCTGCAGTAGCCTGGACGCTGTGCCGTGCTAGTGCAAGTTTTGGGCTGGAGCTGGCCCCCATCCAGCCGTAGGCAATGCCAGGTTGGTGGCGAGGCGGGACGGGGGCCCTCGGTACCAAGGGGGCCCCTGGGTTTGGTTCGGCACCTTGCAAACACCCGTGCCGTAAATGAATAGCAATAATTTTTTCTGGGTCTGAGGTTTGTTTGCTTTTGCTTATTCTTGGACAGTGAACCCATACCTTGGTAAAATAAGCAAAATGTTTTTAATATCCATCCCACCAATGAGGCAAAGGCGGCACATCTAATCTTAATCTATATTGTTTGGACTTTTGTTCAGTAAATCAGCTGAAGGAAAGAATGCATTTCTTCTTTAAACGGCCTTCCCCGCCCCTGCCTTACGAGTGTTACTTCCTGCCCTTCTGCTCTCTTGATAGCTCTTCCCTTTCCTGTTTTGGTTATGAGCCTTCACCTAGGCTTCTGGCTTGTCTCCCTGCCAAATTTGTCTTCTCCTCTGTAATCAGGTGAAATAGCCTGTTTGGGTTTAAGCACACGTGCCGGATTTGAGTGTGTACTCCTGCAGGGTTACCTGACCAGGTCTTCCTCGATGGCAACCATGTGAGTATCTGGGGACTGTGCAGGATGGTGTGGAATTTGTTGACCAGGGTTAATGTCACTGGATGGGACAGAGAGCATGTATTGTCATAAACGCGGCGGGTCTGCGTTTTTGTTATAGCCTCACAGGATAATATATAATTGCATAAAATGGTAATTAAGCTTTTATGGCAGTACTACATTAATGTGAATCCTCTGGCAGTGAGGGAGAGGCTGACTTGATGGAGCAAACCTCCTTCACTCCTGGTCTGCCTCTGTCAGCTCCAGCAGAATTGTCACAGGTTTATTTGCATTTCTTCTGGGGTTGAAGGGAAACCAAGGCAAAGCAACGCTGCCTTTAATGAAAGACCTTTATGTTGATTTGCTGTATCCACTTTTGAGTCTGCCTCTCCTGATTATTGGTTATGATTATGATCTTTCAATGCCTTTGTTTAAGGTATTGTTCTCCCGAAATATGGATATGGCTGGCCCATGAGTGAGAGCCCTCAGTCACGTATTTTCACTTGGCAGTTCAGTTTTGGGTCTTGCATAATGCGTACTTTACAAGATTAGTTACTTCTTGTTTTTATTTCTGTAATTTATGGGTGAAGGGAAATAGTTTATATTAATAGCAACCTGATCTAGTCAAGTTGCTTTTTTACTGTTCTTGACTAGTTGAGTTCACAGTGTTTCCCCAGGCCATGTAATTGACTCATTTTTAGGAACTTCTAAACATTTACTTGATATTTAATTTTAGGAACTCCCAAAGTGTATCTTCAAGGTGGTATGAAAAAATCTGAAAGTGAACCAGACTTCATTGCAGAAAGAAATGTTGCGTGAATCAAAGTGTTAACGGAGCGGTGGAGTTTCCGCATTAGGAGACAGCAGTGACCCTACCTTGTTGGGGCAGGTGGAAGCTGAAGGGAAGGTTTCCTGGAGCACGGCATAGCTCTGGGTTGCCTGGCTGCAGTGGCACTTCTCTGAATCACTAAACTTCTTCTATGAAGTGCCTTTTGCAAAGCAGTTCTCTTAAAGCATTTTTTAAAGATGAGTTGAAACACTGGTGGCCAGAGTTCCCCTTAAAATCATTTGAATTCTCATGCTTCATTTTGCAAAACCTACCAGAAAAGCGATGGGTTGAATTTAACTCCACTGCATAGTTTCCAAATCTCAGCAACAAAACCTAAGCAGATGTGCTGGCTTACAGGGCATCAGTCTGCGGCTGCTCCGCTGGCCCTGTCCCCACCGATCCGCAGATGTGCTGTTTGAGTGCCCCATGGACACTGAGAGCTGTCGGCTCTCCGTGGGGACTTCACTGGCAGTGCTGAGGGCTGGGCTGTTCTGGACTGACAGTCAGGCCCGGTGGCACATCTCTTCCGCTGCATTGTTGTTTTGCATACCTTTTTTTTTTTCTAAATTTCTATTCACTTTTCCCATGCTTAAGAGCACTGAGGGGTGACAGAATGTTATACACGTTTCTCTGGTCATACCAGGACTGCATGCATGTTCCCAAATTTAGCAAACCATCTCCCAAAGTTCTGGCTCAGCATGAGACCTGGGTGCCTCAGAAACTGCCCCTTTTTTGGTTTACAGCTGAAGTGTCTGCAGTGGATGTCTGCAACGGTTACTGGACATGGCAATTCTCACTGGCTATGCCAATATAGTAAGGGAGAATTCAAAGTGAAAGTCTCATTGCTAGCAGAAAGAAGAGTAACTCTTAGATAAGCGTCCTTGTGGAGGTGAACTGGTGTTCATCTTGCTCTTGTACATGCTGTAGGTACCAGTATTTCCATATCCTGCTCTGTAAAATATATATTTATCTTGTAGGTGTGTCGTGACTTTATTTAACAGCGTCAGTCTTTCTGAGAGCTGTTTACGAAGGAGGCTTTGTATATGCACTGTTTTCTTGTAATTATTTAATATTAAACAGTTTAAATCTTCTCTGAAAGGGTGGTTGGGCATTAGAACGGGTTGCCCAGGGAGGTGGTGGAGTCACCATCCCTGCAGGTGTTTAAGGAAAGGTTAGATGCGGTACTGAAGGACATGGTTTAGTGGGTAATAGGTGGTGGGGGGATGGTTGGACTGGATGATCCTTGAGGTCTCTTCCAACCTTAATGATTCTATGACTCTATGAAATACTGGAGTTTAGCAGTGGAGAGAGGTGATGGCCAAGTAGCAGACGCTCAGTGCAAAAAGCTCATCTCCTGCTGGTGATGCACCCAAAGCCCTGCACCAGAAGCAGATCTTCCACGTGTATATGCAAGCTGAGCAGGAGATCAAAAAGTAGCAGCCCCTCTGGGAACTGGGCTTCACTTCAGGCTGACTGGGGCTGCGCTGTCATGGAGGTCTCTGCACACACAGGCAACCAGGAGTGAGTGCAACTGAGGACTTCTGACCTCTGGGTCCATGGTTGGTGTTTCAAGGGATCCCATGAAACTGGACCCAGAAAAGCAAATGAAAATAGTGGTTGTGGCACTTCCATATTATATATGAAACTGTGACTGCTGTTTTTCTAAATGTCTGCTAGAAAATATTCAGATGTCAGCATGACACTGAGGATTAAAAGCTCCTATCTGGGTGTAAAGTCCCTGTGGGTTTCCACTGTCCTTTAGTTCGATCAGCGACTAAATGCTGTTGTTCCACTATGAAGTTTTGCTGCGTTGCTGAGAAAGTAAGTTCTTCAGGGGCAGAGGTAGGATGAACGATGGTGACACTGACTGTCCTGCGTGTTTGGTTGCAGAAGGAAGTAGAATGTGAAAAAAGAGGTCCCTAAAGGAGTCACAAGCATGACCAGTGATATGTTGGAGGAATGAGGCTGCCAAGGAGAAGTGGGGTCATGAGCAAAGCTGGCAGTGAATCTCTGGTGGGAAGGCTGAAGAGCCACTGCACTACAGCAGGGTCTATCTGTAATGAGCTCAGCTATGGTCTGTGTGAGCCTGGATAACCTGTCTTATGTTCAGAGGGTCTTCCAGTTTTTTTGTTTTGTAAATCCAGTTGGTAGAGAAAAATGTCGGCCTACTCCTGTAAGGATAACTACTGAAACACATTCTCTGCATCCCAGGATGGGGCGTAGTGAAAACCATTAAAATGTTGAGCAAATTAGTCCATTAGAGTTTTCAGTACACTTTAAATGTGGCAGGAACGTGACTTGTAGCTTACTAATTTTGAGGTTAACACAGATATGTACTGAACAGACCACACGTCTCCGTATAGAGCATTCTGTATTTACATTATCTGTTTAAGCTGACATTGAGAGAATTCTGTCAGCTTCTTAAGTCAACATCAGCATCTATTTCTTGCATGTGAGGTTTAACCACAGAACCGTGACTTTCTTTATGCAGACTCAGTGGACGAGTGAGATGTGTTAAATGGCTTGTGAGTTCTCTTGCACATTCTGTGTGCTGATGTTTGTTCCCAGGTAGGACAAGCCTTGGGCAAAGTAGTATTAGCAATTTCTGACACCAGTAAGGATGTTTAGGTCAGTCCAAAATAATTTTAGATTCTTAATCATTTATTGGGGGTGGGGGGAGGGGTGTGGATGGAAAATAGAGATTAAGGTAAATGTTTGTGAAAGTAGCTGTTTGCATTTCCTAAGAATACCAGAAGACAGCTCACTTGAAGGTGAGAGAATCATGAGCAGCTTGAAACAAGGTAGATCTGTAATAGGTTCAAAGCACGATAGCTTGGTTTCTATCAGGGGAGCCTTCACGGTTTATGCTAAGTGAATTTCTGCCCCAAGGAAACAGTTGTGTCTATAAATACAAAGGATAGGGGAAGTCTCCTGGTCCAGCTGGCACACTGGAGTAGAGCCCACAGGATTAGGTGTTTAACCCTGAAGTTCATTAGAATCAAATAGAATCATTATTAAGGTTGGAAGTGACCTCCAGGATCATCTAGTCCAACCATCCCCCCACCACCTATTACCCACTAAACCACGTCCCTAAGGACCACATCTAACCTTTCCTTAAACACCCGCAGGGATGGTGACTCCACCACCTCCCTGGGCAACCCGTTCCAATGCCCGACCACCCTTCCCGAGAAGAACCTTCTCCTCATCTCCAACCTGAACCTTCCCTGGTGCAACTTGCAGCCATTTCCCCTTGTCCTGTCACTAGTTAGTGGTGGTTATTTGTTACATCTTTTGTGAGCATGATTTGGTGGCCCTCCAAAAGCTGTATTACATTGCCCTGGCTCTAGGAGAAAGTATTTTAAAGCTCTCCCATTGTCCCCGGAGAGGTGAGCTCTGGGTAGGCTGGGGCTGGATGGAGGGTCCGGGGTATGGCTGGGATAACCCCGTGCTACAGCAGGCTCTGCACGGGATCACTGGTCAGAGGTGGGCTCAGTGGCTCAGTACCACACTCTGCAAAAGTTTTATTCAGAAGAAGATACCTCGTCAGTAGAGAAAACGGGTCAGTGACAGAGTAGTGTAGCTTGGCCTCTCATCTTTTCCTCAGTCTGAGACAGGAGAAAAAAGCCTTGGAGACCCTTCAGAGTCTGTCTACCAAAGACTTGCCTCCAAACATTATGATTTACTCCCATTTTTCTGTTTATTCTCTATGTCAGGTCTTTTGTGGTTCCATCCTCAGCTTTTTGCTTGTATATTTGGATAACCCACCGGGCTGGGCAGAGGGAAGCAGGAGGACTTTTACCCGATTTGTGGCTCCCCCAGCCCCAATTTCCACAGTTACTTCTGTCATTTAGTTTCCGCCTATGTTTCCTCCTCCTATTTGATTACTTGCAGTCAGCCAGCTAGTGTCAAGCAGCCCCATTAAGTCTCGTGGCAATTCACAAAAAATACAGATATTTTCCCTAAGACTCCCTGTGTTATCTTTTCCTGTTATCATACTCCTTTGCCTCTTTTTTGCTACAAGTCCTTGGTAATCATAAATTTACTGTATCAGACCTATGTGGCCAGCCCAAGCACGCCACACCGCCCAGGCGCTGTGCTTGGCTGCCCACTCTCACCGGGGCTGGGTAAGAAGGGTCAAAGTTGACCCTTTCAAGAAGGGTTGACTCCAAATTAGCTAATGTGCTAAACCTGCAAAACTACTTTTTTTTTAATTTATAGTTTTGTAATATTGAAACAATATTCTATCAATCTCAGTGATGGATGCTGGATTTTGGGTACCAGCTGTGAATGAAAGATTTCCCAGTGCAGTCTGCTTCTGTCAGAGATGGAATTAAGCAGATTTGCTTTAACTTGAGGCAAACAAGTGGTCCTGGTGCAGAGGTTTGCCATCCCACAGGTGTAAAGCACTGAGGAGAAAATGTTTTCAGGATAGGTAGGAGTGGGTATTAGGATTTGGGGGGTCCCTATGAAGAACCCCTATAAATAAGATGTCTCAAATCTGCGTACTGCGGCTCATTGGAGTAGATGTTGTGCATAAATGTGAACAATGTTGTAATTAAGACCCCTCCATGATGCCATTTTCATCTTTTTTGCAAGCAATTGCCTATGGTGGACAACTTGGATGTTAATGTCACATAAAAAATCAATAGGGGAATTAGTAATATTTGGAAAGGTATGTAAACTTGATGAATTTTCTCCAACACATACCCTTTTTTTGGCAACTTGTGTGTATTCTTAGGAAAATAAGGGAAGTTCTAGAAGCTATACTCATGGCTTTGTGTATAAATACTGATATCTGCCAGACTCTTCCGATGAAGAAGGAATGTGACTGCACAACAGTATGATTAAAACCCGTATTTATTACCTGTTATGTGTAGCAGACATAGGTATCAATGGTGTACGGTGCCAAAAACAGCAGAAAAATTTATTGGAGCTTCATGAAACTGATGTTGCGTGATTTCCGTTTAAAGTAATGGGCTTGGCAGAGGGTAATAGGTTCTCACTGACTGTTATAAGACGAACGTTTTCTGGGACTGTTTTCTGGGAAGCTTCTTAAAGCAGCAGTGGGAGAGTTGTGCTTTTTCTGGGTAGACAAGTAAAGAGTCGTCAGGCTTAAAGAGTTACACCTCAATTTAGGGTGAGACAGCAAGCTAGCAATGGGTCCCTGGGGGCATTTGAGGTTTTGAAAGATTGATGAAGTGCTTTGTGGAAAAGGATTCCCCTTGTGCTGTACTTGTTTTATGTTCCTTTCTGTTACTTCACTGGAGGCCAGATAACAGGCTTAATCCTGCTTCCACTTAAATGACTGATGAAAAACTTCCATTGACTGCAGGGAGAGCAGGGATTCAGCTTGATGTGTTGCTTTATGTTACAGTAACAATTGGTTGTCACGCATTAAATGTTGCTCTTGGGGTCTCATATCCGTATTTCAATCATGTTCGGTGCCGCAGTTTTCAATAGTGGCAAAGCCTGAAGGCAAAGTGGCTGTATCCACTGGAATCTGGCTATGGCATTACGAGTAATGCCACGGTAAGGCCCTCATGTCTCTGTGGTTAGGTGCATTCTCTATGTTGTAAGGAAAGCTAATTTAATTAATTTTGACTAATTAAGGAGCCCATGGCAATTGTGAGTTCCAAAATTAATCTGAAGTGGAGACAACATTGGGTCCCAGACTTGCTCTGATGAAATAGCAAGTGGCGTGCTCTTACTTTAGTACAGCGAGGCTCGTAGCGACCGGCAGGGCTTGAAGAAAAAGACACAGTGTCACAGTGGCGCACCGTGACTCTCCCAGGGACCGTGTTTTCTGGGAGCTTGCAGGCTTGCTGGGCAGGCGGTACTCTGGCCCCGGCCAGCTGATGCTAGAGATGGCGCCTGGTAGCACAGGCGGGTGGGCACCATCCAGCCACAGGACCACATCGGAGATTATTTTTAGCCATTCTGCTTCCACATGGCAAAGCTAATCCAGTGCACTTACCTTTTTGCTGGTGCACTTCTCTCCCATCCTCCCCACCTGTGAATCCGAGTGCCCTTGAGTGGATCCAGAGATGCAGGCAATGTCCCGGTGGCTCCAGAGGATGCAGGCAATGCTGCCGCTGCTTCCAGTCTGCGGCTCTTGTACCAGCTGAAGGATTAGGCAGGTTGGAGTGAGCTGAAATCCCTCAGNTGGACACGCTCCAGGGCTTCGATATCTTTCTTGTGGTGAGGGGCCCAAAACTGGACACAGTACTCGAGGTGCGGCCTCACCAGGGCTGAGTACAGGGGGACAATCACCTCCCTGTTCCTGCTGGCTACACTATTCCTGATACAGGCCACGAGAAGCTGCCATGAGACACTTTGTTCTGAATTTTCTTACCTTATTCTTTATGGAGATGTCTGCCAGCATCACTGTGCTCTCTGTAAATGCTGTGGAGGGTTTCCAGGCTCTTAACCACAGCCTGGAGGAGGTCTGTGGGCTACCTGGAGGCTCTGCAAAGTGACTGATAAAACAAGCCACGTGTCAGTAAGCTTTAGTGTGCAGTGGAGAATACATCTGCCTTGGAAATCTTTTTGAGACCCACAAATGAGAAAAGATTGAAAATTGCTGCTGTAACCTACCCAGACCCTCTTAATACCTGCAGTAACGTGCTGTCTGTCATCGAAATGATGACAGTGACAGAGTCGGATGGGTTTGGGTTTGCAGCAGTTGGTATAACTCACAAGCGGTGTAATTTGGCACAGCGGCAGTGCAGCGATACGGTTTAGCACCACCCAGGAGCTTCTCGTGTATTTGTGTGCAAGTGAGGCGTTACTGAGGCAAAACCAAACCAAAGAAGTGTATGCAAGAGTGGGGAAAAACGGATCTGTGTGCAAAGAGGATTACCGCTTGATATTGCATTGCCAAAAATGATTTAATGCGGCTTGGGCTGAGGAAGGGAGGTATGTATAAATATATGCAGGTCTGAGGTTAATAGGACAGTCACAAAGTTAAGATTTTTGCGGGACATAAATCCCAACAGTTTTATTTAGGCCTAATATGCACTATTTACTCATTGAAAATCCCTGTTACGTTTGAAGATCTCAAATCTCCGAAATTAGGAGGATTTCTTTTTTTTTTTTCTTCATGTAAGGAACTCTTATTTCCTCTGGTCTAAGAAAAGTGGCTGGGAAGTCAGGAAAGCAGGAACTGAAATCCTGATCCAGACTGACACAACACCTCAACAGTATTTGGCAGTGGCATTTCTTGCATGTGAAGGGTGTGTTTTAACATGAATCTTGTGTAGGTATATTAGTCATAAATATGCAAGTGATAGGTAAAGAGCTGATGAATTTCTGTGAACCTACAGAAAAAAAAATAGTTGTTAATGCTGTACAAAGTAATGGCTATATACTTTAACATTGGAATGCAGACATCCATGGATTCCCCTTTCCCACATTCTTTGCTACCAGGATGAAGGAAAAAAGAGTTCCTCTGTGTTTTGCACCGTGTATTCTGGGACTTCTGAGTGCGTCAGCAGGTCTGGGTATTAGGCGTCAGCTGGATTAATGTAATTGATTTCTTCAGTTTACCTAACGTGGCTTTTGGTTCAAGGTCTACTTGCTTCTGCTTTTCAATGTGTAACTCAGCAGTGGATGCCACATTTGTTTTGTCAGTAAGCTGTAAAATATTGGTAAGTTTTCATGCAAATGTGAAAGGCTTCGCTTGCCAGTAGGTACATAAAATAAATGGTGCATTCATACTGTTGGACAGTTTTCGTAATGTTTGCATGATACAAGTTATTCCGCAGGGCCTAATATTTTTATATAAAATATATTATCAATTCAAAACAGCAGCATACTGGAGTTTTTTAAGTCTATGTACACGTACACGCCAGCTTTAATTTAACAGGCAGATTGCATTCAAAGGATTAGTAGATCTCTTATAAAACCTGTGTTGTAAGTAGTTCTGATAATTTCTGTTCGTTTCTTTTCCATTAGTTCTTCTCGATAGTATGCAGCAAATTCACTGTTTTTTCCCTAATTTTGTTGGTTTTGCTCTCCAGTGAACAGAGTATTTGCCAAGCCCGGGCTTCAGTTATGGTCTACGACGATACCAGTAAGAAATGGGTGCCAATCAAACCTGGACAGCAGGGATTCAGCAGAATCAACATATATCACAACACGGCCACTAACACCTTCAGGGTAGTTGGAGTTAAACTGCAAGATCAACAAGTGAGTAACTCTATTGTTTCCTGTAAATTAACCTTTGATCTCGTTGGATACCATCAGTTCTGTACCTAATACAGCCCAGCAACATTTCCTGCTCCCTGCAAGGTGCCTATGAGTCTGTTTACTCCATTCATTCAGATTTTGTATAATTTTTTGTGCACAGTATGTATCACAATTTATGACGGCCTATTTGCAAACAGAACGTTTGCTAAAAGTTCTGGCAAATAGGCAGTCATAAAAAAAACATTTTTGCTTGTGAAATGAAGCTTACTTCCTTCTGCAGGTTTTGCTCTCAGCTCCCTCTAACTTATTTTTTACTCATTTTTAATACTATATATGAAAAAAGGAAAAGAAATCAGTCGTTCTGCACTGCCACCTCATAAAGTGTGATTGTCACATTGCTGTGATAAGTAATTACTTCGTCATAATGAATTTTAAATTCCTAGGTGCACACTATGATCTGATTTACGGCAGCCTAAGTCCGCAGGACCTCCTTGGGCATTAGAGGAGTTATGTGGGATTTAGATAATCAGAACTGGGATCAGACCCTCCTCGGCCGTCGGCTCCCGGCCACCTGACTTGTGGGTGTGCTGGGCGGTGCAGGCCAGCCATAACCCAGTGTAATGTTTCGAGTCTAAATTACAAAAATATGCTTGGGGTGCTATATTGTCGTACCATTTGCATTCTAGAGCAGTCATTTCGGAGTCAGGGACTCCCTCTGCGTGTTGGTGTGAGGCTGGTGCAGTGGTGGCAAACCAGCCTGCACGGGCTGCCCACCTCCCATGCTCATCTCGAGTCCTCCGCCTGGCAGAAGAACCAGAAGACAGTGGGTGATTGATTTTCTCTTGGTTCAGAGTGGCGCTGCCTCCTGGGAAGGTGTGATGAGCACCGCCACCAGCACAAGACTTGCAGCGGCAGGGCAAGCCAAGCCAAGCTGGAGAGTGGGTGCTGGGGCACCACCACCTCTTGGCTGCCACAAGTGCTAAATTGACCCATCTGCTCACAGAAATGCAGACGATATCCTCAGCTGTAATGATGCTCAGGCCAACTGGAAAAGCTAGCCACGTTGCTTACTGGGAGTGTTAATGACGTTGCTACGCTGTCCATATACACTACGCAGTCATCATTTTGAAAAGGGAAAAGCGGAATAGAAATAGGTGGGGGTTTTAGTACGTCAGTTTTCAGCTCCTTGCAGTACACTTTGAAACATCTGCCCCATCTTTTGCCTCTGCTTTTGTCCTTCACAGTAGAGCAAAAGTAATATATTGTGCTGCATCAAAACCAACGTGACCAGTAGGTCGAGGGAGGGGATTCTCCCCTTCTACTCTGCTCTTGTGAGACCCCACCTGAGTACTACATCCAGCTCTGGGGCCCCTGGTGCAGGAAAGACATGGAGCTGCTGGAGCAAGTCCAGGGGAGGCCACAAAGCTGATCAGAGCGCTGGAGCACCTCTCCTACAAGGACAGGCTGAGGGAGTTGGGCTTGTTCAGCCTGGAGAAGAGAAGGCTCCAGGGAGACCTAAGCGCAGTCTACCAGTACCTAAAGGGGCCTACAGGAAAGCTGGAGAAGGGCTTGTTTACAAAGGCAGGGAGTGACAGAACAAGGGGTAATGGGTTTAAACTAAAAGAGGGGAGACTTAGATGGGATATTAGGAAGAAATTCTTCCCT
Source organism: Psophia crepitans (assembly GCA_013399095.1). Lineage (NCBI taxonomy): Eukaryota > Metazoa > Chordata > Aves > Gruiformes > Psophiidae > Psophia > Psophia crepitans. The sequence goes on along the minus strand of VWZZ01000918.1, from coordinate 208,776 downwards.
GTGAGGGTGGTGAGGCACTGGAACAGGCTGCCCAGAGAAGCTGTGGATGCCCCATCCCTGGCAGTGTTCAAGGCCAGGTTGGATGGGGCTTTGGGCAACCTGGTCTAGTGTAGGGTGTCTCTGCCCATGGCAGGGGGCTGGAACTAGAAGATCTTTGAGGTCCCTTCCAACTCAAACCATTCTGTGATTCTAATGTAGTTCCATGTGACAAATGGAAAGTATTTTCAAAAATGAACAAAATGCAGTGGCTTCTTAGTTGTGAAAGCCAGAACTGCTTCGTAACAGGCCATGCTAGCTGTTTAGTTTACATAGCCAGAAGGTGAATGTAAATGATTTTCATGTGACTGCAATCTAAGATGTGTCTAAATAGCTGGTTTAAAACAAGCAAAAGTCATAAAGTCTACATGTATATGTAAGGGAGACTATGTACCGAAGCTCTGTCTTAATCAGAGTATACAATTTAAAGAGTAGGATATATTAAAAAGTCAAATCTTGATCTGTAATTTAAACACTGCAACGTGCTATATGCTTGCAAATATTCCTACTTACAAAGAGGCTGTGTGCCGTTTAAAAATCATCTCAGTTCAGAAGGAAACAGGTAGAAGAATATATTTTTCTAGACTTTAAAGACTAAAAATCAAACAAATAAAAAAGCATAAGTTACCTTCGTCACCTACAACTATCTAAAAGAAAGTATTCACCTTAAATATGATTACAATAATCGGGTATTATGAATGAAGAAAGTTCAAGACAGTGTAACATAGTAGTATTAAAAGGAACGTTCTGAAAGTCTCAAGATTCAGAATTTAATATATTTTATATGAGTCTCACATGGAGTCATAAGCTTGCTAGGATTGGTAAGTATTTGCATTTAACAAGAAGAAAAATTAATTTCAGTTAAAATAATTCTCTGTACACGCTATTTCATGCTTGCTGTCAGGTTGTGCTAAATCACACTGAAAGTGAGGTTTTAGTAAAAGTTGTTGCTTTGCCAGAAAAGCCATATTTTTCAGAAAGGACCAGTCTTCAGTAGTATGTGATTTGTCATATACTGAAGCTAATGAAGCTACACAAATTTCCAAGGGTTGAGAAACTTGTTTAAAATGTGTAACACAACCACACCACGGAGGAACAATTTTAAGTTTGATTACATACTGTTTGGCAAGGTGCAGACTAGAGTAATCTTTATGACTTCACCCTTGCCTTCCTTTAATGTTTCCCTTTTAATTTTTGTTGTTTTATATTGCACCTCTCATAATGTCTCTCTTTAATTTTCATTCTCTCTCTTTTTTTTTAATGTAACTTCTTGTGTAGGCTCCTTTTGTTGTCTTCGTCTGGATGCCTTTCTGTTTTCTAGCCCTTTTTTGTGCATGTGCTGGAGTTTGGGATGCTGTCTTCTCTTTCTGCTTGCTATCTGTGTTTATCTTCTCTAGCTGACGGTGTCTGAAAAGTTCACCGCAAGAAGTGTGGTTTTAAGAGTCGCAGAATGTGAGCATCATTCTCACCACCGGGAAGTGGTCACCTGAGCTCTTGTTTTCCTTATCTGTGTGGGTGACAAGCTTGCATGCAGCAGCACTGCTGTTACCGGCCCGCAGTGCATAAATTCCATTTTCGGCTCTGTGCAGACGTGTGCATTTGCCAGCATGAATAGTAATCTTCAGAAAACCAGAAGTAGACTTTTGAAGCTTTTTGAGGTAGCCTCAGAGGCCAGAACTGGTTTGAAGCTAAGGCCAGAGGAGTATTACGGTCGCTGGACGTCATGAGCTTTGATGTTTTCATTTTCTTGTAGCCCAGCAGTCCTACACAAACAGTTTACCCCTGTGTTGCAACTTGCCAGCTGTCGATGTAACCCAGCCTGTTGTAAACGTGAAGTGTGTTAGCTTCAGTCACCATGCAAGAAGTTCACAAAGCTAAGAACATGCAAGTGAACCACCTTTATGGCTTAGCTGACAAGCAGTAGCTCCCCAGTTTGGAGTCCTGATCAACTGAGGGTTTAACATAATGATTTTACATCAAGTGATTTCAGCTCAGCATGATCTCATCACCGAAAGACGTGTGCTGAACAAATAGGTGGGGAGGAGGGTGTAAGTCAGAAGTGAATCATATCTCCTGAGGGTTTGGTGTATTGATGTGGCTAAGAAGCGAATGTAAAAACAGGGCCTTGGGAAAGGTGGGACATTTTGCATTTGAGCATAAGCCAAAACTGCAACAAGGACAACATTCTTGAGATATAAAGTAAACCACATTTTTTGAAAACTAAAGAATTGATTAATCACCGCTGTAACTTATTAGAAGTTTGTCAGGTTTGGGCCTGCTTATAGAAATAAAGAATCTGGTCTCAGCTGTATCAGTTTTTAGCTGCTATGCCCTATCCTCCCTGATTTAGCAATCATATGACTGCTCCCCATGACAGGAGCCTGACCACTGGCAGCACAGCAGACCCCAAGCTTATAACAAACTTGTGAACCACTTCATACTTTGGAGAAACAAGCAAATGTCTTGTTCTGGTTCAATAAGCAAGTGTATGGGTGGTGAGACTTGTGTGGGAGCTCTTCCCATGACCTGGGTTGTTACTGCACCTCAGATGTGTTCCTACGGCACCCTTGATCCCTCTAGCCCCATTCTGGTGAGTCCTGTCAAACTCCACCGTCATCGCTGCTGACAATTTATACCTCAGCAGCCTACTGATTGCAGTCAAAGGGAAGGGCTTCTTGGTTTGGAGCTTTTTCATAGATCCCAAAATTCCCTGCCTGCCTCGGAGAGCCTACTCTTGAAACTGAAGCAAACACTTGAAACTGAAGCAAAAGAGTAAAGGAGAGCATCAGGCAGAAGTGAAACAAATCTTTTTTTTTTAACATTACAGGGATGGGAACATTGAAAGATGTTAACGCATTAATACTTTGCACAATTGGTCTGTGAAACTCCTTGCCTTAGGAGATCATAGAAATCCAGAATTTAACAGGGTTCAAAACAACACAGATGTTTGTAGCAGTAACAAGACTACTTTGTTTCAGGATAGAAGGTATTAAAAGGGATTGGAAATAAAAAAAAAGGCACATAAAATGTCCTATTTCAGCTTTTAGGACAAACTCTAGGTGAAGTGTTACAGGAAGAATCGTGTGTTACAGACAAATCCCTTCTTTCTGCCAGTTTTCCAGTAAGTTTCTGCAATTCATCTATTTCAGACTACAACTGAAGATGAAAAGATGAACCATTGATCTACTCAGCATGGCAGATACTATCTTACTGATGTACGAAGCTTTAGAGTTAAGATTCCTTAGAAACACCTGTAAAAAACCCTATGTTTCAGGCAGGGGGCCCTTCTTTATTTTAATTACTGCTCTGAAGCACTAACTTTTATCATCAGGTGCCTTGCAGAGTCTCAGCACCATCTGTACAGGATAGCTTTGTGCTTTCATTCTTAACGACAGCAGGAGAACCCCTCCTCTTCTTTCTGTTTTCTAGAAGCACTAACCAAAGGAGATAAAACGAAACTCTTCATGTTTCATTTCCCAGTTTTAAATTCTCTGTTTTGGGTTTGAAGACAAAGTATTATATTTGTTCATCTGAGCATCCTGATGATTGATAAAGGTCAACATTCAAAGCTGAAGGGATCAGACCCTCAGAAATAAAGCTGATTCCTTGAGGTCCTTGAGTTGATGCTCTGGGAAAGCAAATTTTGAACTTCTGTTAAATTACTTTTGGCACAGTTTTTTACAACTTCTCTCTTTCATTATACAACTGCATTACACCCCCTGGTGCTCTTTGGACTTTTAGTAGGTGAGAAATACTGACCTTGAAGAGCCTGTAAGAAACTTTGTGTTTCCTTGAAGATACTGGCTGTGTCTTCCCCTGGTAACACAGACAGAAGTAGCTGGAAGACTTAAAAATTGGTACACGCTAAAACTGTTGAGTTAGTAATCCAGGTGTGAGTCTGCTTGATGCTCCAGAGATCCCTTGAGTGTGAGCAATGTCAGAACAGGCTCTCCCAATGTTCAGTGGTAGAACGGGGGTGGTGTCACCATTTGTTAAGAGAAAAGGGCTATGTAAGCTGTCAGGGTTAGGAGTGAGTTCGTGGCTTTGCTGTGACGGGAGATGGTTTCCACGTCATTCTGGTCGGCGTGGGTAGCTTCCCGTGCAGCATACTGGTGATGCGGTTCCCATTTTCAGGGAACACGCTCTTGGGAGCCTGTGTACCAAATGTAGGTTGTGCTGCATCTCCTTTTGGATCACAGGTCAGGAACCTCTCTCTGATTCATACAATCATAGAATACCAGGTTGGAAGGGAACAGTGTGGCAAAAAAAGCTGTGTAGGTCCGATTGCTGCCCAGTGCATCTACATGGAAATGTAATAATTATATTGGTTTGAGCAACACTTGGCCCAGATACCTGACATACAATTACCGTCAAGGTAAGTTATGCCTAAAATTAGGCCAAGAATTTGCTATGTCACTGCTTAATGCTGGCTCAGGTAAGTAGTACGCATCATAGAAATAAAGTATATTTGTAATTAACTACTGTTGTAGTGGCTTCTTTACTGGTTACTGTAATTTTTTTCTGTATTAGTATAGCATAGTTATCAGACATCTATTATCTCTATCAATGAGATAATGTTACCCTTCAAACATAGGAACGTGTGAAAAATAGTTTTCTCGTGTGTTAGGTGCTCATCCAATGTTTTCCTGCCAGTTTAAATTGGTAATCCACTGAAAAGTCAGAACTCAGAGTTAGGAGTCGTTCATCTTTGAAATTAGTTTTAAAACTCTTGCTTTTATAATCACAGAATCATGGAGGTTGGAAAGGACCTCGGAAGATCATTAAGTCCACCCCCCCTGCCAAGGCAGGGCCACCTAGAGCACATCACTCAGGAACGTGTCCAGTCGGGTTTTGAATGTCTGCAGAGAAGGAGACTCCACAACCTCTCTGGGCAGCCTGTGCCAGTGCTCTATCACCCTCACAGTGACAAAAATTTTCAAGTGTCAATTGTTCAGCAAAAATATTGTTAATCTAGTTAAATATGTTGGAATTTTTTGGATGCAACAGTAGTACTAACAGGAAACTTTGCAAAGTACTGGTCAATCAGACTGCACAAAAGATGTGTTGGTAGATTTTGTGGTGTGGGGGATCCACCTGTAGTGCTAAATACTGTGTGCAGCATTTATTACTAACTGGCTCTCTGTTCCCTTGTCTTCTGTTGTTGCTCCTGTCTTACTGACTCCAGGATGCTGCACTTACCCCAAGAGCGAGCTCGTGGATGGCATGCAGCAAGGTCCCTCATCCTTCTCCTGTATACCAGTGTCCAGCCCACCTAATTTACAAATGAGCCATACAAACTAGTTTGATGGAAGAATTCCACTGATGGGCTTTCAACAAGGACCAGGAATTGTGGGATTGTTTAGTCTCTTGATAAAACACCATCCAAAATAACGCCATTTGTAGGGACAGTCTTGAATATTCAAACCCAGATTTGCTATATTTGAATAATGAACTTCAGACTTTACCTGCTCGTAATTTTAAGTTTCTCTGTTACTGGGTCCCTTCTGCCCCCAGCCTCTGTGGGAGCCTCCATTTCCTACTCCTCCTCTGTTTTCAACTGCACCATACCTGTTTATGAGAATAATTACAACCCTTTCTGTTGGCATTTTGTTTCTTAAATCTGAATCACAACGTAGTGCCATTGTCAGCCCACAGATGGGTATCTCGGGGTGCTGTCTCTGCCTCGGGTCCCTCTGACCTATTAGTCGTGCAGTGCACACTCCTGCCTCTCCACCTTGAGCTACTGCAGCTTATGCTTTTAGCATCGGAGGTGTCTGGTCGGATCCCAGGGGTGCTGTGCAGCTGGGTGTCCCGTGTGCCCTGCCCATGGATAACCAGGGCACTGTGCTTAGCAAGTGAAATCAAAACATACAGAAACTCCCTTCTGCTGCAGTCACCCTTTACCTGGAAATTGTAGCATGCACAGCAAGGGAGGAGGTAGGAGAGGAAATACTTAGTTGTCTGGTTTTGTGTTGTCTATCTGATTCTAGAGAAAAACTCAAGATAAGAAGGCGGTGGTGATCAGACACATGGGAGGAGAAAAGCAGAGCCAGTGCAGTGAGTCAGACATTTATCTGCTGTAGGGCAGGGTTAGCACCAAGAGCTCTGTCTGGCTCTTTTTCTGACAATTATGCATGATCATCCCCCAAAAGATGGCAACAGCTGCTGGTCCGGACTGCTGACATCTGTCTGCAGTATCTGCACAGCTGTGTGCTGCAGAGGTGCTGTAGAAAACACGAGCAGGTAATAGATTTTGCAGAACTAGCTTGCAAGTCCCTGAGGCTGAATTGAACTGCTGTAGATCTCACCCCTAGATGTGGGTCTTCTGTCATTGAAACACACACTGCCTTACCATACAGCCACCTAGGAGCTGCCACATGAATTGCCTCTGCCAATTTAATTAACCTTTACCAAAGAGTTGAGGTTTTTTCCCCACTGTAAACAGAACTGTTTTTAATCCTCACCCCTCTGTTTCAAATTGCAGGTAGTGATTAATTACTCAATTGTGAAGGGACTGAAGTACAATCAAGCGACACCTACCTTTCATCAATGGCGTGATGCACGACAGGTCTATGGCTTGAATTTTGCAAGCAAAGAAGAGGCTACCACGTTCTCCAATGCAATGCTGTTTGCTCTGAATATCATGAACTCACAAGATGGAGGTAAATTAACAGCCACTATGCTCATTATTAATTTGGACATTTTACAGTGCTTGTTATCAATCACCTCGTGCATTATATGCCATTACAAAGCACGTTATAAAAAAAAGAGTTGGCCTCTGGTAGACAGCCTTTTGGTCAGCATTTGCTGCAGTATGAGTTGTACATGTTTGCAGGTTTCATTTGTCTTCCTTCTAATTTTCCATGGTGCCTTAACTCGTGATAGGAAATCAGTGGTTATTTGGGAATGTCACAGCAGGCGGGTCGCCCCACTGATTTATGTGGATCTGGGTACGCGTCGTGCTACGTGTAAGAGGGCAGAATATAACTTTAGATAAACACAAGGTAGAGTAAAGTTAGCGACATTTTATAAGAACTTTTGAGGCAGAGCTCAGAGCTCATATTTCTAGTGTGTTGAGTGTCAGCTCCAGCCGTTGGCTTTTGTGGGCTGTGTTTCAGAAAGGGCTGTGTGGCATCTCAGTTATTTGATAAAGTAAAATGCAAAGGCTTATACTTGACGGTGACTGATGTTGTTTCTAAGTGCTGTGTTGACTGCACTTGAGGTTTGTGGGGAAGTTTACTGTTCTGTGAAACTGTAATTGCGTTAGTTTGACGAGGACCTAAAATAGAGTCCTGGTTTCTCAATGGAAACCAGCTTCTGATGTGCAGTATCTGGATGAACTACTGTCCTCATTACACGCCTATGGCCTCTCTGCAGTTCATGGCCTGGGAACAGAGAGCAGTCCTTCTGTGGTGTCTTTTTTTCTGCAAAGTACGCACCACAGCCCTATTTTGCTTTGGAAAACACTGATTCAAGGCTTACATCACTTGCTGCCATCCAGGTCTCACTGCAGCGTTCACCAGCGATGGACAGCAGCCCTACAGAGAAAGCGCAGCAATAACTGCCCATATTGTATCAGTTTCTGACCCCACAAATATCCTTAGAGTGGTAATTGTTCTTGCCTCCTGACAACCTTCAATATACAAATATATCTTAGCAAAGGGTGTATTTTTAATATAAAAGTTGATATTTTTTATTTTGCCGTTTCCATTCATCCTATTAAACTGACAGATGCAAAACTCATCAAAAATCAAGAAATGTCTCAAATTCTGTCCTATATTCAGAAGTACCAAGGGCTGAATTCTGCCTTCTCCAACTTGAACTGTTTCAGCTCTAGCTGTGCCACAGCAGGAGACTTCAGGAGGAAATTTGGCCAACACTCGCCAGTCCAAAACTCATGCAGCTCTGAAGAGCACAGAGTTATTTGCCTGCTCATATGTGCTCAGCCCTTTTAAATCATCAGATGAGACTCAAAAATTTGGATACTTAGACTATAGTCTTGGTTTAAAGTCTATGATGAGTCTGCCTTTCTTCCAAAACCCTTATGTTTGGGTTTGGGTTTTTTCCCCCCATCTGTCTCTTCCTGTCAAAGCCTATTAGATTTCTGAGAAGTCTATGAATAGACAGCAAATAATAATTTACATTTTTTTGTATACTTTATTCATTTACTTAGCATATAAAATTGTATTAGATCCTTTACAGACGTAGGATCCAGCTCATGCTGAAGAGCTTGCATTTAAAGTTTATAGTTGTCACATAGACAGACATGAATTGGGTCAGAGATGAAAAAATTTTCTACTTTGTTTTCTAGGAAAAAAATGGTCTGGTGAACAATCTGTTTTAAACAACCCCTTTTGTCTCATACATAAAGAGTTAAAAGTTTCAAAGGTTGCACGTTGTCCCATTCTTTACAGCTGAGCTTGTAAAAAACTGACATTTGGTTTAAAGGGAATTTCAGCATTTGTGAGTTTTAAAAAACACTCTGATTCTGTTAAAAAAATCCCCAAATATGCATTCTTACCAAAATGAATTATTATTTACAAAATTTATTCCTGTAAATATTTATCTATAAATTATATTAGCTGCAAATTGATAATAGATTATACTGAGGACTTTATATCACAATTTTCCCAGTTATTGCAATGATCTCAGCATGCAAGTTGACAGCAAAAATACGTAAGGGGTATAAGGTATAAAATGTTTTTTAGGCTCATATAGCACGTAAGCTTTTGTGGGCATGAATTAATGCAAATAGGAATTCACACAGACACACATACCTGTATATCTTTTCAGGCACAGACACTGCCTGCATACTCCATCCATTCTGCTGCCTGTGTGCTACATTAGGGTTTGATTTTTCACATGGAAAAATCATTAGGAAAAAAATGTATTTATTTATTTATTGTATCTGTGCATCCATATATTAAAGTTGCTCATGTGCTTATGCGGATGGATGACGGCTTTAAGGAGTGCATTTGTATACACAGAACTGCTCACACACTAATAAAATCCTCAACCGAACTTAGAGTTAAACAGAGGTTCTGTCTAGCAAATTCCTCCTTAGTACAGAATACCCTGTCTGTCTGCTAGCACCACAGTTTGGGATATGCTCCATGTGCTACTTGGGATGTGCTATTTCTAATGTTTACTTGTTTCATACATTTCCTGCTGAGCCATCATTGTGTTTAGGTACTGCTGATCTTCCCGTAGTTGGATACAGATTCTGGCTTCCATGGCTGCTTCTCCCTTCATTCCACCACCCACTTGGATAGACTAAAATTAGTCATGGTAGACTACAGTAGAAAATCTAAGTTTGCATCATATCTTCAGCAGACGTGGAGTCAGGGTACTATAACACTTGGGAAAATACCTAGTCTTGTTCACAGAGCAGTGGTGTGGGTTTTTTGAATGGTGCATGAAGTTGAATCAGTCTGACAACCATTACAGCAGTCTGTATTTTGGGGAGTTGGAAATAATTTTTAGGCAGTGCTGACTCTCAAATGAATGAGTCACTTGAAGTGAATGTACAGTTATGAACAAGTGTTGAGAATTACCGTACTGTCCCACTTCTTCACGAGAGAGTGCAGGATCTGAGATCATTCACCGCAGGCGCCGATTTCTCTGTGCCAATTACATGGGGCACCAGCAGAAACTGAGTGCGTCGTTACATGCCTTAAACAGTTCAGCGGCTGACTCCTGAGTCTGTGTTAACCTGGGTTGTGTGTCAGGATCATCCCTGGGAAGAGATTCTTCCCAGAGGTTTGCCATGCCAAAGTTTGGGGAAGTTGGGAGGAAAGCCATAGTCTATAAATTTGCTGTCTAGTTGTGTTTCTGCCATGGATGAACGCGTACTCTTACCCGTGGAGAGGGCTAGCCACCTTCTGTGTGGCCAAATTCTGCCATGGGAGCTGTGTGCGGCTGTCCCTGGGGGCCTCTTTCCAAGGGCGTCCTCAGGGTGGGTAAAGCAACCCCCGGGGCGCAGGAGCTGCACATGTACTCAGCTCAGCCGTGTGGCTTGTAAGGGTGTGAGTGATCATGTTGGGAGTGATCTAAAATCAGAAAAAATAAGACTGAAATGCAAATACTACAGATATGTACCATCCTTCCTTTAGAGGTTGACAGTTGTCTCACTGCATCACAATTGTTTACCTGCCAGCTTGTTTATCTGCCTAATTACTTTGATTTCCTTATACGTCTCTTGAATCTGTTCTCCTTTGTGATAAAAAATGAAGAGCTGGTCCTGAGCCAGCCTGCAAAACGAGAGCAAATGATAACGTTGACTTGCTCATTACCACTTTCTTGCTTTCAGTTCTTTAATGGTGTCATTTAGTAAGACCATTAGTATGACAAATGACTTCCCATTAAATTGTTTCCATGGGTGTCCAGTGTGTGAAGCCAGACCTTTTACTGTCATAAGTTACCTGCAAAGCAGTGTCACCAGCTTACCTTATCACCTGCTGCTGCTGGGTGACATGGACAGAGCGTCACCCCTTCTCGCCCAGGCTGGACACTGCGGGAAATGCATTTTGCATAGATCCTGCCCACAGGCTGCTTGATGTCTGGTAAGCAGACAAGGTTCATGTTCTTCAGGGCTTACATCCTCTTAGATTTAACGAATGCAATGGCTGGTGGCAGCACAGTATTGTTATTGGAACAGGACATAAGGTGAGGACATCAGTAAGCTAAAATGGGCAGGTTCTTCCCTGTCATAATTTTATAGGAAAGCCCATGATGAAGGTAACTCTTTCTGCAGGGCTTAACAGAGCCTGCACAGTCAGCGCTCCTCCCAGTGAGTGGATACACTTCCCTGAGAGACGGAATGAAACCATTTTCTGGCCTTTCTTGCTCCCCAAATTGCTTGGGACAGGCAAAGGAGTGGCTTCATGTCTTTCCTTACTTATTTGCTCACTTCAGACACTGTCCTTGCTTCCCTGCTGGTCCCTGGCAGTACCTGAGCATTTCCAGCAGAACATGCTGCAGGAGGCAGTGGCTTGACTTTGTGGCTTGATGTGACCAGCTCTGGGCATCTTGGGCTTCCATGGCTAAAAGACTCGGTACCTCTTGGAGAAGAACTGAGAGCCTGATCTATGCAGCCTACTGGTACGTGCTGCCTGTGACACAGCGAATATAACAATTACACACCTTTGCTTTTCTTTTGATGTCTGCCTTGGGGACTTAGATATTTATTGTTGCCTTACGATGCAAGAAAATAATTTATATTTCTGAATGTAAACACCATGTGCTGGAAAGCCTTATGCAGAGGGCTATGTTGAAGAGTTAGTCATAGTTAAAGATGTCAGCTGCCTAATCTAAGAAGGGAGAAGTTGGAGGAAGGTATGAAATAGTAGGGGAGAGGTTCGAAGAAAATTAATAGTGAGTGATTTTTTTTTTTTTGGCTTGTAAGAAAGCCACTTTCTTGTTCTGAGTAGAAGTGGGTTACGGACTGCACGACACAGACATGTGGGTCACAGAGGGTTCAGAGTTCAGCCCTGTGCCTTCCGACGTGGAGCTTCACAGACCCAGCTTTAACTCTGCAGGAAGCCTGTTTTCCCAGTCAGGAGGATCGCTCCTTGCTCCTCTTCTTCTCATCATCAGATCTGCTGCCTTTTCTTTTCCATCACTGTGAATTATTTGACATCAGCAGAGCCTACACACTCAGTGCTTCTCCCAGTGAGTGGTTACACTTCCCTGAGAGGGGGAATGAGAATATTTTCTGTCCTTTCTTGCTCCCCAATATTCTTTATTTCTCCAGCCCCCTTTGCTATAAGTTTGTTTTGATGAAGTTCTTCACAATTTGAGAACTTCTTCAATTCCTTCAGTCATTCTGCTCTTATCGTAGTCCAGAAGTGACTGCATTTCCATATTGCTGCGCGAAAGTTCCTTGGAGAGCACTTTGAACCCTTCAAAATAAGGGCAGAAACAGAAGGAAGTGTTGATTCATCAGACGGCAGATAAACTGGCAGTATATAGCATACGTTCTCTCTCCTAGTTAAATGCCCAAAGTATTTGTAAGTTTTCTGTCAGTGCAGCATGTGCATGAAGATTATGGTGCGCTAGAATTCAGATGAAAGTCTACACAACCTTTTTTTTAATAGAATTTTTATTCAGTTCATTTTTTCATTATAATTTTTCCAACTGGTCCCGCACTCTCAATATTTCAGTGGTACTGAAGTGTAACTGCTGGGACAGTCAGTCAGCTGCATTCATCTTCTACAATGCAGTGACTGTTTTATTCAATAATATTGCCCCAAGACTTCCCAGCACCACAGAGGACACAGTGTGGGAAGACAAAAGACTGCATCTTCATTACAGTACTGCATAATACATAAAATAACTCATCAATAATGGAGGGGACCCACCACAGAACACAATGCCCACTTGCAGCCAGCTGGTTCCAAAACCATGCTGGTGTAAAGAGATCCGTGCCCTACGCACGGCACTTCGCATACCGTGCTGCAGGATGGTTTCCCACGCTGTTGTGTGTGTTGCTGCAGATTATAAACCACTAAGATGGTATATTCTGTGCATGTTGTACTTTTAACTGTGCTAGTAATATTTAAAGACTCCTGTGACCTCATATTGTGTGGGCATTGCTGGACCGTAAGCGCGGCATTCTGCTGCAAGTCTTTTAACCAAATCATCCCAGCAGCTGTTCCTATTTATAATGTGGGCATAGAGAGCTTGTAAATAACAAACTTTTTAACTTACTAGTGTAAATATGATCCATGTGGTCATACAGGTACTGCTAGCCAAAATAGCAAGCCACAGGCAATGGTTAATTGGGTGCATGGTAAAAATACAAGAAGCCTTTGCTTCTTTAAAAAACAAAGCTTTCCTCGAGACATCAATCTTTCCCAAGTCACATCTTCCAAAAACACCAGAGGAAGGTTTAGAGAAATAAATTTCACAATTTTTCTAGCCTCATGCCTAGTCCAGTTTCAATACAAACTTTAGTTGCTCAGAAATGCGCTGCAAATAGGGCAGTTTCTGATTGAACTCGCGGCGCTTTGTAAGTCCGTGAAGAGGGAGGGAAAATCCAAGCAAGATTATGAACTTTTTCCTTTTATCTGCTGCATTGCTTTATCACTGGGACTGTTCCAGAAAAATCCACTTGACTTTTAAATAATTTTTTAATATATCACTTACTATAGGAATAAAGTTAGAGGTGAGCTGTTTGTGAACCAGCAAACAAGGTGTGAATTTTCTTGAGCACCCAGTGCCCCACCACATGCTCAGCGGGTCCCGTCTCTGCCTGACCCTTTGAGGGCAGGAGTCCCTTCCAACCCCAGCTGCAAAACGTCAGCTCAGCCTGTAGCAGCACTCATTGTATCTTGCTCCCAAGGCTTTTTGTTGCTGTGCTGATGGGGCTAACAGTCCTCCTAACTGTCCATGTTTCCAAAATAACCAACACTTTTCCTCCTGGAATTACCAACATTTGCCTTGCAAGCTCCCCCTGCCTGCACAAAGTGCCCAAGTGCCCTCTTCTCAGGGTAACCTGGGTTTCCTGAGATGGATATATAACATTTCTAAGAACCTCAGTACGTTTCATAAGTTGAGTTCACATTAAGCGAAACGTGTTTAAAACCAGAACTGGAAGAAGTTGGCCCTGCCAGAAGAAGCCGAGAGTAAAATTGGTTAATCTTCTGTATTAGCTTGGCTCCAGCTGAGTGGAGCACAGGAGGTGAATTGCTTCACTCATGAATAGATCTACTGGGATTACGGACTCTTTTCAGGGTTAGAACTGTAAATATCGTTGCTCTTATTCATCTGTCAGGAAGTATCAAACCGTTATTTAATTATTCTGCTCAATAGAAGTAGGCATCGGGTTTTTTTCGATTCAGTTTTTCAGTCCCCCAGATGGTAGGGATCCACCACAGAAAGTTTTCCAGGGCAGTGAAGTGCTCTCCCAGTGTTGTGCTAACAAAAAACCATGGCATGTTGCTTGTATGCATCTTAGCCACTTTTTTTCAGAACTCTATTATATCCCCGCTTAGAGCAGCAGCAGCGCCAGAGCCACTGTCTCACGTCTAGAACGACAAAAGGTGCCTCTGTTCTTTGAAGAGCATGACAAATCTAACAGCTCTTGAGTTTCTTGCCGGTGTTTTTTGCTGTGCTGAATTCTTCTGCACTAAATGAGAACCACTTCAGGAAGGAAACTGGGGGGGGAGAAAATTGTTGAGAGATTTAAGAGAGGCTCACACATGTTGAGAGCAAAGACTGCTGCTAGTGAGATTCCCTAGCACCACTGGCTTCACACCCTTGTTTTTCTGAAACTGGTGCAAACTGGCAAAGTTCCCGGAGCTCAGTGGTTGGAGCTGCAGTGTGGCTTTTTCACTAGACTACAATAAGTGGCAGAAGAATATATTAGCTTAGGAAAACAGTAATTATCAGAATTCAAGAAGTCCTGTAATTTATGTGCAAGCACTGTAGGCCAGATTCTGGCCATTATTCATTTGAAGACCATTTTGTAGGGTATGTCTTTGCTGAATAGACATCTTCACCTGGCAAGGTGTCCTTTTTGGGAGAGTTATTCTGGACGATGTATATACACATCATGTCCTGTGTCAAGCCATGGCAGTGAGTGGAGCTCATCCTTGAGCCACAGAAGTGCAAAACCTGCCTTGTCCCAGGAGACGCCATGACTCAGAAGCAGCTCCCTGTCACTTTCCATCCTCTGCTTCCCTTCCTCTCCCCGGAGACATGGCAGGAGAAGGAGTCCCTGCCGCCAGCCTACGCCAGCAGTGCGTTGCTAGCACCCTCCGGGCACAGCTCCTGGGGTGGGCAGCGGTAGCTCTGCCCCTCTGCTCTGCACCAGGCAGTGAGCAAAGGGCTAGGTTTACACCCCAAACTGGCTTCTTACCTCCTGCATAATAAGCCTATAGCCTGTTCTTGGAGTCCACAGCTATTCAAAAATCTGAAGCAGGTGAGAAGCAAACAGCTTTTGGTGATGAGAACAGTATTTTTCTCTTTACCTTTTTCAATGCCATACTTTCGCACGTCAGGTCTCAATGCATTTTGCTTTGCTCAACAGTAACAGACTATGGGACATTATTATTGATTAGGCGTCCGATTTCTTTCAGTGAGAGATAAATTGTTCCTCGGAAGAGATGTAATTTTTTTTTAAGAGCAATTCTTTCGGTTTTGTATTCATTTTCTATCATTCTTAAAGTACTTCGATATTTGGTGTCCTGGGGTAATCTTTAAAGTAACATGACTTCATTTGTGTCGGAACAAGGGTTGCTTTTTTAAGGCAGTTTGTCTTCCTTTTCAGACCCTGCATGAGTTGGAGGTGCTGTAACTCCATGCAGAGCGATGCTCTGTTTATCTCTGTGCACACGCTGACATCCCACCCACTCTGTGGATTCATTCACACTATTTTTAAAGCCAAATATTGAAAAGAGCATTCCGTGAAATTTTTCTTGCTAGAAGAGGGGAAACAATACTGAGAATAAATAAATTATTTAAAATACTGTAAAGGATGCCCTCATTCTTAAAACAAAAAAATGCTGCTCTAGGTGAACCTGCTTTGGCAGGGGGGTTGGAGTAGATGATCTCCAGAGGTCCCTTCCAACCCCTACCAATCTGTCAGTCTGTGATCAGGCAGTGTGCTGTGATGGTAGTTACACAGATCCAGATTTGCAGACGCCTAACCTGAATCACCAAACCAAGTAAGATGGTGCCGTACTTTTTCAAATACTGTCTTTTTTGAAGAAGTAGACTATAGAAACTTCCAAGAGATTGTATGGAAAGTGTAATCTCCAGCTTTCTGCAACATCAATAAGTATCGGAATATCCTTCACACAGAAATATGTATTTTGTTCATTTTGAATGATCTTGCAGAAATGGTGCATTCTGACAATGATGATAATGTCTAATTCTAGTGATATTCCCTCCAAAATTACTGATTTTCATGGGTACCCTATGCTAATTGTTGGGTACTAGCTAATTTATATCAATGATGAACTTGAGATACACAAATGTATGGGCGTTAAAACAGATTTTGGCTTATTAGTGGTTGAGTTGGCAGGAAACTCATGCCTTTTTTTACTTAGTAGACTTTCTGGATTCCCAGCTAAGAGCTAGACTTTAAAATAGTCTGTCTCTACACAATAATTCATACCCTCCCCTAGCTGTGATCCCACTCCAAATGAGTAATAACTGTGTGGCCACGATCCCCCTGCTAACTGGAGTAGAACTACAGGCACCTGTCGCACCGGGTTTTGTCCCTGAGCTGGGCTGTCTGTGTGCTCGAGGCAGAGAAGTAGGTACTCGTGGGACATTCGGTTGCCTATTTTAGGTATCTCTACCAGGTACCTCTAGGCACAGTTCAGCCTATTTCTCTTTTTCTTCACTGACTGTAAAGGATTGTTGCCAGGAATGCTTGTCTGGTTCATGACAATTTTGCTGTGATCCTCTCCCAAACTTTCTAATTAATAGATTAATTATTTTAATTATGCTATAATTAATTAGTAACTACTATAATAATTAAACCTCTGGTTTAATAATAATAAATTAGAGACCTGGAAACTAATGCTCATAAGCTGTATTGTTAGTGATGCTCCATGGATTTCCCTGGGATGGTTAGTGAGAAGTCACCAGAATACGTGTTGCACGCATCCATGTGCGTGTGTTCGCATGACCAGTGCACGGCTGATTACCACTTCTGCGACTGCCTGAGCTCTGCAAACAGATGGTCTTTCTACATGCAAATTTTTGGATTTTATACTGAAAGTCAACTCGGGAAGAAATTCACAGGGATATAGATAGAAGTCAGGAATAAGTTGCTGGGCTGAGAGGATTTTTCACATGTAAGCAAAATAAAATTGCTAGTGTTTTGAATTTTGTTTTTAAAGTCTGCTTTCACTATGTGCCATAGCTCACATTCAATAAAAACGTGTTCCTGGTCAAAACACAGAGCATGCAGGAGCACAGGACTGAGTGGGGCAGTCAGTGGTGAGCTGAGGAGGTGGGGTACAGCTCTGCAGCCCTCTCCGGCAGCAGGCTCAGCTGAGGGGAAAGTCTACTGCTTAATTCCAACCACTGAGTGAATCGCCATATGCTGCTGCCAGCAAAGCATGTAGGGCAGCTTCTGCTGCTGGCTGGTAATCCCCGGGGGGCTCACACAAAGTCTATTAATTGCCTTCTTAGATGACTCCATGTGGTCATCCAGCACCTTATATTCAGCAAGACAGGGACCCAAAAGCTCTAGGTTGTGTGGCATTCTGGAAGCAGAATCTCAGACCCTTATGGAAGTGACGCTGATAATTTCTCCAGTTAACCCCAACGAAGCACCGCAGCTAAAAATACGATTCATTTAACTGAAATTCAGCCGTGTAAATGCTAGGCATCTAGTCCACAATAATTGTATAGCTTTCTTTCCACTCCACAGAGAGAGGACAGCTCACCTAAAGATGGTGAGTGTGGATGTAGTCCTGTGCTGTTGGTTCCTGGCTCAACAAGCTGTGCAGTCCCTGTGACACAGCAGGGAGCGAACTGCAGCTGTGATGAAATGGAACAATCTTGGGTCATCCTGCAGTACAGGAAGGAAGTAACCTGCTAATAGCTGATTTTAGTTCACGAAGTGCCTAGCCTTTGCACTTGTACATACTCAGGAGAAAGCAGTGTGATTCAGGTCTTGAAGGTGCGCTTAAAAATCTGATCCAGTTCTACTCCCAAAACAGCTAGACCCTGCAAAGCAGTCACTGTCAAGCTGATTTGCATGGATTGCTTTATCTGTTGGTCTTGATTAGTATTCCAGAGTGCTCTATAGAAAACATCAATTTTAATTCCGTTTATTCTGCTGCTGGTTCCCAGGAACTCCCTCTGGTGGTTAGCGTAGCACTGAAAAAGCTGCGTGTACATCTTTGGCCGTGCCGTACAGCATGGTGTTAGAGGTAGAAACTATGGGCACAGCAATGTGAAGGAGAAATGTAAGCTTGTTTCCTTCCCTAAATGGAAGGAAAATAATAGTAGATACTTACTGTACTGTTTTTTCTCTTTCTGGTGCAAACCTATCTGTGCTAAGGGAGAGAATCAAGTGCTTAAATAATCCCAGTTTTCCAATATTGACCAAATCTTACATAAAAGATCCATCTTGTGCTCTTAGTCTCCGCAGAATCTCACTGAGGTGACAGTTTGGTGCCCAAGAAATTCAGAACTGGTCTCTCAGCTCTCAGTTGTGGTTGGTGGGATCCAAAGGTTGTGTGGTAGATGATGGCCTTCCAGCGGCATTGCCTTTGCTGACACAAGTACATGCTCAACACCTGCAGTTTTACCCTGGCTTGGCCGTGTGGAGAAGCTTCCTCCTCTGTGTGTCTGTGAAAGAGTGCTTCATTTCTTCACTTGTCTCTGAAGTAGTCAGTACCCTACATGTATCTGCTGCAGGTATCTGTGTGGTTTAACCAACCCTTCTGAATCCTCTGAGAAAGCACCAGTAACTGCCAGACTAGAATGTTGGCTAGAAACTAGTTCCTTT
Source organism: Psophia crepitans (assembly GCA_013399095.1). Taxonomy (NCBI): domain Eukaryota; kingdom Metazoa; phylum Chordata; class Aves; order Gruiformes; family Psophiidae; genus Psophia; species Psophia crepitans. Next base: position 190,265 of record VWZZ01000918.1, on the reverse strand, counting down.
ACGTGGGCCAGAGAGCTGATATTTCATAGTCAGTGGGACTGACACCCTCTGAGGGAGACCTCAGTTTGGTGTGCTCAGTTTACTGTAGCTGCAGGCTCAGCCTCTTGCCATGCTACTCAGTGCTTTTCTGTCCCATCTCCAGGGCGTTCCTCCTGAGTCCTTTCTAAGTCTTCCTCCCTTCCTCCTTTATGGAAACAGCAGAAAAACCTCAGCATTTCCATAGACAAGACTATGTGCTAATATCTTCTCTTAGCTTAAGCAATGACAGGCTGCAAAGGCAATTCCCCCTGGTCTGCAGGTAATCACCCTGATCCACCAAGGCTCCTCATCTGAAGGTCCAGTAAGAGAGAGGGATGTGCACTGACAGAGGCTTCCAAGAATGAACTATTTCTGTACTCATAGCATCCTTTGCTGGCAATATAATTAACCAAATTTTGTACTTTGCAAAAACTACGCAGATTATAGGAAAGGTACGTTCTGTTTCAACACTATGTGGAAAGATTGTGAGTTTGAGGCCAGTGATTACCGAGGTCTGATGTATAGTAACCATCCAGGCAACAGATACATAGAGGATTAAATTTTAATACATAATCAGTGGAGGCATCACTCTTTTACAGCTGGGACTTGACTTTATTTTACAGTAAGACCATGCATAGTTCAATGTATGGGCGTCCTCTTAATTCTGATCTTATGCAAGACTCAGAGGACATGAGAAGGAGCCAAGGGAATTACAAATTTAATTCTTCTCTGTTTCTATTGGTGTTCCTCAAATTGGCAGAATGCAGCTCTGGGGAAGCTGAGAGGCAACTGACTTAGAGGTGCTTTCCAAAAACATGCCCCCACTGTCAACTGCAAGAGTTAAACAGAAGGCGCAGCCGTAAAACTGAGTGGCACATGGAGGCTCTGGGCTTCTAGAGAACTGGCCAGGAGACAATGCAAGAGACATGATCCCAATGTGTTTTATAAAGCAGAAATTTTAGAATCAATTATTTGTAGTAGGTGACAATAAGCTATGATTTGTCATCTGCAGGACTTCTCTTGTATAATGTTGTCTAAGCAAATTAGCGTAAATATTGTAAATGGCTTTCTCTAAGGAATGCAGTGTATTGTTGTGAATAAAAATGTTGTTAGGGATAAATCTGTTGTTGTATTAGTATTTGAACTGACACTATGTGCATTGGCCACACTGAGAAACTTGCTATCTAAAGGTTTGGCACTTAGAGACATACACTGGGAGAACTGGGAGAAGAGTAGGACCTCTTGATTTGGCGTTCAAATCTTGTTTCTCTTGAAAGAGTGCGAAGGATAGGAATGGGTGAGGTGGGAGGAAGCCAGCCATATAGACATTACGGAGTATTGCTGGTGTTTTCAGAGGTGCCCAGATCCCCACAGCTGGCTATGGAAAGCTAATGTTTTCAAATCCCTCGTTCCTGACCAATGCAGGGAAATATCTTGCTCCAGGTTTGCTCAAACTTTTGTCTTCAGATGATAAGTTCAGACTCTCAATAAGCTAAACTAAATAACCAAGCTAAAACTTAGAAGAGATGGAACCTCATAGTAAACTTCCCAGGGTACAATGCCTAGAGCTACCAGTCTGAGAAGGAGCAGGCTTAAATACTCGTAGCTGGCTGTGTGACTTCTCTTGGTGCTGTGGGTGTAGCCGTTGCAATACGAAAGTCAAGGTATGGTGCGACAGTGTCTTTGCAGCAGGTGAAACATGTAAGTTGGTGGTGTTCGTACATCTTTCTAATGAAGCTACTTGGCTGTTCGCTAGGAGGAAGAACATTATTCAGCATTGACTGAGGAGTATCTTGGCTTTTTTCACACCTTTAAAAATAAACATGTGATCACAAGTCATTGAGATGATCACGTCTTCTGATTGCTTGAACTTGCTAAATGTGAGCTGCTCATTCTCGTGAAGAAATAGTGCGTTTCCTGTGGTGTGGGAGGGCGAGGAGTGGGACTGCAGGTACCCACGTGCCAGTCTGGTGCTTTGTGGGCAGGAGCAGAAGGACATTCAGAAATCCATTTGAATATGGACTGTCCTGAAATTCAGTGGATGTTCAATTCTGAGGCATTTTAGTTTATGGGATCTTTGAGCTTTCTTTTTTCTGGTATACCACAGGCAGCTGGTATTGGCATCCACAATAGAAATGACTCTGCACATTTGGATCTGGGTGCTTAGGTTCCCCTGAATGATTTACAAATACATACACTTCAGTTTAACTTCTCGAGATGCTTTGCCAGCAAACCTTACGGGATCCTTGCTAAATGCAAAAGAAAACACTTTGAATCAGCAAAAGAGCAAGGCTAACTGAACTTGGACGAAAAGAAACGAGCCTTTTGGTGTGCTCTGGAGCCTGCCAAATCACTAAGTGCTGCTGATGACTAACAAGGGTGGCACATCTAATGCAAAGGCTGGCAAGAATTAGTATGCACAATGCTGCAGGAGGGGCATCCTTGAGCGGGGATGGAGGGATGTAGGGAGCCGAAGGACAGCAGCAGCATGCGAGCTACTCCATGCAGCGCTCTGGAGACACACAGCCAAAGGATGTGGACAGGTTTCTGGATCTGCAGTGGAGGCAGGAGGCACCGTGAGAAGCTTGGTCCCCATAGAGTCAGCAGTAAAACTCCTGACTCTTTGAGATAAATGAGGAATTTACTGCTAGTCTGTGAAAGGAGGAAGGGTTTGAAAAGTGTAACAAAGGTGAGGATCCAAAGAGAAGCATGCCTTTTGCTTTCTGTTGCTTATTTCATTCCTCATCTCTCTGACCTTTCTGATCACTCTGAATTTAATATTTAGACTTCAGGACTAAAGCTTGAACAATAAACATAGATAGACCACTCTTTAAGTGAGCTGGCATTTGATCCCTTTTTTTTTTTTGCTATCTGCTGTAATGTTCCTGTAAGCCCAGAGTAACTGCATTTTTTTGACTGGTTATTGCAATATTTTTCTCACAGATGAGATTGCCCCTGGGTGGCTTTCCATTATCTCATCAGCCTGCAAGTGTCCCCCCCTGAACTGCTTTTTTCTGCTTATCAGAGTTTACTGGCGTGTCCAGAAATTGCCCAACTAGGGCCGTGCTGTGTATATTTCTTGTCTTAGATCACATCATTTTGCAGTTAGATCTTTCAACACCGCCATATTTTTAAATAATATTTTCCCTGACGCTTGCAAATAGTGCGGAAAGTTGTAGGCAGACAGCCACTGAATTGAGCTGTTAGAGTTAGGGGCAAGGGGTTTGATCAGCAAGCCTTAATACACAAGGAGACTTATTTTACAGTGATACGTTGAGAAAGCATTGTGAAAACCTCAGCGCAGAGCCGTGTCCTTGGTCATGGTGTAAAGGTCAGCATCGGCGTGTTGGGCGCATCAGTAGGGGCTGAGGGTGCAAGCGCTGCTCCGAAGGCGGCTTTACAGGCAGGTTTTCTCACACATTTCACTGCCATATCTTATATTTGTTCTAGCTGCTCTTCAACTTCTGGAGTTAAATTACAGATACAGCCACAAACAAACAGTGTGTTTCTTCAGGAGCACACATGAGGCATATCAAGCCTGGGAAACTCACTGAGAGGTCTACACCAGGCACGAGGTGGGTGCTGAAGTCACCATTTCATCAAGGCTGGGCAAAATCTTTTCAAGGGTTTTCAAGATTCTTTTGACAGACACCAAAACTTTTTCCCAGAAACACGTTACATCTGATTGTACTTAATTTACTAAAATCAAAATGGAACTTTTGACCTTCCTAGGAATGATGAAGTATGTATTTTTCATTATGAAATTACCTTTTGTTTTCTTTTCAAATGCATATAATGTAAAATACCGTATTTTGTTATCTTGAAGGCATTAACAAAATCCCAGCTTTCTGATTCAAAATAAAGAGAAATTCAAGCTCAGCATTCTTTGGTATTTCCATTATAAATCTCAAATTTGAGATAAATTAAAAAGATCTAAAAAGAACTGTTTTGTTTGAAAAGCTGAAATGAAGCATTGCGACTTTTTAAAAGAAATATATTTTATTCAGAATAGCCCCCCCTATAAACTTATTTGCAAATTCACAAATTGTTTTTAAATTATTTTTTAAAAATAACTCCCAAAATTTTACTTTCAAATTCTTTTTGCACTGCTGCGCTAGAAGCAGTAATGCAGTAATGATTCCTGGTCAGCAGTGTCTTCAATTACTGGATTTCACATTGTTTTTATTATGCGTTATTTTTAGCGTTAAGATTCCTTTATGGCTAACGTGAGAACAGTAGCTATTTAAACAAAACTGCAAAACATACTGTCAGCTTTCACACTACATAAATTAAACCAATATTTTCTCATATTACATGAGAAACAGATATAGTAGTGTGTTTGGGTTTTTTAATCATATAAAATGATTGTGAAAGTGTTCTCTTTTTTAATTGGTGGTTTTGAGGAGGAGCTTGCAATATTTGCTAATATGAAATTAAGGAAATGTCTGTGTAAAATCAGGAGGAATGTGGATGTAGAGGGTAGAAAGCTGTATAAGCCAGTAGTCCTTGCCCTTGAGTCCCGGCTGTGCCTGGATGTGACTGCCCAGGGCTATCGCTGTTTCTGGGTGCAGCATGCAGGCAAATGCATCAGTTTTAGACATTATTTCTGGGGCTGTTTGTGTTGGTTTTCCCCTGTGTTCCTTATAAGCGGTTGTGCTAATCAGCTGATTTATGGGTTTCATTTTCTAGTTCTGCAGCACTGCAAAAGGGATGATGATTCCTCTGGTTTCTGTTCATATGTGCTTTAAAATTAGGTGGGTTTGTTTTTTCCAGTTTAACCTTGGTTGGAGATTTTGAAAGGTTTTTTTCCCTGGGCTTTCCTCACCACATTTCAGTCTTCCCACTGAGCTTACTGCATACAGAAGTTACAGTTAAATCTTAGTTTCTTTCATTTTTTTCAGCTGGAGAGTGTTTTTCCTGTCATGCAAGTTCCTATTAATATGTGAGTGCTTGAGGATGAAGAGTAGCCTCTGGGGCTTCTGCCACCATGACCCAAGTTGTCCAGGGTTTGCTCTCTGCAATGGGTTTGTCAACAGAGGTGGTTGGCCCAAGCAAATTTAACCTTTTTTTCTCCCTGTCAGTGGTAGAATGATCTTCCAGTGCTTTTACTTAAGTGTTCTGTTCACGGTATCAATTACTTTTTTAAGAAGAAGACCAAATCTAAGATTTGACCTGTTGGTAACATGAAGCATGGTGTCTGAGCTGGCTTCTTTGTGCATAGCATAAAAAAAAAAAAAGAAAAAGGAAATTCTGGTATTTTGGGGTGGTATTTTTTCACAGCATATACAGTTGCCCTAAAAGGAGGTGCTTTAGGAACCACTAGGAATCAGGTGGTGGATTTTTATAAGGCTCAGCATACCTGGCTTGTAGCACATGGGAAAAGAATGATATCCCCAAAATCATAGTCTTATGGCCAAACAATCTGATAGCCAGGAATCCTCAGCATGAAACTGTCTCTGAAAGAGGGCTACAGCTGCACCTTGTGGGCTTGAAATGCCTTGCAGAGATTGAGGAAAGAAGCGCTTTGTCATGAGGCTGTCTTCATTAACTGACTTTCAGAAGTTATTGGCAGGGCTTTGTCTGGTCTGAATAGATCTTTATTTTGGGGTAGTAAAGATGAGTGCACGTTTACAATGATGACTATGTAGACACAGTATTATTTAAGGATTTATGTTCATTTGCATGCCAGATTAAGGTCCTGTGCCATTCATTCCCTGTGTGAATTAAACACAGACAGCACTTATGGGAGTTACGAGCTTTTCTGATGGATTTCTGTGCTGAAATGCAGTGAAATCTTTTTTATATCTTAAATTTCATCAGATGAAAGTGCCTACTCCCATACATTAATATCCTTTTGTATTTGGAATGGGTATAAAAATAGATATCACCTTGTATATGTGAATAATGCACTGTATGCACACGGATTTTTATTTGAAAGAAATTAAAGGTCATTCTAACTCAGCAGAGAATAAAGTTTACAATTGGTAAGACAAAGCAGGGATGCATATCCTTAATGTTACTGGTCCCCTCGGGGTATGGTGCTTCATGTCCTATAACTCAGGCAGCAGTCGGGGTGGATCCAGATTCCCGTGCTGCACACCACCACCCCAGCTATGGCATGCAAACTGTGTGACGTTGCCTTGGCAGAGCTGACTTTCTTGTAGTGGTGGTTTATGAGGCTTGATGGGGGATGGGGAGTCACCAGAGCAGGTCTGGGGTGGTGTGAGCCAGTTGGGCTGTCCCCCCCAGACCTTGCAGATCTGCAGCAGCAGGGTGGACCTGGAGAGTCAGAGAAACTTCTTGCCCCCAACAGCTGTCCCAGCTGTCATGGTTTAACTCCTGCCAGCAACTAAGCACCGCTCAGCTGCTCACTCCCCACCCCCAGCGGGATGGGGGGAAGAGAACTGGAAAGGTCAAAGTGAGAAAACTCATTGGTGGAGATAGAATAGAACCACAGAACGGTTTGGGTTGGAAGGGACCTTCAAGATCATCTAGTTCCAACCCCCCTGCCAGGGGCAGGGACACCCTACACTAGACCAGGTTGCCCAAAGCCTCATCCAGCCTGGTCTTGAATACTGCCAGGGATGGGGCCTCCACAACTTCTCTGGGCAAACCTGAACAGTTTAATAGTTGAAATAATAATAAATACTACTGCTATTACTAGTAGTAGTGGTGGTGGTGGTGGTAGTAGTAGTAATAATATTAATAATGTAATGAAAAGGAAAATAACAGAGAGAAATAAAACCCAAGACAGACAAGGGATGCAAATGAAAACAATTGCTCGCCACCAACCAACTGATGCCCAGCCAGTCCCCAAGCAGCACTGCCGCCCTGCCAAACTTCCCCTTAGTTTTATTGCTGAGGACGATGCCACGTAGTATGGAATATCCCTTTGGTCAGTTGGGGTCAGCTGTCCCGGCTGTGTCCCCTCCCAACCCCTTGTGCACCCCCAGCCTACTCACTGGTGCGGTGGGGTGAGGAGCAGAAGAGCCCTTGGCTCTGTGTAAGCACTGCTCAGCAGTGACTAAACCATCCCTGTGTTACCAACACTGTTTTCAGCACAAAAGACTGCAGGGTTTATAGACACGGTCAGGGCTTCTTTGGTTGTGACTGATGATAGTAAGGGATAGGTCCAGATTTAAAGTGCCAATGTATTACTTTTTCATACTATTGCAAGTCTGTCCCCCCAAACTTCCTCGAGGTGTTATTCATGGCTACTTTGACAATGTTTCATCTCAGCTAAGATGATTGATTAAAAATAGAACAACTGTGTTAAAGCTATCCCATGGCTCAGTTCTTCTACTGAATTGGTCTTGCCTGTTCTCCTCTCCTTACTATATATATTATCCTGGGAGGAGCTGTGCTGCTATCATGAATGCTTGCGAGAAGGGTGTAACAAGGGAGTCTCCAACAAATACTGGGGAAAATTAGTGCTGAGCTGGTAAGCCCAAACATACAGAGCAGAAACCTCATTTTAATTATTCTTTTCCAGTGCAGCACAGCACATTAGCTGGAATTAAATGCAAATAGAGAAAAAAAAAAAAAGAGAGATTTTACAGAATTGTTCATGCTGAGATTGTAAAAGATAATTTATTTTTAAAATTTCTTTTGAGGGACAACCTTCAAAAGCAAACAAGTTTTGACAAAAATTGTTCAGCAGGTGTCTTTGTATTTATGTACTGGGATATGGTGGAAATTGCAAACTAATTGTTAAATACAAAGTAGTCTTTGTCTCTAATAATACGTTTTAAAAATAGATCATGTTATTATGGAAAACAGTAATATTTGGTGCCCCGACGTCCCTGGGTTTGAAAGGGTTTTATTACAGTTGCTTAACAGTACATGTTACAATTTCCTCTCTATTTGTGATGTGAACATTTTATTACTTCGGCCTAAATGGTAGAAAGTAAATACATCACCAGCCGGTGAAAACCGGCAGCCCAGCGAGCCCTTCAGAAACGGTTTCACCCTTGGACCTCAGAACTGCTTTGCTAACGTAGGTTAAGACCGAGTAAACCCTCCACATCCCACCGGTTAAGCAGGCATTGCTGCAGGGGAGTCCGACCTCAGTGGGAGGTTCAAAAGAGCTTCTGTTTCCCGATCTTGCTGTGGCACCCTGAGCTCCTGTGCCTGTGTGCTCACTCGCCACCTGGGACGGGCACTTTCTTAACTTCGGGGGGTCCTGCCCCTTGCAAAGTACTGTGTGACATTGAAACTGAGAAGCGCAATCCATCCTGTTGACATTTCAAGTTTTGCTTAGCAAATCTTTGATCGCGGACAGGCACGATTCACACCACTGTGCCAGGCGAATGGTTGACGGGGGCTGTGGGTAAGCGTAAAGCCATCTCCTCGTGCAGGCCCTTCACGATCTGCCTGATCCCAAGCATTTGTGTTCTAGGGGAATTGGTGTTCGTTTTTCCTGTTACCTCTTCTGCGAGCAGAGATGCAAACCAGCCTCAGCAGCCCTGAAGTTTTTGGTGTATTTTTTTGCTATATATTCGAGATGATGTCCCCCTCCCTCCCCGGGGAGTTCCTCATCCCATGGGGTGTCCCTGGTCTCACTGGCATTTGCACACCACTGTTTAGGTGTCAGCTTTACCCACCATCTCATTTGGACACCATGTCTGATTGTGTAAGTCAATGCACAGGACTGGTCAATGTCTCTGTTCACGTTGCCACTTAGGAAGTTTTTTTTTAAAATACCAGTCTGGCTGGCTCAGCAGGGTCATCTGGAAGGGGTGACTTGGGCTGTCATCAGCCCAAGTACTCCTGGAAGGAAAACCGTCATGTGAATAATGGTGCTTACAAGGCACTCGGCGCTACCCCTGCCCTGCCTTGGAAGGCTGGTCTGAGCTTTTCAGTATCACTTCTTCAAAATAAAAAATATCTTTAAATTATCGTTATTTAAATGATAGCAATGTTTACTATCAAATAGATGGCTACATGGTTGCTGAAGCAGACGTCAGTACTTTCCCTTGGGAGGATGGCAAGAGTGGATGAAATATTTGTACATCCAGAAGTTAACTTATATTAATTCTGAGCTGTTGCACTATAGCCAGAAATAAAATTTCTTTTTTTTTTTCGTATGTCAGCCTCCATTGCTGTATAACATAAATCTGCAGGTCTGATTCTCTTGCGTGGCGTTTGTACAGCACAGTGCCTTTGTGCAGTCACTTCTGATTTACAGGTTTATAAAATGTTATCTATTGCTTTTGAAGAGTGTATTACATGGAATGATTGTAGCGTGCATGGGTTTTTCTGAATGGGCTGTTGCAATGCCGCTTGCATGAGAGGCTTTGCTTGCTAACTCAGCTGACCTCTCTGGTCACCTCCACCTTTCTTTTGCAGTTGAACTATGTGAGGAGAGTCACAGAGCCATTATAAGATGAATTTCAGTGCAACATAAGGCAGATATGCAATTATATTTCTTTTTATTATTTCCCAGCTGTGAAGTGTGGTATTTTTGCTACTTTTTTTTTTTTTTTTTTTTTTTTTTGANTTTTTTTTTTTTTTCTGAGAAGATCCAAATGCAAGGGGTGGCATATTTCAGCAATGAGAATTGCATGACGATTTGTTGTGTGCCAGCTTAGAACAAATGCATACTACAAGTTTAACAGGACAAGTTAGTCTGGAGATGAGGAGGCTCAGGGGAGACCTTGTTGCCCTCTACAACTACCTGAAAGGGAGTTGTGGCGAGCTGGGGGTTGGCCTCTTCTCGCAGATAACTAGTGACAGGACAAGGGGGAACGGCTGCAAGTTGCACCAGGGGAGGTTCAGGTTGGAGATGAGGAGAAATTTCTTCTCGGAAAGGGTGGTCGGGCATTGGAACGGGTTGCCCAGGGAGGTGGTGGAGTCACCGTCCCTGCGGGTGTTTAAGGAAAGGTTAGATGTGGTACTTAGGGACGTGGTTTAGTGGTTAATAGGTGGGGGGGGATGGTTGGACTAGATGATCCTTGAGGTCTCTTCCAACCTTAATGATTCTATTCTATTCTATTCTATCAAATAAGTTGGGTGTAATAATTGATTTATTAGAATAGTCTGATATTTTTGTAGCAAGGAGGCAGCATTTCTTCTCATGCTTTCTTGAGAACTGAGGAAAGATGTCTTTGCTCTGTGATGCCACTTAAAGCAAGCTCGGTCATGCATGCATAGTGTATCGGTTATGTGTGTGTAATGTCTTACGTGATGAAGTGACCAGCTGCTGAGGGGACTGGCAAGAGGATGGGGCACCTTTCTTGGATTTTTCCTCTTTTGTTCCCTTTGTTCAAATTTCAGTCAAAATGGAAGTCCAGTCCAGGAGCGAGCAAGTGACTGCTGTGTAGCTATTTGAGAAGTCCTGAGCAGCTCAGCGCTTTGTGTTGTCTCTGGAAGTTAAAAATGCTCCATGTCCATCAAAAGCAAACCCTGTCTGCCTTTTTGAGAGCCTACAGGTACTGGTTCTGGCTGGTCCAGAGCGTATATCCACAAAGCTGTCTCTGATGGTCTCGGAAGAGAAGCCAAAGTGCCTGCCTTGTGGATCATCCTGATTTCTCATTGTTGTAAATTATTTTTTTATTATTATTTTTATGAGAAACACAAGTAAAGCACATCAGCTAGTCAAGAAGCAGAAATGTATGCAGCCTCTCCAAATCAAACCTTTTCAATGAGAAAAGGACAGTCTTCGATTTCCAAGCTTTCAGTTTAGTTGCCCTAAAAGCACCAGATGTTTTGGAAAAAAATACTATTCTTCCAAGATTTATTTGAATTAAGATTCCCAGTTGGGGGGGGAAGTGGGGAGAAAGGGAGGGGAAGAGTATAATTTAATTTTCTAAATTATATTGGAAGATTCTTTGTGAACTGAAAGAGACCGAGGAATAAAAAAATATTTTTCTGCCTTTTGTTTGGTCCTTTTTAAGGACAGTAAGAGATGGCAGGTGGAGAAAGTCTGGCAAAACACGTTGTGCATTGGCACAGAAACAACATAAAGTCTTTCAGACATCCATATTCTGAAAATTAATTATTTTCAACTCTTAAAGTGGAAACGCAGTATAATGCTTCCAGGTCTGCTGTTAAATGCATCACTTCTTTTTATTCACTCCAGCCCAGGCTGGGGATTGCAGCTGAGCATGTACTCAGCAGTAACCAGTCGTCCCGTGTGACTGCTCAGAGATTTATCTTTAAGCCCGTGCTTCCCTACTTGTTACAGTAGGATCCAAGTGGCCTTGGAGCATCACAGTGCAGAAAAGCAAAGTGTCGGCATCAGGAGGTTTGAGAGGACTTGCTGTGCTGCCAACTTCTTCCCCAAGTTTCCTAAAGCCCTGGGGCAGGAAGGAGACAGGCCAGGAGACCTCATCTCCAGCAAGTCCGTACAGCATGCCCTTGCCATGAGCTGTGCTGTTCAGGGCATGGTTGCGTTATCGCAGGTAAGAAGTATTTTACAGAAGCATTTTGTCAGGAGTGAAATTGTAGCCTCAGCAGTTGTGTGGCATTACGGAGAAGAGCGTGGTCTCTGGTAGAAAGACCTTTATCGTCAGGGGAACTTTTGATTATGCATTTCCTTGTCATTTGTAATTTCTTGTCGTTCCCATCTTCAGTCGAATGTACCTTTGTTTTTTTTCCAAGACCACACGCACCAACATGACAGCTGCGCGCAGTGTGTTTATCCGTGAGTAAGGCAGACCGCAAGGAAGGATGCCCTTGAGAGAGAGCCATTTTGAGATCCCTCTCGCTGAGTCCAGCCGCAGTTCCCATCTGCAGTGCCCGGGCAATCTGTCCGGTGCAATCCCTCACCCATCCTGTTGTCTTTCTGTGTTAATAGCCCTGGCAGCTGAAAGCCCTGACCCATGCGCCGTTTTGCCCCTTACCTTCCCTCTGAGAATATCATCTTTTTTTTTTACCTTTTCATCCTTTCAGATCATGTCCAGAGGTATTGACTCTTCTTATGCTGTCCCTGGTTCAGCATCTTTCGCACACACCCTCTCTGAAGCCACTGCAGGGCTGCTCAAGGCGTTCACGGCTGAGATGCCTGGACTCCAGCACTGCCAGCTGCACATCCAGGCAGGCTCCCAGGAAACCCACATCAGTGGGGCATCACCTGCCAGTCGCAGGGGTGGATGACTGCTCCCTTAGCTGGCACCATTCTTGGCCACGGAGCCTGCGTCCCTTCCATGAGCTGGCAGGGGCTTGCCTTGTCCTCAGCACATCTTCAAGCAGTCATCAATGTTGCCCATAGTCAGCTGGCGAGGACATGCAGAGGGAGAAGCGAAGCACAGGAAGGTCCCTCTGCCATTTCAGCCTTGCAGCTGCACCCCAGCTTCCTTTACCCAGTCCCCCCTTTCCCTACTGAAAATTGGAAACGAGCATCACATACATTGGTGTGTCACCATCACAGGTTGTCCTGGTTTCAGCTGAGAGACAGTTAATGTTCTTCACAGCAGCCAGTATGGGGCTGTGTTTGGGTCTGTGCTGGAAGCAGCGCTGATAGTGCAGAGATGTTTTTGCTGGTGCTGAGCGATGCTCACACAGAGCCAAGGCCTTTGCTGCTTCTCGCACCACCCCGCCGGCGGGATGGCTGGGGGTGTGCGGGGAGTTGGGAGGGGACAGACAGGGCAGCTGACCCCAACTGACCAAAGGGACATTCCATACCATATGACGTCATGCTCGGTTTATAAGGGCCTTGGGAGGAAGAGGAAGAGGGGGGCAGCGGCATTCGGAGTGATGGTGTTTGTCTTCCCAAGTCACCATTACGTGTGACGGAGCCCTGCTGTCCTGGGGATGGCTGAACCCCTGCCTGCCGTGGGCAGTGGGGAATGGATTCCTGGTTTTGCTTTGCTTGTGCACGTGGCTTTTGCTTCACTGATTAAACTCTTGTACTTGAACCCACGAGTTTTCTCACTTTCACCCTTCTGATTCTCTCCCCCTTTCTGATGAGGGGGACAGAGCGAGCATCTGTGTGGTGCCCAGCCGTCGGCTGGGGTAAAACCACGACACGGGTTTAGACACAAATCTGAAACACAGCACCCTACAGGCTGCTATAAAATTAACTCCGCTCCAGCCACAGCCAATACTGGAATGTTTGTGCAGCAAAGGTGGCAGCTGGTCACATCTGGGCCCCAGACAAGGCAGTGCTGGCCGAAGCTGGGCGTGCCGGGCGTCCAGGCAGGCACAAAGCGCTAACGGGGTTTTCCAGCGGCAGGCTGCCGGTGCAGTGAGCAGTGCTGCACCCCGGAGACAGCACGCAGAATGAAGGCCCACAGGCGCTGCTGTACAGCACCATGGAACAGGACACTGTGCAAGCAGGTGGCAGGGGTAGGAAGAGCAGCCCTGATTGTATTCAGTCACATCTCTTAGAAAGGAGGTTTGCTACGCAGTACTCCCCCCGGCCCCTCCGTGCTTTTTTAGTAATAGAAGGGAGGCGCAGAGCAACCAGCTGCTCCCAGGCTCGGAAACCCTGCACGTGTGGAGGGGGTCACTCACCGCCGGCCGTGAGCCGAGCCCCGTGGAAGTACTCACGTGAATAATCTGTCACCAGTGCAGACAAGAGATGTGCTCGTTTGTACCTGATCCTCTATTTTTAGTTGGCAGTTTAAACTGGAGGGAGCTACCGGATTTGCCTGCTGTGTGACTGGATGTAAATCGCCATGGTAACTGCCGCATTTCGCCTGCTCAGGGCGTTTTCCTAAATTCTGCAAGCAGCGGTAGCTGTGTGTGTTTATGCAGCTCAAAGTCAAATTTCATTAAACCACTAGCCGTTTTGTCTTCTCAGCGTGTTTATTCCTTTTCTTACCACTAACCATTTTAGCTCTGCTTTTGTTTTTTTGGTTTTCCTTTCCAAATATGAGCCTAGTTTTGCATGGGCTGTACCAGAACCCTCTTTTAATTACCAGAGCAATCATAACCCAGAACAACTCTTCCTTGGCACAGAAAGAGTAGAGTAGCACTGGAGGAGTTGTCATCAGTTAGCTCACTTAACCTCGTTTGGGAAATTTAAAGTCTGCAAACAGTGTTCCAGGTCAAAAATCCTGAGCTCTCTCAGTCTCATGAAATTGTTTATTATTAAAGGAACATAAATCTCTTGATTTGCACTACTTTGCCGTAGGATACAGAATAGCATTGTGTCTTTTAGGGGTTTGGTGCTGCTGGGAATTTTAATACTAAGTCAGCATCCATCTGCTTTTTTTATCCCTTGTTTCATATGAGGTCATCTGTAACCAGGGCTCAAATTGAGGAAAGCATTTAGGAGAATATTAAGTATACTTAGGTATTAAATGCTGAATTATCTTTGATGTAACTACCTTAATTAAGATCTGGAAGCTGCTTAGTGGACGCCAGGGCATCAGCAGATAACTCATTTTGCAATAACAGCCATGGTCAGATAAAGTTCCTTTATTTGCTCGCCAGTTATGCTGCAGAGACTAGTGATAGTTGCTTCCTTAATTTCCCCAACATCTTCAGACAGAGTTATTTAGGGACCTCTGGAGATCATCTAGTCCAGATACCTGCCTCAAACAAGGGTAGGTACAAAATTTGATCAGGTTGCTCAGGGCCTCGTCCCAGTGAGTTTTGAGCATTGCCAAGGATGGAGACATCTCCACATGGCAAGGCCCTTGTTTCAGGGCTATGCCTTTCCCATCATGAACCAGTTGGGCGCTGGCACCAGCAGTGAGATTGCTCCTCAGTCTTCCCTTCTCTGAGCCAAACAAGATGACTCTCCAGCCCCTCCTCATGTGCCATTTGCAGTGCCCGGCCATCTTCATCACCCTGCACTGGATCACAGTGCTATGTCAGTGGGGTCTGGAGCTGGACCTAGCATTACTGGTGCTGAGCTGACTCAAGGCCAATTAGATACAGAGAACTTATATTGTCTTCTCAACTGTCCTACTTCCAGTCCAGCACTTAAAATGTCTTCTCAAGGTGAAAGTAGGAAAACACGAATGTCTCTACATTGTGCTCTGTCTTGTAAAACACAGAGGGAGTCAGCATCTCCCTTGCTCAGTGCGGAAGTCAGTGTGGGGATCAAAGCACGCCTGGTGGGGTAGTGTCCTAGCATCTAGCTAGCTCACTTGGTCTGCCGTGCCACCTTGGCATGGCCCTGCCATGGGTAGGCATGCCCTAAGGAAGAGATGAAACAAATGGCATTATTGCTCCAGGAACAAGAAATACTTGTTTTATTTCGTCTGCGTACAATCACTCCAAGTCACAGCTGTGCTTTCTGAGAGTATGGAGTGTGAAAGGTAAAAACTCTGTTATCTTGATCGAAGAACAGCTGCAATGATGGGAAAACTGCCTATCTCCCAGAGACCCTGGGAAGCCAAGAGCCTTTTAGTTTCTCTGGTCGCTGTCAAAGTGTTGATAACTATTTGTTGAAAGTAATAAACTTAACAGTATTGCAGGGACCACAGATTACATGCAAATTGCAAATATAATATTTTAATGGCAACAATCATAGGTGGTGTCTGTTGTTTCTCCTTAAGTCAGCAGAAGAATTTCCACTGAATTCCCTTGAGGGTTTTGTGTGATGAGTGTTTGCTGTTATTGTATTGACTTGATGGTTTTTATGTAGTAATGGAGTTTAGTAAAGAAGTGCCAGATTCCTTTATTTCTTTCCATCGGTGACATTTTATGCTCATTAATGATACATCTAAACTAGAGAAATAGAAATGAGAGCAAATTTTATGGTAAAACAAAAGTTCGTCTAGCTATCAGAAATAAGCAGACTTGTCTGCAATACTCCACTGAAATTCAACAAGTAATTAGGCTTATCTCCTCAAACATAGGATGCTATTATTAGCAAAGCATTTAATTAGCTGTCCATTGCAATAGAGCTGAAAGCCAAATACCTCATCTGGCGTTTCCCAAGTAGCCTATCTGTAGTTCACAGAGCAGCACTTTAAGATTGCATGTCACATAGAGACTGAATAAGATTTTGTTGCAGAAAGCTTTATTACAAACTTAATTGTATGATTATTACCAGCCAAAAAAAGCATATTTTTTTAAAAAAAGATGGTAAGACCAAGTTAAACTGATCTGATTTCAGCCGTGGAAAGAAGTGTCTAAAAAATGCCCCAAGAAGCTGCAACCTTCAGGACACTTTAAATTGTCCAGCACCCATGTTCGCGCTTCTGCTCCAGCACAGCTAATGAATGAACGAGGGACTTAAGAAAAGGCTTTTGTGCCACATCCTGTAGATATTAGAACAATTCCGGGTAGGATTAAGATGAATGGCAAGGAGGAGTTGTGGATGGATTGATACAGTAAGGTGCTGACTTCAACACATCTCAGGAACATCGTCTTGACCCTTGGAATACCAGGAGAGACGGGGTGCTGGCTCCTCTTACGCAGAGCTCAGCACTTCACAGAATTGGGTCTTCACCTACCATTTCAAGCATATGGACCAAACCAGGCAAGCACAGAAGTGTAAAATGAGATGCCTTCACTGCTGCCTTCTTCCCAGAGATGAAAACAAGGATATTGATAGAGACAAGAGTTTTTCTACAGTTGCAAAAGCAGCACAGCCACCCCCAGGGGGAAGACTCCTGTTCTTGGGATTTCACCAAGCCATCCTCGATATATTATGTGTATGTGTCTGTCTCACAGATTGAGGATCAGGACACCACAAGGCTCAGGGCTTGGCAGCTCTCCTCCCCATCTGGCTGACGGGAGATCGGCTGGAGGTTGTCCCTGCCTCGCAGATTGGAATCCCATTATTAGAAGATTGAGGCTTGCTGGCCCAGATTATGATCTCGACAGGACAGGGAGTAGCTCCATGCATGTGTTTGTCAGCACCTAGCAAACAGAATCTAAAAATAAAATCAAGGCACCACTGACAGTAGCCCACAAGTAAAAGATTTATTAATATAGATAAAAATGTGTATTTTCACAGCTTTTTCTCATAACTTGGCCAAAATAACTGGCTTAGTATAAACTACCCATATATATTAATAATCTAGTTTATGCAGTAGCATGATAACACCATTTGTAGGAGAAAATATGAACACTGAAATTCATTAGGGAAACATTTTGCACCACAGTTAGATCTGATACTGCTCGGTGTGGGGTTTCAATTTGTTTAATTCACATTAATGTGTAGGCAAGACTGCAGGACAAGCAAAATACAGGCATACATTTAATATTAGTTACATTGCTTGTTCAGTCATACTTCAGCTAAAGCCTTGGTACCATACAATTTCAGATTCTTTTTGTGTGCCCCCAATCAAATATTCATGGCTGTATTCTCGCTTACAGTATGTTCTCTCTGCTAAAGAAAAGGTTCTGCAGCCTACCTTGAAGTAAACACAGAGAATAAGGCATCTGTTCAGCCCAAACTTTGGTCTTGCTTGTGCACATATGGATGCTGTAGCAACAGCTACAACCAGCTATATACGTGGAAAGCAAAGGACAGATGCTGCTTAGGCCCAGCACTGGCAATGTGAAGCTGTTGGGTTTTCCAGGCCTGAGAAACACCCCATTAAGAACATGTGCAGGCCTCATTTCTCGTTCCAGCTAGGGCCTGGGAAAACGCTGTTTACCCAAGAGGACAGATCATCACAGAAGACATGTAGTCTAGATCCTGTCTCGCAGGAAATGATGTCCGTGGAGTTCAAAGGAGTAGCACTGAGTTCCAGCTGAAGGAATGGTCTTCAGTAAAATACTATGTTCAGCTTTCACTCTTCATTCCTATTCGGGGAAGAAGCACAAAAGCAACTATCTTAAGACAAAATCCAAACACCCAATCCTGCTTATTTCATTATTAAGGAGTAATAAACATCACTAATATTAACTTACTGATATGTCTAGATTTTTTTGTCAGTGGAACAGAAAAATACCATTTGATGTACAGCAAAGCAACCTCAAAAAGTATCACCCTGCTTGAACATGAGTCACGGGTAAAAGAGAATTCATAACATCCGTCAAAGTTGTTCGCTCGCTAACTTTGCCTGTGTTGGGCACTTAACTCTTACTTGTGTAATCATTTAATGTTTTGTACTATGTTCTTATATAGGTTGCTTCTGTAAAAAGAAGTTAATTTGTTAGTGCTGTTTATTATTTATGCAGAACCCTAGGCAGAAAGAGAAAGAAAGAAAGAAAGACAGAGAGAGAGAGAAAGCAAATTGACAAGATCCAACCTCACCTTCACTTTAATTCACAGAGAAGGATATTTCTTTATTTCCCTCCCTACCCTCCTTTGAAGTGCCAGGTCTCTGAAATCTCTTTGTAACGATACAGATGAAAAATGAATGTGTAGCAGAAGAAGTCAGCATGCAGAAATTGAAGAATACAAGACGTTTTGAGGCCGTGCCATGCAGGAGGGTGGGAGCAGCATCTCGGCGCTGGAGGGCATGCGTGCCGGGTCCCCGGGCTCCCGGTGCTGGCTCTGGTTCAGCAGCCACGCAGGAGTTTCTCGTCGTCAATGAACCAGCTGTTACAGCAGATGATCGTGCTGAATTTCAGGTCATTTGATAACTAGGGCAGGCAGCCGTATTTTGCAGTTCAGCTTGGGTGACATGTGGATGAAGAACGTCATCAGCATGATGCGGAATTGCTCATGTTTCTCGGCTCCTTGGGTGGGTTTGTGCCTGGGGGGGGAAGGGGGTTCAGCCAGGTCCTGTCCTTGGCAGCCAGATATCAAGTGCTGTCTCCTGCTTGGCACTTCTGCGTGCAAGAAAAGTGCAGGACATTGCTAGTTTTTTGGCTTTATTTTGAATGGCATTCAGAGCAGTTCTTATTTAGGTTGTCAAATCTTCAAGCTGTTTTCAGGCCTGGTAAGCTCTGCTTGGTCATGTCAGCTGTTTCTTCTACGTGAATGTGATGCTGGGTTCCAGACTTGCAAAAAAAGGCTTAAACCCATGTCAGGGAATGGCAAGGAAAGCTTCCCAGTTCCTTCAGTGGCTTGGCAATACCTTAGAGGGGAGACCCGGAAAGGGAAGAGACCATAAGGAGCCTTTTTGAGGAGCAGCCTGACCATGCTTATTGCTTAGGCTGCTTGGAAGAAAATTGGCAAAGCTTGCTTGGGGCTGGAGGAAGGATTAATGTAAAAATCTGGGGAAAGCAGCTGGAAATATCACAGTAATTTTCTCAGTTTGGCAGGCTTTTAAGCTTTAATGGATTCCCAGAAGAGTAAAGCAGATCTTTAGTGTATAAAGTAAGTGATAACTGATGATGTTAGATTCCTAGATTTTTAGATTTGGGAGAGATCATTAAAGCCATCTACTCAAACCTCTCTGTTCAAACCTACGGTGTTGTGCCCACAGATTCTTTACCGAGTACATAATGCCCTGTTTGTGCTAGAAAGACATACTTTAGAAACTCACGGTCTTGATTTAATAACTGCATGTGATAGAGAATCTACCACTTCCCCAGTTAAGTTTTCCCAGCTGACTGATTACCATCACTGATGAAATACCATGTCTGAAAGGATACACAGTGCCTCTGAGAGCACTGAGCTCGGGCACCTGCCTTGCTGCTGCTGATATGCCATTTCCAAACCAGACTGTCTGGTCATCTCAGCACCAGGCAGGATGTGGCCAGCCAGCCCTCTGCCTGGGTGGATATGCAGAGCGCGGCTAAAGGAGAATGCTGGGGAGCTGGAACAACACTGCTGTAAGAAACGTGGGAATAAAGGCAGGGCTGTAACAGATTTCAAGAAATTGTAAAATCACAGAATGGTTTGGGTTGAAAGGGACCACAAGGATCATCTAGTTCCAACCCCCCTGCCATGGACAGGGACACCCTCCACTAGACCAGGTTGCCCAAAGCCCCATCCAGCCTGGCCTTGAACACTGCCAGGGATGGGGCCTCCACAGATCCTCTGGGCACCCTGTTCCAGTGCCTCACCACCCTCACAGTAAAGAATTTCTTCCTAACGTCCAATCTAAATCCCTTCTCTTTTAGTTTATACCCATTACTCCTTGTCCTGTCACTGCACTCCCTGATAAACAGCCCCTCACCAGCTTTCCTGTAGGTCCCCTTTAGGTATTGGAAGGCCGTGATTAAGTCTCCCTGGAGCCTTCTCTTCTCCAGGCTGAACAACCCCAGCTCCCTCAGCCTGTCCTCTTGGAGAGGTGCTCCATTCCTCTGATCAACTTTGTGGCCCTCCTCTGGACCTGCTCCAGCAGCTCCATGTCCTGCTCCTGTACTGGGGATCCCAGAGCTGGACGCAGTACTGCAGGTGGGGTCTCACAAGAGCAGAGTAGAGGGGGAGAATCCCCTCCCTCGACCTGCTGGACACACTATTTCTGATGCAGGCCAGGACACGGTTGGCTTTCTGGGCTGTGAGCACACACTGCCTGCTCATGTTGAGTTTTTCATCAAGCAGCACCCCCAAGTCCTTCTCCTCAGGGCTGCAATAACCCTGAAGAGCCATTCTGGTGTGAATAAGGCTGGGTTTCATGCAATTTAGAAGGCCGTATCTGCCTTCTCTCCCCCCAGACTTCTCATAATGTTGAGGAAAACATCTACAGTTTCAAATGGTAAAAATGTAAGGAGAAGAGCAGAGCAGTAGGTATTTTGACAGAGAGCAGACTGCTGAAGATGCCTGTCATATTAGAGGTGGCAGCTAAGACTTGTTTTCCGTGTTTCAAAGTGAATACACCCTTTAAGGCAAACTGTCTATTTTTAACTCTCGTTCTGGGAAGTCCTTTTTCCCTGTGCTGGGAGTGAAGTTACGTGCTCTGTGTCACAGTTGTTTCACAACCACTTACCTCGTGAGCCTCCTTTCAATGAGGAAAGGCAGATAATAGGACAGAGCAACTTGGTCACCCACGCTCAGTGATTCATAAACCTCCACTCCTCATTCCAGGGGATGAACAGAAAGGGGGGAAGCCTGTTTCATCCAGCAGGAGAGGTTCCATTGTGGATGGTAAGATGGAGCCCAACAGGTATTTATTACTCACTACGAGGAACAGTTTGCACACCATGCCTCCCGCACGGCTCGCTCTGGCATACCCCCCAGTGAGTCACCAGCGGTGAGCAGAATGGTGAGCCAAGATGCAAAGTGATATTCCGTTTTCTAAACCCTCCCTGAATCTACAGGTATTTTGGTAGAGCTTGTGGCTTAGTCTCTTAGGATTAGACTCATCCCAACTATATTTACAGGACAGAAAGTCTGGTGTGGAGGAGCCACCCAGGCTCCTCCTGTAATCAGCGGGAAGACACGCTGCCACCAAGGAGTCATCCCTCTTTCAGATTGGCACCGATAAGGCTCTTGGTTTTAGGAGCCTGGTGATGCAACCAGAAGTTTGCAAAGCTGAAGTATTTCTGAAATGTGCTTGCTAGACACTTTACAGGAGTTGGGGGCTTTTTCTTGGATCTCAAGCTTTCTGCATCGTATAAAACATACATCACGGTGTCCCCCAAAGTGTCTGTTCTTCCTCTCAGGGAACAGAATGCACCTTCTGTATATTTTCAAGGGAATCATAATCAATTTGCAAGTTTAAATTAATTGAACCCTCAGAGAAGTATCGAATCCATGCCAGCACTTCCTTTATACTGCTACTTAATGGCAGTGTTAGCATAGACTTCGAAATATCCCATCAGTTAAATTAATTGATTTTTTTTTGTAGAAGACAATATAGAAAGTCGTATATTGTAATGCAGGTATGTTACTAGTGACTATTAAATTGTTACCGTCCTATAGGCTACTGACAGCAGCTTAAATAACTTGCAAGGGGGGCAACTGTCATCCGAAATGACTTACCAGCCTTTGTCTTTCCTGTGCAACTATTTTGCCCCTAGCAGTACCCTGCAAAGAAATGATATGGAAAGTGCAAGCATGTCTTTTAAAAATGGTTTAATTTAGTACCACAAACACTGATGTGATTTAATCATAGCATATTATTAGGGAATGACATCAGTACGAGACACTCCAATGCAGATAAAGTTCTGGTAGCTGTAATCTTTTCTTGAGTTGATGGGGGTTTTCTGGGCTCAGTTGGTGAGACTCACATCTCCCTGGAATGCTTCTTGCTCTCTGCTTCTTGGCAGAAACTTTCAGTTATGCATCCTGTTTAAAATTGTTTGTAACTGGAAATATGTGTTAGGGTCTAGTTCTGAAGTAGATGCTGTGCCAGGTAGGTCTTCTCACTTCCATGGCAAGTCTTGGTTCAAGCACCTGAACGTGTGCAGACAACGTAAGAAATGAAGGTCACGTGCTGTATTCCTGGGTTGGCCTCACTCCCTTGTACTGAGGTACTGCAGACATTGAAATTTGGGAGAGAATACATCAACTTCACATGGGAGTCCTGGCTCGGTACGGGCTCAGCCAAGGTCTCCATGCAGGCCGCAGCTCCAGAGAGACAAAATGTGGAGATGAGTGGAGAGATTTCTTCCACATCTTAAATCTGCTTCATACAAGCTTAGTCCAACAGATTTGCGAGAGAATGTTAAGTGCAGTGTCTGTAAACTAACAGCCATCACACAAGCATCGTACGCTGGTGGGAAAAACCTCAGCTCTCCTCAGCGCGGTACCCAGGAGTACTTCTCAAAGTGATGATGGAAATGGAGGTTGAAAGCACAGAAAGGCAATATCAAAAATTAAAGCTGGTTCAGTATACACAGCTTCTACAGGTAGAACAAAAGATCTGACACGGATCCTCAATAAAAGAAACTGGTTTCCATCTTCAGGACTACAGTGATCTGGCAAATGGTGTGGTGATGGGTTTTTTTAGTATATTTTGCCCAGTTGAGGAGCTTAAAAGTTCATTGTTCTCCTTGTTGAGTGTTTCCCAGAGCTCTTTAGAGTGCAGACCTTCTCAGAGTGCCAGTGGATAAAGACACTACCAAAATCATGAAACCAAACACTCAGTTCACTTCATAGTGTTTTGGCATGGCCTCTGGGTTCTTAGCTGTCTAAAGCACTGGGAAGTGCCTCCCCAAGCATGGATAATAGATGTTAGGAATAAAAAAGGAAAGCGACCTTTTAAATTAAGAACAAAATGTACAGAAATTAAAATGACACCAGTTGTATCAGCTGCATATTGGCACCTATGCGCACTGTTTCTAGATATAATCAGTAGGTGCTCAGACAGATAATTACAGTCTTCCTGCAAAAGGCTTCATGTAGGAGAGCCACCTGGCTGCCTGCTAGCACTTCCAGGATCAGAGCTGTCCTTTATTTTTGGATTGCAGAACTACAGTTTTCCAAGTTGGGTTTCAAAAAGAAGCATTTTTCTAGCACATCTCCTTTCAGAGGACTGCTGCACCAGGTAAGCGCTGGCCGTCAAGAGTGATTTATCAGCCTTTGCTGTAGACTCAGTAGTGATTTGTATTTGTCATAATGCAATTTGCACGATTGATTTGCTGTTGCAAGGCCTACAGGAGCAGTTAGCTGAAGGAGCGTTTGCCTTCTAGCCAGCTGGTCCATGCTCAAAATAGGGTCAAGGTTGCTTTTTATACGAGTAAGAGATGGTCAACTGAATTGTTACTTGAAAACTCTCTACGTGCACAGCATCTGCAAGTGCTGCTCATGCAGGAATCAGCTGTCCTGCCACAGGCGAGCTGGCCTGTAACCTTTGTGAAGGCAAGACTCGAATAATAATAGTAAGAAATTATGAGGGGGTTTTTTGGGGGGTGGGGGGCTGGGGAGTGGTGTTTAGGCTCAGTATCACGTGCTGCACATCAGAATATCACTTTTAAGTGACTTGCCTACAGCTGGTGGCATGGGTACCACAGTTTAGGAACTCCAATACAGATGTTATGAAAAAATTTGGTCACAATGTTTTCGGCCACACATGATTTATTTTTTTCCCTAAACTTAGACCCACAGTGATAGTGTCCAGGAAGTCATAACTTTATTTGCCTGAAGTAAGAAGCAGAAGTGGTGGCTCACATCATACTCTCTGGGGCAGCTGCTTTCTCAGCTTCTTTAATTATATTTCCTGTGGGCTATCCTGCTATTTCACACTTTCAAGGGGCCACTTTCTTGCTGATGTGATTGTGGATCCCAATCTTCTTTTCAGAGTCAAAAGTGATGGTGGAGTCCCTGAAGGAACCTGTTCTCAGTCCATGTGTGCTCTCCTTGCAGATCACTTAAAGCCATGCTATGCCACTTACTCAGTCACATGGTGGTACTGGCTCTGCTGCCCCGCTTTGTGTTCAAATGAGCTGGATAAAAATGCTACGTTGATTTTAGGGTTAGGCGGAGGGAGAGGTAAGCGTGCGCACTCACTCGTTTTCCTGGTTGCATGGCAGACTTTGTTGGCAAGGTGTTTTCTGTGCAGGTGGTAAGTCTGCAGAAGGATCTGCAGGAATTTGTTAACCTCTACTAGATCAGTCTGAGATTTGCTGTGGTGATGTTTGGCCTTTAAGGATATTTTTCAGCTATTTATTAGTCATAAGCATGTTTAACCCCTTGACAACCAAACTCTTGGTGTGTAAGAGATAAAGATGATAATAAAGAAAATATGGGGTAGCAGGTACTCTTGGCCAAATAAGTCATTAAAAGTTAGATGCATTCGTATGACAGAATGAACTTGTACATCTCTCTGTTTACAGATTCCCTCACTCATTTGGTGTATTGTTTTTAATTGCCTGCATTTGTGTAGCACTGGTTTTTTTTGAAAGAGCAGGTGGTTCCAGTGGTGATGTAGGATAAGTCAGGGATTCAGAGATCAGAGCTAATATTTTACACCAGCCAGATGCTTCCCCTCATCATTAGGTATAGGAGGAAGCAAAGGAGAACAAAAAGGATTTGGAGTGTCCTCAAAACTGAGAGTGCAGTGGTTTGAACATATGCTTTTCTCTAGAAAAACTAGAGTCCTGATGATAAAACATAGTGTTTTGTGGGGTTTTTTAAAATTATTTTAATGCGAATTGTATTAAACTAAATTTATTTCTGGTTTGGTTTTTTTTTAAACCCCCATAAAGTAATTACATAAGAACATTAGCATTTATGGCTATGGAAACCTGAATTGACACGGGTTTGGGTGTAATACTCCTGTATGCTGATGTGCATCTCATGACTTTATAACCCAGCAAGCAGAAAATGATGAGCACATACAGGCAGAATTTCAACAATCTGGGTGCCATACTGAAAAAGATAGTTTGCTATTAACAGAGTTTTTGCTGTCTCAATTATTAAATAGTTAATACTTGCTTTGCTGCATCTGATGGTGGAGCCTACCTGAGAGGTATTGACATTGTAGACTTAAAATGAGACATAAATAATTCATAGCAACAAGCATTAGAAAACCTATGATATGCAGCTTTGCTATTAAAATATCTACATATCTCTCAAATGCTCTGAGTATGTTTTAACGTTGCAGGAGGCGGGTACAGAGAGCCAGAACTCAGTTATGCTGCAAGTGTACTGTTGGAGAAGGATAGGGGTGGCTCTGATCCACTGCAAAGTTGTTACGAGCCTGTCTGCGCCGGGGGTTTCACCTGCTCTAACCATACAGAGAGCCTTACAGGATTTATTCAGCATATTGTAGAAATTAGATGTTAGATGAGAGACCTTCCTCCAAAGTTCAGTGGATCAAAACATTAATTGGTCTAAATCAAAGTAGTGTCAGTGAAGCTATGGAGGCACATCCCCTAAATCAGCTATGAATTTCTTGTGGAGGACAGGACTGGGCTGTGTGAAGTCCCCAGCAGACAGTATAATGCAAAGGCAAGGAGAAGGGAGACGGATCAAAGCCCTGGTGATAAGGCAAAGATGACAGAGTGAATCTTCTGCGTAGCCTCTCGTACAAACTGTCCATTAACTGGGTTGCCTCCGTGAGGCCCGCTGTATTTAAATACACCAGAGGAAAGCGATTAGCAGACAAAGTAGAAAGGGAGGAAAGTGTTGGGATTAGAGGAGATCAGGAATGATGGGATGATGAAAAGAACTGAAAGGCACTAGATGGGGATTTTAAGCCATACATGTTTATTTCTGAATCCAACCTGTTCACACTTCTAAAAGTATTTTAAAACTAGTGCTCAACATTCATCACTGGTGTAGCCCCTTCGACTTCAGCAGCCACACCGCCCATGAACTTGATCCTGCATGTTCATTTGCAGTTGTTTTTTCCCCAGGACAAGCTAACTTTCTGCTGATTCACACTTTGCGTCTATTGTAATTACTTGCCTGTAGGAGAACATATGGTGGTCTGACTGGGGCAAGGGCCAGAAAACGCAATGTTTTTCTGACTTTCACAGTATTGTGTGAAAGTCCAGACAATGAAGTCTGGCATTCAGACACCCCGAAGCGTTGTGATAGGCGAGGAAGAGGGTCTGATTAAATATTTAAGCAGCCGGGCCCACTTTGCTGCTGCAGCGGTGTATAGATTACACCTGGTGAAACCTGGTCTGCAGCGAGGCGGTCGGTAAGCACCGGGCATGAGGACGGCGCAGAGAGGAGTGCTCTGAGGAGGCTGCTGCCATACTATGGTCAGCAGGGAATGGATTTGGCACTGCTTCTGCCTCTGCCACTGTGACTGCATCATCCTGTGCCGAATGTCTTGTAGGTGATGGAAACCTCCCCGCTGCCTTGCATGCCCCATCCCTTGCATGCCATGCTCTGGTGGAAGGGGAAGGGGGAAGGGATGCTTGCGCCAGGGCATTTTTGCATGGAAATGTTCTGTGCCACCGTCCAGTTGCGCTGGGAAATCGCTTGCAGGTGTAGCACATCGATGGATCGTTTGTCTTTCGCTTGCTTTTAATTCCAGCAGGCTGGCAGTAGGATGCTGAGATAATATTTGAAAGAAATGACCCATTAGGTTCAGATCACACTGGCATTAGGCAGGGCTGTTAAATCAGGAAAAGTCATTACAGCGAGAATATGGGACGATGACTTCTGAATCAATGTGTTGGATTGCTTCTGTCTTTACTTGCTGATGAATAGCATCTGTACTCGTGGAATAGATATTGCTTTAAAAAAATAAACATCAGAAAGGGCAGCATTTTGTACCTGCGATAGTTATCTCGACATTTACCTTTTTTTTGTCCCTAATGACCTGCCTGTGACTGTCAATTTCTGTTAGCTTTTCTGGAAATGAGGATTTGCAGGGCTGTGTTGGGTTGGGCCATTAGGCTGAAGAGGGTGGGTGGTTTTCCTGTAGACCTTCCTACTTAGTGGGACTATTGCTTCCCTTTAGCAGAGGGCTTGGCTTTTGGTGTAAGTGTGAATGAGATCAGGTGTTGTATTTGAATATTTTTGTTTATCCATTGAATTTATTGGACTTGTGGGTTTATTATTAAAGATTTCTATCCATTTCTAATGATGTTTTTTCATTTTTTTCATAAATCCCCAAAATATCTCCATTTAGTCCTGTTCTGTAGAAAAGTACTCTGCCTTCCAGCGCTCTGTCCAGGTACGGGTACCCATCCTAGTTGTCTTACAGCAGCATTGCAGTCTAAATCTTGGTAGAATGGATCTCTTCTGGATCTTAACCATTAACTAGATGCAAACTGTGTGTTTACAATGCAGTGTTTCCTTCCTGTACATGTTGCTTCAATGCACGTACGGGCCCTTGTGTTCTCCACGTTGTGGAGAAGACTGCCCTGAGGAATTTACTGTCTCACCAGAGAGTGAAAAAGGAAGGAGACACTTAAAAACTGAGAGACTGGTCTTGCAAGGTTGTATGTGGAGTTGGGCCAAGAATAGACCGTGGTGCTCTAGGCGCCTTAGGTGCTGCACCAGGCTACACTATGTATATGTATTTTTCTCATTTAATGTGTCATAAGTCTTATTGTTAAACAAAACTAGAGATTATGTTTGACCAGTGAAGTGTGTAAATATCAGCTGATTGAACTCCTGTACATTCCCGAGGCTGAGTTCTTTTTCCCTGTGACTTCAGAGATTTTGAGAGATTCAATTTGTGTGTCCCCTCAAAAAAATAATGAATTCCTGCTGTTTATTTGATGTAAGAAATTGTAAGTGTGAAGCGGGTAAAAACAGGTATATGCACATGCTCATGCAAATACACAGAGTCACACTTAGCTGAAGGAAGATACTCAGTTTATATCTCAGGGAACAGATGCATGGGGCTTGGGGCATCAGTGGGAAGGTGCTTTCTGAGCCCAGCAATGCTCTGACCGCAGAGCACAAGGCCAGCGTTGCCAGTGCTCCCTTCTCTGTTGGGGCAGCACCTGGCAAACTGTCACTGGAGTGAAACAATTCATGTCCTCATTAAAACCAAATTCAGGAAAATATCTTTGTAATATAAGCCATATGTTTAGATGGTGGGTATTGATTTACACCCTCAGCTTCTTTGGAGCATCTACTGCCTGGCATTACCAGACCCCCATGCAGCAGCAGGGAGGTGACAGCATCTCAGTGTCGTGCATGCTCTCGATTTTAACAAGACTCTGATGATATTTGGTGGTTTTGTTAAAGCTTCATTACTGCCTAGGGGCATGAGATTATGAGCTAATCTTAACCTTTACTGAAGAGTTTCAAACCTGGATGTTCAGGAAAGTAGGCTTGATGCACATTATAAAAAGCAATCAAAAGAAAAGAGGGAAAAAAAAAAAAGAACTAGAGTGCTTGTGGGCTTATTTATTTAATACTAATATTTGTGGGTTTTATTTAATACTTTTTGTAGCTAGTCTCGTGGTCCTGAATTTTATGGATTACTTTTTCACTTACAGCACTGATTGACATCTTATCCCTGTGTGTGTTTATAAAGCCAGGAAATTGGAATCTCAACCTTAGAAATTCAGTGATGCCTTTTTTTTAGTAAAAACCCAAACCAAACAAACAACTGTTCCCATAGCTTTCCATGCACAAACCATTTTCCTCAGAACCAGAGGCAGTTCCTATAACAAAAGCAATTGGTCATCAACTAAATAGTATGCTCCTGCCCTTGTGAGACCCCACCTGCAGTACTGCGTCCAGCTCTGGGGTCCCCAGCACAGGAAAGACATGGAGCTGCTGGAGCAAGTCCAGAGGAGGGCCACAAAGTTGCTCAGAGGGCTGGAGCACCTCTCCTGTGAAGAAAGGCTGAGGGAGCTGGGGTTGTTCAGCCTGGAGAAAAGAAGGCTCCGGGGGGACCTCATTGCAGCCTTTCAATACTTAAAGGAGTCTTACAAAAAGGATGGAGAGGGACTCTTTAGTCAAGTAGATAATGACAGGACAAGGGGCAATGGTTTTAAACTAAAAGAGGGCAGATTTAGATTAGACATTAGGAGGAAATTCTTCCATGTGAGGGTGGTGAGGTACTGGCACAGGTTGCCCAGAAAAGCTGTGGATGCCCCATCCCTGGACGTGTTCAAGTGTTGGATGGGGCCCTGGCCAACGTGATCTGGTGGGTGGCATCCCTGCCTATGGGGGTAAATGTAGCAGAGCCCCCACATCAGCCCCTGTGAAGGAGGGAGGTGCTGACAGTCGCTGCTCAGTGCTGCGTGGCAGGTGGCTGGCTTAACCGCCTCTATTTCATTATGGTGTAATTGAGCGGTCACTGAATTAGTTCTTTCTTGCTCAGACCTCATCGCAGCAAACAAAATCACCCTGGGATGCTCCAGTTCCACCTTTCTCTGCCCTGTGCAGAGGTTTCCTGCGCTCTTGCTGGCTGTACTCTCAGTTTCCTGGAAAGCCAGTGCTGCACAGGGTCTCACCCTTCCCTGGGACTTAATCCAGTTAGCCACGTAGGCATCACCTTCTGCTTTGCTGCCACCGTGAAGGTCTGGTGGGAAGTGGGGACAAAGGTTCAGCCACCTCCCCTGCCCAGGGGGAACTGCCGCTTTCATTTCCTACCTCCCCCTACCCCAACGAGCTTGTGTTATTCTAGGTCAGTGTGCGGTTTTTTCTTCCTGTTAGAGCTGAGCTGCTCAGAGCAAAATATTTCCCAGTTCTCATGCAATTCTTTTATTTTACATTAATTAGTCACTGAATAAAATACAAGGAGTCCCAGACCAGAGACATGGATGTCCCACCCCTGGTGTGTGCCCTAGCCATGGGGATGCAGTCCCACCACCCCAGGCTGCATTCTGCAGGAGATGCTGACCATGACAGCACCAGAGCCCCCTCATTGTGGAAGGCTTCCTGTTCACACTGTCACCTATGCTTATTTTTAAATTTCTTTTAAAGCTGGTTGAGCTACCTTTTATGTGAGAGGTAACCCAAGCTGTGCTCCTGAGCTGAGGCACTGATGCTGAGATAAATGCACGGAGCCATGTCCTTTACATATTAAATATGATCCCTGACGTCAGAGTGCAGTTGCTTACTGCAGGAGCTACTTTAGCACCAGCTCATCTTTAGTGCATTCAGAATGAAAAAAAAAATAAGAGGTTTTTTCCTCCAGATGAACCAAGACACCAACATGAAAAATTATGGAGTGCTGTGCCAATTCTACAACAGAAAAACATCCAGGATCAAACAATTGCCATCCTATTTTATGCAAAATAACTGAATTAACAGCTTTAGCAGTTGAGTCAAATGCAATTGGTTTCATGCTTGTGTGTTCAGTAGCACTTCTGATGAACTGAAGATGATTTCTGTCCAATTATGTTGTAGCACAGCATGGCCTTTCTGTTTTGTAACTCCTTACTGGGTATTGTCTCTTCCATCCTGCCCAGTGCACGTGCACAGAGGTGTGGTTGTGCATGCAGGGCCCCCTGCAATTCCATTGGTGGGTGTTCCTAAAAAAAAATAAAAAAAAATAAATAAGAAAGGACTGTGTACAGTGCACACACCTGTACATATGTACTTGCAGGAGGAGGTGTGATCTAATGACAGAGTAGGGCACTCCCATGTGAACCACCAGGCTGGTTTTTCCAGCTCTGTCACTGTCCTTAAATCTTATCTACATCAGAAAGTTTCAGCAGTGAATGTTAAATCAGTTTTTAGTTTAAATGAACAGACTTCATACAGACCCGCTGTGCTCACACCCTTATTTCAGTTTAAGGACGGCCTGTGTCATGTTAGATTAAAGTAATCTTACAGGTAAAAGGTAAAAGATAAAAGTAAGGCAACTGCAGTCTTGGGAATGGCGCTTTTAAGAGCTTCTAAGCTAGGAGTTTGTACAGTTCAGCTGGGAGTCGGTACCTGGATACACCCTGCGCCTTGTCCAGTGTAGTGTAAGGTAACACGAGGTTACGTAAAACATTGCTGGGGGTGGTTTTAAGAGGCTGTGTTTTACTGTGCCCTGCCACAGACTTGCAGCACTGTCGGTCACCAAGGGACAAGGGAAGGAGATGGTAGAGAAGTTTTCTAGCACAGACTGGAAATGCTTATTTCGCTGCACCCTTCTTGCCTTAGGTCAAACCAAAACTAACTTGGTCTGCATCAGAGTAAGAGCGCCTTAGGTGACCTTTTGCATAGGTTTAACTGTGTCAGTAGCAAATCTCACCCTTAGGTAAATTGATGCAAACGAGTTTCACTTGTGCAGATATGGTCTGGGTGTAATCCGGTCCGCAGCACTGGTGAAACTTAACTGTAAAGGGTCTTCACAGTTCTCAGAGGAAAAGTTCGGTCCATGTGTAAGCGATGTTATAGAAGATACTTAATGGACTCTGTTATAAATGCTGTGGAGACACCCAGCCTGTCAATAGTACGCTCTGAAACTCTTTCTGTTTGAAGTTAAACAGGAATGAGGCAAACCCTCGGGTGGCTGTGCTCCCTCCCTGTCTGCCGGCATGGTTTTCTCACTGTGATGCAAATGATCCAACAGGATCCTGTGCGGAGCTGTAGGTGCTCCGTTGTATAGCTAACAGCACAACAAAACCCTAATGGCGTTAAAATTTTTAAAGCTGAGGCACTAGTAACCCACAGACAAAACTACCCCATGCATCTGTCTGTCTGTGCTTTGCCTCAGCCCCTGCATCCGTCAGACAGACACTCCCTGCAGCTTGCCCAACACGTTAGCTGTTGCACGTCAAACGAGGCAGGACCTGCAGAGTCCCAAATCCCTGGTGTGGAAATGTCACGGCAGCACACGTGAGGGGCCCGCAGCTCTGCTCCGCTGCAGTTATGGGGTGCAGCAAGCAGGGTGATCCCTCTTCCCAGTCCTTTGGAAAGGGAAGAGGAAACGGAAATGGAAATTTAGGTCAACATGGCTTGCCACGTCATCCAACTCTGGCTGTACTAGCTTGGGCTCCAGCAGTAGTGTAGGCAACCTGCTTTATCTCCATGCTTTATCTAGGCTAATTAGATCTGTGCTTTGTCCAGGATAATTGTCTTTACTAATGAGTTTGAGCGCAGTGTCACTAGCACAGCGATGCTGCGCCTGGTTCCTGCAGTGGTTGCTTCCTCATGGCGTGTGGCCATGCAGGACATCTCTGGCACGTGCAGTCCCCACCAGGACAGACCGAAGGGACCGAGCACAGATTGAGGTTCTCAGGGCAGAGGCAGATGTTTAAAGTGCTGACAGAGTCTCGGCAGCAGCAGTGTGATTGCCCAACAGCAGGAAGGGCACTAAAATTACAGCCAGGCTGCGAACGGGGGGAAGCGGTGGTGTAAGGAGACGCAGATAACTTCGCTGCCGTCCGGCCAGAGCGGGGCCAGCGCTCACCTGATTTCACACCCACATGGCAAGACCGGTCTGCGCTCTGGAGGGGGGAGTATCAGCCCCAGGAGCAGTGTGGCTGGGAGCAAGCAACCTCCCCAGCCGTGTGGGGGTGAAGGGGAGAGGTTACGGTGAAAGCAGCAAAACACACCGTCCAGCCGAGTTCCGGCACGGGTTTGCAGGTTGGCCCCAGGAGCTGGCAGCAGCCTGGCCCGGACTCCTGCCCCAGGGCCTGACGTGGGGAACCGTCAGCGATGCTGGGAGTAACGTTGGTCAGAAATGCTTTTGACCACTGATTTTGTTTGTTTGTTTGATTGTTTTTCTGTCAGAAAATGCCCGTTTAATTGAAAGATACTTCTGTGGGAAAGAAAATCTTTTCTTTGCAGGAATTTGTAATCTGGAATGATTTTTTCTGTTCTGGTCAGGATAAGCAAGTGTTTATGTCACATTTCCAGGACATAAATGATGACGGTCAGACCTGATGCCTGAAGCTGAGTCTCCCACAATCCATGTGCTGAAACCATCAAGCAATGAGGGAGAGCTGTCTGTCTGTCTCTTACCTCTTTGCCTCCTGTAGTCGGCTGTTTTTTTCCACACAAAATCATCATGTTCTGTTCATATGCAGAACAAAAAATTTCAATCTCATGAATTTAAAGCGCAGATATATTTCTAATTCAGTTCTGACTCTGGACCGTTTCCTCAGCCTGCCATATTTCATCACACTGGTCCACGAGCACCGTGAAGGCTATCGAGGCTGCAGAAACCCCACCTGGGGCCTGCTTCCAGGGTGTATGATGAATGAAAGATTTGTGAGTGAGTTAGATTGGACTTTCTGTATTGACGAAGCACAAAATCCTGATTGCTCAGGGAAACAGGCCTAGTTTTGCCTCTTCCTTGAGTGCATGCAGTCAGTGGCGCTTGCAGTTTTAGCATAAATAAAAGAGGAAAAAGAGACACTGTGCGGGGCTGCCCCAGCAGAAGAGAAGTTATGGCGTTGTTCCTGCTTGCTCTGCTTTCCCACTGCAGCTATGCCAGAGTGGAAGCAGGAGCATGGGTTTTCCCTCACTGACAGCTTTGATCCTGTTCTGTGGCTGGCCATGGGTCCAGATGTGGACATCTCCAAGCAGTAGCAGGGCACAGTGGTGCAGGAGCGGCCACTGGTATATGAAAACCATCACGCCCACCGCGAAGCAGTGCCCTATGCCAGGAGTTCCCATCTTTAGGGACAGCTGGGAAGGGCAGAGCGGGTGCTGGGGTAGCTGAGCAGGAGGAGGAAAAGCAAACATGGAAAACATCCATGTACTCCCCAAATCTGCCCTGAGCTGGATCACAAGATGCTTATATAAAAACACAGTTAATTATGACAGAGCAACGAAGCGAGGAAACACAGACATTCACAGTGTATCTCCTGCATTAATTAGTTGCTAAAAATGTTGATCACAGCAGCTGTGAAGCTGCAAACGGGTCAGTAGAAAAGCTGTCTCCTGGTTATTGTGCTGAGAAGTGCTCTTCCCTGTGAGGCTGTTCCCAAAGGCTGTCGGGGTTGCCGGCAGCTCGCGGGGCGACTCCAGAAGTGTGTTTACATGAGGATGCCATCACCAAGAACACGTACTGTTCATGTCTGAACTGTTCAGGTCGGAGAAATATCTAAAAATGTGAAGAGGAATTAAACCTAGAAATCCGCCCTGAATTTAAAAACACCCTCAGTCAAACAAGGGTCTGCTGTTTGTGTATGGCAGAGCGTACACATATGGAACCAAGCGTAAAAATAATCCCTGCCGTCCGTATCTGGATAAGCTTTGGCCAAGCATGCTGAAAGCAAGCTCAAGGATGAGAGAAACAAGAAGATCCACCAGAAGTTCACATCTTTAATGTCTCACTACTGGTCACTAGTGAAATAGAAGAAAAATTAATTTGGAAAAGGTTTAAATAAATGAATGATGTTTTGCTGCAATGTGTTGATTAAAGAAAGAAATCTAAAACTGTTAAAGATAGGAATTAGACATTACTCAGGAAACACATGTCTCAAGATATTGGAGAGAGAATTAAGGCACTTTGGGGGCCATGAAGTCATGTACCTTGTGCATCTGAAAAATTGCCTGGCTTTTTAAAGTACAGTGCAAATAAAAATACCTGCAAATGTCACCACTTATGCGTGACACAGACTTTTAAAATGTCGATTGTTTACTGAGTCAGGTCTGAAGTAGCTGCTTTCCTTCTGATCTTTTTTCTCTTGTTTTTGTCTTCCAAAAGAGGAGAACATTTCTATAGAAACTATGAAGAAACTGACAATTTCAAAACATAATTAGGAGCTTTATGTGCTTCATTTTAAGGACATTTCACACTATGACCAAATAATAATAAGAACAAAATGCTGCCAACTGAATCAGTTGTGGTTCTTAATGTAAAAAATAATTAGGAACTGTTAATGCATGGAGCCCATGTCTGAATAAGGGAGTGAAATTAAGTTATTTCAGTGAAGCGAGGAAAACATTTTCCAGTAGCATCGTCTGAACTCACTTGTGGTCTGCCCTGAGAAAATATCAGGTGTTTGCTGTACCACAGACAATTTTTTCAAAGCCGGGTCCTGCACTTTGGCCACAACAACCCCAGGCAGCGCTACAGGCTGGGAGCGGGGTGGCTGGGAAGCTGTGTAGAGGAAAAGGACCTGGGGGTGCTGATTGATGCTCGCCTGGACATGAGCCGGCAGTGTGCCCAGGTGGCCNATCGAAGCCCTGGAGCGTGTCCAGAGAAGGGCAACGAAACTGGTGAAGGGGCTGGAGCACAGGTCTTATGAGGAGCGGCTGAAGGAACTGGGCTTGTTTAGTCTGGAGAAGAGGAGGCTCAGGGCAGACCTTATTGCCCTCTACAACTACCTGAAAGGGAGTTGTGGTGAGCTGGGGGTTGGCCTCTTCTCGCAGATAACTAGTGACAGGACAAGGGGAAATGGCTGCAAGTTGCGCCAGGGAAGGTTCAGGTTGGAGATGAGGAGAAAATTCTTCTCTGAAAGGGTGGTCAGGCATTGGAACAGGTTGCCCAGGGAGGTGGTGGAGTCACCATCCCTGAGGGTGTTTAAGGAAAGGTTAGATATGGTACTTAGGGACATGGTTTAGTGGGTAATAGGTGGTGGGGGGATGGTTGGACTAGATGATCCTTGAGGTCACTTCCAACCTTAATGATTCTATTCTATTCTATTTGATTCTATTCTATTCTATTCTATTCTATGTGTTGTAACCATCGCTCTGTACATAGTTCCAAGTGTGTCCTTAATCCTACAAGCATACACATACATACCAGAAAATGTAAGTAAACTCATTGACTTTACTAGGACTTCTTCGTGCTGAAAAATTGAGATGGACTTTTTGCAGCTTCATATCCTCTTTCATTTACCTTCCTGCCACATAAGATCAGCTTGAAAAAGCTCCAGGTGATAAAAAGCAACCACCCTAACTTCCAGATGTGTTTTATAATGTTGCATTAAAAGGATTTCTTTAGGGCGCTTTCCAAATTGATTTGGTTGGATTTATTTGGTTTTAAACCTACATAGACAGTTCATAACAGTGCCCACAGGAAAAAGGAGTTGGGTTTTTTTGTGTGGTGCTGATAGTCTGGTCTTTGATTCCTTCTGCATGTCTAGTACTGGTCAAACTGGTGACACTGTCTCATTTTTCTGGGCATTTGGCCCCAAGAGAAGATTCATGCCTAAGTAGCAGAATAAGATGGCATCCTTAGAGCCTCCTATATACTTTGACATGGTTTATTGCTAGGAAAGAATTGTTGTTTCTGCTGTCTCATCCTCTGGCCTTTCTTGTTCACATTGGTGCCTACTTGTCCAGAGAAGTTGTGGATGCCCCATCCCTGGCAGTGTTAAAGGTCAGGTTGGATGGGGCTTTGGGCAGCCTGGTCTAGTGGAAGGTGTCCCTGCCTGTGGCAGGGGGACTGGAACTAGATGATCTTTAAGGTCCCTTCAAACCCAAACCATTCTAGGATTTTATGATTCTACTGTTTAACAAGCAGAGTGCTGGCTTCTGTATGATACTCTGAGTCTTTATACAAGGGAAGTTTTCTTGTGATGAAATCGTTTGCAGTGATGAGCATGGCTAAGGCCATGGGGGAATTTGTTAGCTGGTGAGGGAGGTGTAATCTGCCTTGAAAGGCTTTCACCCAGAAGTCTGCTTATTGAAGTATCTCACAGGTATGTGTATGTGCACAGGAGAACATGGGTGTTACCTGCACACACCAGAGCGAGGGTCCAAACTGGTGACACTGCCAACTGTGGGGAGTCTGGTCCAACTGTTCAGGTTGGGGATGGGACCTTACCTGTCTTCCTGCTGTGTTCAGAAGTTGTTTAAATTCACCCTGTACCT
Source organism: Psophia crepitans (assembly GCA_013399095.1). Taxonomy (NCBI): domain Eukaryota; kingdom Metazoa; phylum Chordata; class Aves; order Gruiformes; family Psophiidae; genus Psophia; species Psophia crepitans. Next base: position 153,478 of record VWZZ01000918.1, on the reverse strand, counting down.
GCAGCTCAGGGGCAGCTTTGGCCTCCTTTCACGTCAGTGGTGAAGATGCACGGTACAAATACTCACGCAGTAACAGGGCATCCTCGTTGCACCGTACATGTGAACCTCCTGCTTTATGCTTCCCAGACACCTGCTAAGTTTTTCCTGAGGCTTACTTCAAAAAAACCCACCCTCTCCCCCACATTCATTGTTTCGTGTGATCTTTACAAAACGTGGCATTTCTGTCTAAATAGTTTGCCAAAGGCCTGTGATAAACAATATTAAGTTGTCAGTTGTGAGACATAAAAGAAGTGAACTGTCTTCACTTCATACCCGATCCTAAGATATTTTTAAATGTCAGAGCTTTTGACTCAGTGGTTGTCACTGGCTCCATTTTTGGGATACCCAAAACTGGAATACGCGGGCCTGATTTTCAAAGTGCTGTGTTCCCTTTCTGCAAATGTTGGTCCTTAAGCACATTTCAAAAATATGCACAGTTTCATCAGGATCAGCCAGCGCTCTGGAATTTCTGACTGCGATGCATTTCTGCCGTCCGGCCTGTTTTCACACAGTCATACGTTCTAAATTAGTTTTCAGATGGCATTCTGCCTGGCAGAAACATGTAAAGAAAATGGAGAGAAATATCCTTAACTATTTGTGAGTGGTATATTTGGGTTTGTGAGTGTTTAATTCTGAGTTGCTCTTGCTGGATAACTTGTAAAAGGATTAAAATTTACATTTTAAAATGAAAAAATATAAGGTAGGTATAATAATTTTCTGCATAAATCCGATCTATTTCTCAGTGCTGTTTATCAGGAAAATTGCTGTTGCATTTAATAGAACTCTTACCTGTTTAGTCCCAGTGGAAACCCACCTTGTCAAAGCAATGGAACAATCTTCCTTCCACCGAATGCAAGACTACCGTAGCTTATGTTACCAATAATTATTTTCAGAATAACTATTTCTTTCTGAAAATGACACATAGTGTCAGTGTACTTGATTGAATGTCCAAGAACAGAGATTAAATGGTAAAGAGTTAAGAGATTAAATGAGTCAAGTTTAAGGAGTCAAGACAGGAGATGTGACTTAAACGGTGACATGAGTGGTTGGGTTTTGTTGGTGAACGCCAGTGAAACCTCAGTTTGATGTGGATCCTGCAGAAGCAGAAGACCGACAGTGTCATATAAAGAAAAGACACCTTTGGAAAAGGCTTGTTTAATTTTGAATCTCCTCGCACCTTCCATTGCCAGCTCAGCATCAGAGCAGCACTAGCTAGCATGTATGCTCACAAACTCAGCACTGTAGCTGAACTACTGTGCAAGCACAGAATAATCCAGGGAGGCTGGAGCTGAACCCTGTAGAAGCTAGAAATGCATCCCAGTGTGATGGAATGTCTTTCCACAGAACATCTTTTGGAACATTACAGGTCTTCACCATCACCAGGGGATTAGTATGTAGCCTACAGCTACCACAATGACAAGTTTCTGGACAAATCTGCTCACATATTTAGCCATTGGTTTTTCCCAGTGGGACAAAAAATTTACAAGGGGTGATAATTTGTCTAATAGGCAAAAATGAATTTAAAAAAAATAAAGGCATTGGAACGGGTTGCCCAGGGAGGTGGTGGAGTCACCGTCCCTGCGAGTGTTTAAGGAAAGGTTAGATGCGGTACTGAAGGACATGGTTTAGTTGGTAATAGGTGGGGGGGGGTCAGTTGGACTGGATGATCCTTGAGGTCTCTTCCAACCTTAATGATTCTATTCTATTCTATTCTATTCTATTCTATTCTATTCTATTCTAAAGCAGAGAGGACAATAACACTTGGGTTTTTTTTTTCTCATAGGAAGATGAAGAAGCAACTAATCTGAATGGCATTGTTTTTTTTTAAGTCGGCCACATTTTCTCTCCTAATACCATTCTCTCATTTTTTCTGTAGGTCCAGCTGCCCAGCGCCAGGTCCAGAATGGGCCATCTCCAGATGAGATGGAAGCACAGAGAAGGTGAGTTAATCAGTTGTGGTAGAACTCTAGTTTGTAACATGGATGAACATACAGTCCTTGCTCAGCAAGCACTGTTCTTTGTACTTGTACCTATTTTAAGCCGATTCTGAGTTTTCTGTAATTATTGCTAATCATTCTGTAATGGCTTTTAAGCGGTGAACTGAAGCTCCAGATAAGCTCTTTGCTCAAAGGCAAGCGATGCTCAGAGTTAAAGACAAAACATGTTTAAAAGCAATTTGTAGAGTCTGTGTTTCTCAGGCACGTTAAGCAAGCCTAACCCTATCCTGTTCCGGATCACCTGCTAGCAGCTGACAGTCATGTTGCCCGAGGAGCATCTGATGGACCATATACACTCGCGGTAATAGCTTCGGCCCATTTTGTGTATGGCTGCTTCCTATACCATATGCTGTTCCTTTCATGAACATTTTGCTCTAAACCAGGATAATAAATGGAAGTTGAAAGTCATACCCTTCACCTTTACATGTCTGTCAGGATTGGTGCCATTATTACACATGGCCTTTTCTCTAGCTGCTGGGAGTGGTCTGCTTGATGTCAAAGGGAAGGTGGGCAGGAGTGTCTGTCCTTACATGCCTGTCCCCATAATCAAATTATGAGGCCCGTCTCATTTCAGCTTTGCTGATTCAGCCTAGATTCCTGTAGCAGCAGTAGAAATCCCTGTAGCAGCAGTGTTTCTTTTGCTAATTGTAAGACATTCCTACCCCATTCTGGGAAGAGTCTTCTGGGCTGACCAGTAGTCCATGCTGTCAGAGCTGTGATCTGTCTGCCCAGCATCAGCGGTGTCCACGCCAGCAGCACTGCTTAGCCAGGCTTGCGCACACAAAAAAAGCACCTTTGCTCCCCGTATCCCAGCTCACTGCAAGTGTGTTTCTGCTACTGTGTGAGAAACACCAGAGAATATTCTGCTGCAACATGTATAAGGTGGTGAGCCTCACTTCATCAGGAGTGTGCTGGAGTACAGAAATCGGCAGGACCTGTCGCTGCTCTAAGTTTCATACCTGGTGTTCCTTAAATAAAACTTCTGTCTTTACCTCTGTACCAAGAGGAGGATCAGCAAGCGCAGTTAGCCGACCAGAGGACTTGGCCCAGTGTTTGGTTCAGGTAATAAATACCTTTGTAAGGATGTTAGTGGAAGCAGACCTGCAGGTGCGGTTCAGCACCAAAGATGTCGGATGTTCCTCTGATATGACAGGTGCTCAGTGGGCTCTGCTTGCGTTTGTAGGTGCAGCCTGTGAGCAGGCAATGTCCCCCCATTGCAGGGTGCAGGGACTACCCTGGTCCTATCATAGAATCATAGAATCCCTAAGGTTGGAAAGGACCTCCAAGATCATCAAGTCCAACCATCAACCTAACACCACCATGGCTACTAAACCATGTCCTGGAGTGCCACGTCTACATGGTTTTTGAACGTCTCCAGGGACGGTGATTCAACCACCTCCCTGGGCAGTCCGTTCCAATACCTCACTACTCTTTCCGTGAAGAAGTTTTTCTTAATATCCAACCTAAACCTGCCCTGATGCAACTTGAGGCCATTCCCTCTTGTCCTATGGCTTCTGTAGCTTCATACCACACACGCCTGGAGCAGCAGAGATGAAGTGTTGCAACATATCATTTGCATTGCTGCTCCAGGACTACCATTCTGACTGATCCCTACACAAAACCATGAATAGGTCATTTAAGGCAAGGCCATTACACAGGCTGTGGTACACAGGATTCTCTCTTTCCCCCTCCAAAAACTGTAAGGAAAGTGTAAGGAAACAAGGTTCCTGCACCTTTATGAATAACTCCAAATGGCCTGAGATTTAGTAGAGATTTACACATGGCTGTTAAAAGGGTCAGTGGGCGACGATATTTGTTTTGAGATTTGTGAGATGTACTTTGGGGTAGCAGAGCTGCCATACAGGTCAGAGGAGAGCTCCTGCTCAGCCAGAGGTGGAGGGATGCTGCCTGTCCCCACAGCCTGCCTGGAAGGGTTCATCCAGCTCTTCACTTAACCAGTGGAAATCAGTGATTCTTCAGACCATATGTAACTCAGACCTCAAATTTAGGTGTCTAGCCTGTCCATTTAAAGTGTGTGCAGCCTAACTACTTTAGAAAAAAAATAATCATGTATTGTTTTTCATTTAGAGACAGTAGAGCCTTTTGGGCAGGTAGTATACAACTGCTACAGGGCACATGGTTCTGGGAAAGCTTCTTTTGCTCCACTGGATTGCAATAAGCTATGCCAGTAGATGCACTTAGATATTATTGCATCTGCACTAGAGGATTTTCAGCTTTAATTATGCTGATGCATTCTTTAAGCGTAGAGCAGACCTAATTTTAGGCCTAGCTTTTTTTGACATCTTATAAGCAGGCAAGAAAATGAAGTTACGGTAACTAGCCTGCAAATTTGTCTGTTTAAAAGGTTTTTTAGAGACCTTTACACAAATGTTAAAAGAATATTTTTTTAAATCAGAGTGTAATTTGTCCCCTCTTGTACTTTACTCCTTGTAGACTCCTTAAGCAGCCTTGTGCAATCTCAGGTTTTATTTAGTTCCACTGGAATAAATTTGACTTTGTAGGAGTGTAAGAACCTCTCCTTTTAGCACTTGTGGGAAGGTGCATTTAGCATGTATAAATGACGTCTGCCCAGAGCAGACAGGGCTGGCACGAACCCCAACGACTTTGAATGGCAGCAGCTGACTCTTGTTTTGGGGAACACCCTGTACCTGTATCTGCTCTGCAGCAGCTCTAACGACTTGGAGATGTCTTACCCGTTAGGCTGGAGTTTTCCAAGTCTCCTCCAGATAAACCTAGAATTTCCCCTAGGTTTAATGAGAAAAATGTATGTGTCAAGTTGTTCTTCATCATCAAACTTTGCTAATAAATGCCAAGCCAAGTTAGGGGATGGTATGCTTAGGAAATTCTTAGTACATATGTTTACAATTGAAATTTTAGCAGTGCGACTGATGCTGTTGCATATATGTTCAGCCCATAACTATCAAGTAAGAGCCAGGGTATGCACTGAAGTAAAGATTTCAATTTATTTAGTGTAAAGTGTCGTAGCTTAAATGAAACCAGTTGAACCAGCCAACTGTGGCTGTTCCTCAAAACTGTTTCCCTTTTGCACATATAATAATTTTCTCAGCTGCCCATAGTGGTTTTCCAGAAATTGCCAATGGTTGATAGGCTGCATGTCCTAAACATTTATATGTTCAGGATTGATCCCTCCACAGCGAATAACTGTAATTGTAGATTTTTCCCGTCCCATCTATTGAATTAGAATTGAAATATGAGAAATTTGTTTTGCAAATTAAAGCATTCTTTTTTCCTTATGTACTGTAACTTTATTTTTCTGGACTTTTTTCTAAAAAATCTTTTATGTGAGAAGACAGAATTATTTAAAATTGCAGACTAAGGCAAGTACAAGTAAAAATGTAACGGGGAGGTCTCTCTAAAACATTACGTAAGGAGTCAGAATAGAAGTGTTGCCTTGAGTTAAGCTCACCGTACTGTGCAGACCATGAAGTAAAGTCGTTACAGAACAAAGAAATCTCTATGCAGTTAAGACTGGCCCAGACATATGTGGAACAAATTCAAGGCAAACTTCATCTAGAAATCATGGGAGAAAATTACAATAAGCCTTATTACCAAGTGCTCCAGTAAGGTAATTTCAGAGTTGTGTATGTATTGTTGAAATCTTTAGTCCATCTCCTTGTGCATGGCAGAAAGCCTGCCAAACAGTCTAGTTTTTAGCTCTCAGCCTTTTTAACAGAGGGATGCCGGGGACGGTTTGCGGCAGGGGTCAGCGCCAGCTCTTTCTGCAGAAGTGCTAAAGCGTGTGAGAGAAGACCTCTGCTGATAGACCCTGGGAACTGCACGTCTCTGGAGCGCACACCCTGGGAAAAGGCTTGGCAGTGCGTTTCCCCATGGGACACCAGGCCTGGGTAGCAGGGAAGCAGCTCCTGGGCAGAAAGGTGCCAAAGAAGCAGCAGTGCAATGTTGTGATCTGCATTCGTGGAGGGATTGCGGCAGTCGTGGTCCCCATGGCCGGCACAGGGGCGGCTGTGCTGGGGCATCACGTGGCCCGCTGTCAGCCAGGTTGTGCAACTGGTCAAAACAGGTTTTGTACATCTGCACCTAAATGCAGGTCAAGCTTCCTTATATTTTTATTTTAACTACAAGTCCTTTGGGCTCCCAATCCATAAAACACTCAAGACTGTCATTTTATGCGAGACACCCCATACTCTTCCCTTGCCATGCTCATGCACTTCAGGTTAACAACATGCATGGTTGCTGTGTTCTCCTGGACCTGGGGCACTGACTACTCCTCCTGCAAAGCCCGCTGAGGGCTTATCTTAAATGCATCAATCAGCCCCTGCAGTGCCCACGGGTGCAGGACAATGTCCTTGTTACACTTGCCCAAGACATGCAGTGGCACTGCTGTGGCCAGGGCAAGTGACATCAAACCCACCTCCATCTCACGGGAACAGCATTTCTGTGAGGAAATACAGCTTGAGCGCACGAGACATGCAGCTTGAGTGCTTCTTGGTGTATAAAGCTTTTATTCAAAATAATAAAGAATATGTAATGACGGAGGGTTTTTTCATTGCTGTTTTAGACAAGTGATGGAGCAACAGCAACAGCGCCAGGAATCTCTGGAAAGAAGAACCTCTACCGCAGGCACGTATCAAACCAAGCAGATAGAGTCACTCCTTGCTTGTCTCCTTTAGCTGTAGTTGGGTTTTCCGTGGTACCGTACAAGAGCTATACTGCAAAAAATGGTTATAGTTACAATTAGATTTTAAAGCATTTTCAGCTAAGGACTTACACGCATTTGGTCATGGTTGTAATGTTTCACAGAGGCTCGGGTCTGGGGCATGCAGGTGGAGCTAGCCAGATTTTGTGCTTGGCAAAACTTGTACAGCTGAGGGGGATTTTAGGCATACCAAGGGGGCCTGGTTGTGCTGCTGCTTCATCCACGAGGAGAGCAGGCAGCACAGCCACCACAAGAGTGGCTTCACTTTGCCAGGGGGTGTCAGCACAAAGGGGCGGACGTGCTGGATGTGCCGGGTCAGGCACTCCCCATCGCTCTGCAGCACAAAGCAAACTACAGTGCAGAGGAAAATTTAGCTCTAGATGCGCATCTGTAGGGATTTGTGGTCATGATGCGAGGAGTCTTCTGTGAGCTTAATGGAAAAAATATATATATTTAATGAGCTTATGAAAATCTTCTACAGCATATTAGGTTGCACAAAGCTGAGAGAAAAGATGACAGGAATAGCTTATAACTACAAAATATGGCTTTGCCTCTGTGAAAGAAGGCAACGAGCGAGCCAAGATGGCCATCTTGTGTTTGGACTTTTGTTTTGGGGGAGTTTTTTTCAGTTAATCTGGCCACATAAGTGAAATGTTTTTCCTCAGTAGTTACAACTTTTTAGTTGTTTTTGACTTGAAACCAGCTAAGACATACACACATGCCTTAGCCAGTGACAGAAGTTGCTGGACTCTGTTTGGGCAGAGATTACTGTGTGCTCTGCTGCATAGGGAATATAGCCAAAATCCTGCCTCAGCATCTGCAAAGAGAAAGACATGGCTCAGGGGTTCTGGTTGTCCCCTCCCCGGCTCCAAGCTGGCCACCGTTGTGTTCATCATGCCCCTTGCAGCTGCCCCTCCTGCAAGAGTGATACTTGTGATCCTGACTCAGATCCACAGGAGGCTCGGAGGAGACTAACCGGCACTGGAGCACACAGCTGCTCCGTGCTGCCAGGGTCCTGCTCCGCACAGCCCTCTGCTTCTGCCAAGGGTTGGAAACCCCGAAGCCAGTGCCTGCACCACCTCCTCTGCTCCGAGTTTCTGTTTGCGTTTACTTTGCGGTTCCTTTTCCTCTGTCCCACTCTGCCTTGGTTTCATTCCTTGCTACATACCCATCTTATTCTTTTCATTTGTCTTTTCTGTTCTTTTAGTTTCCACCCTTCAGATAAGCGTGTGCTCTCCCCCCTCTCAGCCCCAGTCTCCTCCTCCCACCTGCAGTAACTGCGGTGCTCCTTCCCCCGGTGCTGTGCCCCCCGCCACACCTCATGCCAGCTCTGTCCCCAAGCTCGCTAGTCAGCCCTCTTTCAGGTCCCTGCAGAGAGCCAGAGAGCCCCCGCAGCTCCTGCACAGGCACTCGGCCTCCGAGCTGCCAACAGCCCCAGGTTCCTCCCCTCCAGCCTGCCCAAACCGCAGAACCATAATGCCAGGCATCAGGCGAACCTCGCTGTCTCCGCCACCTCCCCATCCTTCCCACTTTCCCTTCGCCTCTCTCCAGCCTCTCAGGCGCTCTTCTCTTTCCTGCTCTCCTCGGTCTTCTGCTTGCTCCACCACAAATGCACCACATCTGCAGAGGGGTGATGTCCTGCAGCCGTGTCATCCCACCATCCTGCCTGTGATTCCTGTCCCACCTGACAGGGTCAAGGGTCCCACAGATAAAGCAGGCCAGGAGACCTCAGCAAACCTACCTCTGAATGGCCATCCTGAAGAACAAATTGCTTTAGGCTCCTCTGGGACCCAGGTGAAAAGCGTGGACGGGTCCTTCTTTCCACACATAGGAGCTGCACCTTCCTCCCCGCTGATCACCATTGCAAGCCCCCCCAGCTCCTTTGGCCAGGCTCCCTCCCCATCCTTCCATCCATCATCTCGTCCCGCACAGCAGTATCAGCCCATGTCACACTGTCTTCCATTGCCTCCCCCTTACGCTGCTGTGTCTGAGGTGACTATGCCCAGGAGGAGCCCTCCTTACATGACTTCATCAGCCATTACCCACTTGAGTAAGTACCAGTTTTGAATGAGTTGCGACCCGTATAAAGCCTTAGCTTTCAGCTATTTAAAAAGCCCTGCTGGCACTGCCCGTGACTGCTAGGAGGGCTGAGAGACTCAAGGCTGCTCCTGATCTACGTGATTTCTGAAACCAAGGTGGAAAAGTGTTGAAATCACTCAGGACTGGTCCAGGAACCTTCTGAGCTAAAAGCAAGGCAAAAAGCAAGAATTACAGCACCAGGGCCCTGTAGCTGGGTTGTTGCAATGCACGTTCTTACTGTATTAGCCCAGAAGGAGATTTTCATCATTCAACAGAGTCAAATTGCATTTGGCAGTGAGCTTCATACAAAACCTATTTTCAGCTGGTCCAAATGTAGCGGATGGGCTCTTCTGAAGCTGGAGGCCAGGCTGGTGGTAGACTTGTTGTCTGTGTAGTGATATTGGTAGAGGTTGTGATTTTTATTCTTTTCTTATGTGGTATTTCTGTTACCAGCAAAAGATATAACAAGGATTTTGTTATAGTCACCCAGAAGCCCCTGTGCTTCTGTAATTTATTTCGTTCTAGAAGCTCTCTTCCTGATATAAACTGCATTTATAGTTGAGGGCTTGTCACTGTAACTATTCCAGCAAACCTTTTGCATTGCAGGCAGATCAAGAGCTTGAGTCTGTCACTTTGCATACGGTCCTGATTTCTAGCGCTCGCCTAAAGCCTGCCGAGTTAGAGCAGTTACGAGTAATGCCTATTTGCAATTCAGATCGTACGTTTTGTGACTTGGATCCATTCCGGTTTATAACCACATATAATGCTTACATGATGTGCCTAGAAAAGGAAGAAAACGGAGACATTTCCTTTCACTTTCTGCTAAAAATATTACTGCAACCACTGGAGGCTCAGTCCTTCAGCTGATATAAGTCCTCGAAATCCGCTTAGTTCAATAAAGTTATTTTAAACTCACATCAGTCCATTATTTTTACTCAGTTCAATTTTTGCCTCAGGCTGGCCTCTGATTAGGTGGGTGTAGTTTTGCAATTACAGTTAACTGTACCCACAATGAATTGCTAGCTATTATGTTTGTGAACCAAAGAGGGCTTGAAATGTTTAAAGTATTTCTAATAGCAGCTACGGTTCATTTCAAGAGTGGAATCAGGAGTGTGAAATAATGGCAGAAGTAACCACAGAAAGAAGCCGGTATAGGAAGAAAACCTAGATAAGAAGAAAACCAGGCTGCTAATGTTAAATACAGTTTCCAAATGTTCCTCAGTCAAAACCTGCCTGTCTTTCAAAATAGCACTTACTGAGCAATGGAACCTGTGATTATGTATTGAGAGCAGCCTGTTCTGAAATGGTGCGACGGGGGAAATACCCTCGGGGAGGTGTATCTGTTCAACTGACCCGCTGCAGACAGGCATAACACGACGAGGGTAACTCCCTTACCCTTACCCTCCCTTACCCTTACCCCCCTTACCCTTACCCTCCCTTACCCACCGCCAGCCCTTCCAGCAGGCTGCTGCTCTGAGGAGCTTTGCTGCACCTCGGGGTGCTTGGAGCTGGACTCTGCCCCCGTTGTTTTTAAAGACCGTCCGAGGCGACACACCTTCTGTTCAACAGAAAGGGGACGTGTCGCTGCAGGCCCACAATGCTGGTGAAAAGCTGATGTTAACCGAAGTCCGTGGAGTTGGCTGATGTAATTTATTATCTCCATGTAGAAAGTTACAAGAGGAGCAGAAGAAGGTGCCACTTATGAACTGGGAAATCTTGTCTGTGTTTCGTTTTCGGCACAGGATGGAACACTAGCCCAGCCAGGGAGCAGAGGAGGGAGAAGGCTAGTTTGTCAGTGACAGGGTATCACAGGAGGACACAACCATAGCTGACAGACCATTGATGCAACCACCAATCCAGTTCTTCTGCGTGCTTGGTGCTTCCTTGCATTGCTCACTCATCGTGCAGTCAGGTCATGGCCTTGGGAGCGGGAACGTGACCTTGTGTACGGGCCGGAGTGGCCACGCTTCACGTCTAATTCACATTCTCTGCATTTCAGGCCAAGTGCTTCCACCTGGTCATCCCAGTGGTGCTGCTGTGATCCCTGCTTCGTCCGGGGGGCCCCCACCTC
>VWZZ01000918.1:108169-142579 GCA_013399095.1 Psophia crepitans | reverse complement strand
GCCACCCATGGGAGCCGCCCCCCCCCCGCCACCCCCACTGCCGGCAGGTGCCGGCCAAGGGGCCAGCACTGAAGATGGGTCAGTGTCAGGGCTCGCAGCAGCCCTGGCTGGTGCCAAACTAAGGAGAGTTCAACGGGTAAGGAGGTGGCAGTGGGACACCTCAATGGGCTCTTCTCCTCTGCAGGAAAGCCTGGTGCAGTTTGGTGTAATGGTCTGAAAATCCAGCATAAAACATGATGAAACATGCTTCAGCTGACCACTAGGTCAACTTTTAAATGTGGGTTTGTAGTGCAAATAAAGCCAAGCAGGAAATGTTTGGTAGGGTTTCTGCTTTCAGAAAATATTAATTAGCAAATGGCTGCAAGTTCTCATGCTGCCAGGATTTCATTAGTTCTGCAAAGTCCATCATTGTTCTATCTGTTAGTGTTTTCAGTCATTATTAGTGATTAAAACTGCACCATGCTTACAAAAACCAGTGTAGACCACTGAGGCCTCACATCAATAGGTGTCCACTTAGGTAAAGGTTGCATAACCGTGTATAAACATCATCATGAACAAACAGCCCTGTGGGTTTTTCATCATTCGCCCATATATCTGCCTCACCCAGATTGTTCCTGGTTTTAGTAAGGTCCATGTGGGTCTTCTTCCCAAGGCAGAACACATCCCATCTCTGGTTTTGGGCTGTGATCGTGATCACTGCTTCGCTGTTCCTATTAATTAGGAAAACTAATCACTAAGGGTGTGGTTGTAAGTGCAACGTTTCATTAATTCCAATGCTGATTTCTGTCTTAAGCCAGAAGATGGTTCAGGAGGGTCCAGCCCCAGTGGGGTCTCTAAGAGCGATGCCAATCGAACAAGTAGCGGAGGAGGCGGCGGAGGACTAATGGAAGAAATGAATAAATTACTGGCAAAAAGGTTTGTACTTAGACTTCAAGTAAGCACTAGTATGTGCTCTGCAGCAAACTGGAACAAGGTGCTGTCATTTTTGCTTAGCAATGGGTCACTTTGGTGCTCCTTTGCAATTTGACAGGTCCTGCATAGATGTTCGTCGCCAGCATTGCCTGGCCTTTGTTACAAAACTGTAAGCGTTGCAGCAATGACATCTGGCAGAGTTTAGCTGCTGGAGCAAACCCTGCAGTGTGGTAGCCTTCAGAGATGATATCCTGGTCATTTCAGAAGGAATTCTGAACATGGACTGTGGACGCAATCCTTTGGAAAGCCTTAAATAAATACACAACCCTATAAAAAATTACAGCAGTGTAAAATACCAGATAGATAATTTTCTCTCTTTTCAGAATTAAAATAGTTTAATAACTTTTAATAGTTATTTACTGGTTCAACTTCTGATCTATTTTGTGCTGCTTCATATCAAGACTGACCTTGCTGAACTGGAAGACATCTGTAAGCAAAGTAAGGTTTGGTACTAAATGCTGGGGTACCTAGCTCTGCTGAAGCAAGCAAGCTAAATGGACATCTCATATGCTTCGATACAGAAATCCTACAAATTTCTGTGGTTCTAGTATAAAATGCATCCAAATATGGCTTTCAGCAGTGGGATCTGGTGTCTTCAAGGATTCAAGGCCAGATCTCTTTGGTATCGTAACAAAAGCAATTGCACTGCCATGAACACCGTGCTGCCTCTGCTCTGAAAATAACTGAGCTGCAAATCCTTTCCCAGGGAGTTGACAGCAATAGAATTGTCTCCTAAATTTTGGGTCACAAAGCCATGGAAGTCACTGGAAATACACAAGGGTTCAATCTGGGCACATGAACTGATGCTGAGAGATCTTCTTTTGGCTGCTAAACCCTTTCTATGTGTGATGACATAGAGAAAGGAAAGAACCTGGCACTGTGTTACAGGTTGCTCTTACCGAGCTGACAGCCAGGAGGTAAAAAAGATGTTTGTTAAACTGAGCGTGTTCAGTACAGAAATCACTGAGTGATGAGCAGAGGATCTCAGGGGCCCTTTTCTGAGCAAAAAGACACATGCTCAGAAACTGGGAATGTGCCTAATGCTGAGGAAGTAATGGAGAAAAACGCTTCTGAGAGCTCAGGAGGTATAAAATAGTGCTCTCTAGGTTGAGTGGCCCCCGTGAGAGCAGTCCTTTGCTTCAGGACTGAAGTGCAAGCAGAATAATGAACTATCTCACAAACCTCTACCATTTCTAGCCCAGTTAAGTTTGTTGCAGGACATAAATCTAACACTGGTCTCTCATCCTGGCAAGTATTCCCTGGCTCTGGTTCGTAACCATTATAACATTTTTCCACAGAAATGTCAACCAAATATTCTAGAAAGACTATAAAATTATTAGTGTTCTAATAAAATTATTAATGCAGTTGAATATCTGGAAGTAATTCCCATAGAGCACTGTGCCCTACAAACATGTACATGTGCTTTACTTCTCTGTCTTTCTGTCACATTTACATCAAATCCTCCAATTTGTCTATCCAGTGAAGCTTTTCTTGTGCCAAGGATATGAAAAAAAATCCTTTGACAAACTTCTGGCAGTGTTTCAAAACTCAGAAGCCTTTCTAATTGCAACTTGCGAATTTATTTTTCTGAGAGATTAATTTTGTCCATCTCAGAATCAAGACTAAATGAAAAATCTGTCATACTGGTGTTTAAAAAAAAATCTGCTAGGGATAGCGTTTGCAGGTGGATGAGGATAAGGATCATCACAACCAAAATCCATGTGGAGACTAGAGCTGCAGTTCCCTTAATTGTCTAAAATGTAAAATTGGATCTCTAGAGATTCAGTACCTGGCACACTGAAGTACTGTTTAGACCCTAAATATGGCTTGAAAATCAAGAATTTGCTCTTTTTTTTTTTTCCCCATTCAGCCAGTGTGGCTTAACACCCAGAAGTTTTACCACGTGTTCTTCGAAGATAAATAACCACCATCTTTGTTTACTTTCATGCCCAATTGCTCCAGTGGGTGGATTGCAGCTCTTTGCCACCTGCTTCTCAGGGAATTTTGCATCGCCTCAGGAAGCAGGACAGAGTGAGGGTCTCGGGTCCTCACTCAGCTTCTGCAGGCAGTGTCCTGGGACTGCAGAGCTCAGGAGCTCTGCTGCCTTTGAATTGGATTTGAGACAGCAGTAATCTCCCAACACTCACCAAATGCACTTGAAAATCCAGGCTGGTGCGCTCATGTTTCCTGACTGCTGGTCTGCAGCCAGAGCTTTCCCATCCTGGGGGAGCAGGGGTCTTGGCGGAGCAGGAACAGTGCCCTCCCTTTCCTAGTAAGGATGGACGTCGGTTGAAGGGCTTTTCTGACTGTCTCCCCATCACATGGGAGCACTGCCACAGCCCTTTTTGTGGGAGGGAATGGGGATGAGGGGATGTAGGACAGGTGACAAAAGAACACGGGAGCTGCCCCAGAACAGTGTTATCACTGCAATACCCACCTGAGCCACCTGGGGGGTGGCCTGGTCCTCAGAAACCTCTGTGGGGTTTGGGTTGTTCCCCCTGTGTAGGACACAGAAGCCACTACTTCCTGAGCCCCAGAGAGAAGCCGTCCCTTTCTCACCCGGTTTCATACCCAGCTGCGCTTCCTTCCTCTGCTTTGACACATTTTCTTACGCTCTGCACCTTGCGTTCTTCCGTTAAACACTGCCTCAGTTCTGAGGCAAACCAAATCGCCCTTCTCCCTGAGTCGTATTGCCGGGGTCTGGATTCCTCTCCTCCACCCCAGTCCTATGCAACCAAACAATCCAGCCTGTGTCACGTTCTCCTGGCAAGTATAAGTAAATAGTAACTCCCACCAGAGCCTGCATCAGCCTTCCCACGTGGAAGATGTGTTTCTCGAGGGCTGACTGTGTGTCCTATCTCATGTTCCTTTGCAAAGGAGGAAAGCAGCGTCGCAGTCAGACAAGCCAGCTGACAAAAAGGAAGAGGAAAGCCAAAACGTAAGTGAAAGACTCCTCGCTGTTGTGCTTTCGCAAATATGTTGATGTGCTGCCTTGTAAGCCAAAGTCCTGCGCTTGTTCACTGCGTGTGGCAGGCACTGACAAGCAGTGCCGATCCAGGAATGGATTTGCACATTCAGTCAAAAGCTAAACGTAAATGTTTCCATCTTTCTTGGGAACAGCACCCTCTAAACAAGAATTGCAGCCTTATTCATAGGTGAGGTATTGTCCAAACCAGGCTAGTAGGTGCTTTCTCATGGTCTGATCCGAGTGTGGTAGGGCACGGTAGATTCTTGCCTCTTGAGAAGATGCCTTGAACCTTCTGGCAAGTCAACTTGAGATCAAATCCATTATTTCTTATTTTTAATGGATCATCAACCATGTGGTGTAACTTTGGATTGCCATCCTCCCTGCAAAGCAAGGATCAGCTCACTTTGGACCCCAGAGAAAACATGATTGGGGTGGGGCAGCATAGATAATTCAAAAGTTAGAATATGTGTTAATGACACACAAAAATGAGATAGAATTTGGTCCTCTTTAGGGAACTGTGATTAATTTCTATTTTAACTGTTCTGCCTGTATGGTGTCCACAAAGACACTTAAACAAGACTTCCGATTTGACGTAGTCGTTACACCGAACTTGATGCAGCAATTTTAAGTTCAACATGCAGATTGAAACACTTTTTTTTTTTACCTGCTGAACTGATGATAAAGCATGGGAGATCATTCCAGTTTCAGGAGAGGCCAGAATTTATGCAGTCCCTTCCCATGTGGTCCTTTTCTGGGCTGCTGCTCACACAGCATTGCTGTTGCTAACCTGTACCCTTGTGAAGGCTCTGTCCCATGGCTGCAAGTTCATAAAGTGTTGTGCGTGCCTCGTATCACCTATACAGAGATATTCCCTCCAAAGACAAGGTAGCAGCTGCTCAGCAGGAATGCCATTCACGAAATGCAGGTCTCACCCCAGTCTGAAAGCTTTTCAGTGAGAGCAGGAGTAAGCAATTGCACTGTTTAAGGAGGAAAGCAGCTATTTTTTGCACGTTCCTTGAGGGATGCTTCAGGCGTGGAATTTGCCTGGCGAACCCGTGATGCTGCTATGCAACAATTACTCTTAATCTTGCCCCAAAGCTAGTTTTGAAGCATGCAGTCGGGAGATGAAAGGCACCAGTTCGCTTCTAACTAGGCTGAAGCCTTCGCTGTCTTTCTGCCCCTTGTTCTCTCTCCTTGAAGCCCTGCCTTAGTTTATATCCGCAATCAAACTTTTCGATAATACTAAACTGTTTAGAAAGGTGTTTTAGAGAATGTCTGTTAATGAGTATCTTGAGTACACTTTGTGGTGGGGGTATCTTCTGTCAAACTCAGTGCAATTCCATTTTATAATACACAATCAGTGCTTTGCCTGAGTGTGTTTTGAGGGCTGCTAAATAATATCGACATATCAGATATATGGGTTAATGTTTTATGATCGGTCACACATAAATCCCAGAAAAAAAGAGTCCAGATCTGTGATGTAGTGTTTAATCTTCTACTTATAGGAGGAGTACTGATTGATTTGGTTACATTCTGTTAGCCCCTGGACTGTGCTTGCTGATACCAGTGGCTGTCCTGGGCTGGGATCTGACCTACTGTTCCTTCAGGTGGCTCAGTTTCCATATCACAGAGAGTTTCTAAATTTGGGAAACGGATGGTTTGTATTTAAACAACAGCAGTTACCATTTTAGAGTGGTAATTCAGCCTCGTTTGGTGGTATACAGGGATGAGAGTGAGTCAATGGAATCATGAAAATGTGTCCATGTTAGCAAAAAATAAAAAGGATGTATTCTGCCAAGCTAAAGGGAGAGAAAGGTTAAAGTTTAAATGGACTTGAGCCATACCTTGGCAGCAGTGCCTGCTGGATGTGCTGGGGGGAAACTCGTTTTTGTACCACCTTTGCTGCAGCTCGTCTCCTGAGTAGGACTCTGCGCTTCACCTCCAGAATTAATTAATGTTCTGTTCTTCTCTTTGTAGGATGATGCTAGCACCTCTCCTTCACCCAGTACACGAGGTCCCACCCAGCAGCAGCAAAATTCGTCAGGTATTAAATCGAACTACTAGTAGTTTAGTTGTCTCCTAAATCTAGTCTTCTCTGTCACCTCCAGACAGGTTCATTGTCCTACTTCTGAGTGCAGCAGCAGTGACTAACAGAAAAATTTCCTAATACTTGTTTCAAAAACTGTGCACAGCAGGAAATTATGATGTTATATGCTTCACAGCCAAGAAAATTACAATGCAGCCAATTTAGTTAAAGGGGTGCAGACATGTAGCTGAGGCTTTGCATCGTCAACCAACCTTGTGCACCTGAAACTTCTAAGAGAAAAAAGCTCGATTATTTTACTTTTGGTAGTGTAGCTGTCCTGATTTACACAGCTGGGGTTTGGGTCTCAAACCATTATCCTTCCTTAACCTAGTAGCTTGTAGCCCAATCCTCAGAGTTACTAGGTGAAATTAAGGAGCCCTCAAAATATATTTTTCCTGCGATGGGTTGAAATAACTGTATCTGAGCAGATAAGCTGCAAGCCAGTCAGATTCATCCTTGCATCAGCCTTGGCTTTCATACATGCTAAAAGAAATCTCTCCCAAGGGAATATGTAGTTAACCATTCCAGCTTCCTTTTGGAACAAAGCCACTATTTGTGTGTTTCCAAGGGAAGGGGAGGAAGCCAGGAGAAAGGTGAATGTAAATGAGGAACGAGACCTAGAGATTTCCTGGGAGTGCCCGTAATTCTTTTAAAGAGGACCTCGAAGAGGAGCAAACCCTTCTGTATAAAGTTGCGTGTTATTCAGGTCTCTGAAACAGTTCACTTTATTTTAGACTATTTGCATAGGAGGAGATTGGGATGATAATCAAGTGTTTTCAGTAGCAAGGTTTATACAGTGCAGCTTTTGGTAATGTTCTGCAAGTTAGAAATGTAGACAACATTAAATAAACCCTCTCAAGATTTGCATAATGGGGGTCTCACTGCCTTTTTTTAGATACACTCACATTTTCTGCCAACTATGCAGACAAAAAACCCCAAGACTTTTAAACTTAAAATGTAAATAAGTATTGTACTGCATAAAATAAGCCTTGCAGCAAGTAGCCTGTATTTGTTAACAGAAGTGATTTGTGCTTTTTCTCCTACTGTTCCAGTCTTTTTTGTATTGTTTAGCTATCCGGTCCCTAATTAAAAGGATCACCAAACAGATTTTTGCCAGTGCTTTCTGTCTAATGTAGGCAGCCACACTCGTTCAGCACTCCTGCTTTGAAGGCTCTAAGTCACTTGTCCTCACTGAGTGAAAGCAGCTGTGTAAGACAATTAACTTCAGGGGTTTTTTACTGCTAGAGAAAAAATAATAAACAGTAACTTTTCAATTTTTATTTTTCAGACTCTGGGAAGAAGCCATGGGAAAGGAGCAATTCTGTTGAAAAACCTGTATCTTCATTACTTTCTAGGTGAGCTGCTTGGGGTGTCCCTATGGCTGGCTAGCAGTCGGGATGGTCACGCTGTCCCCATGGCACATGCACAACTCATGTCTCGTTTCATTCCATTGCTGTAGAAATCCATCAGTGGTGAAGAGCTGTGAAGCTAAGAGCCCCACACAATCCCACGTGTCTTCTAGGTACTGGCTAACAGCCCGGCTTCTTAACTGTCTTGGCTTGTCCTTTGGCTAATCCCATCATTCAGCACTAACATTTGTCTTCTGTCATGTCTTTTACTCATTCTTTTACAATCTGCTTTGTCTGTCGCTGCACAGAGTGTGAATACCGGTAGAGTATGTTGTGTCAAAGGCTTGTTCCATGGAAACAGTCCCCTGATTAGGTGGGCACAGGCGTCACAGACGTTAATCACACTTAAGCAAGCACTGAAAGCATCCGTGCTCGTGAATCAGAGACACAGGCTTGGTGCCGTGCTGTGGCACATGGATGGCAGGGTTTGGAGCATCTTTTTACAGCAGGTTCAGGACGACCCTGCCATAGGAGAAGTTTTCATTGTCCAACCCCTGCAGAAACTCAAAAGCAAAGGCAGGAATCATGGGAAGAGCCTGCCGCTGGGAGAGGGGAAGTTATGCCTACAGCCATGCAACTGCAGTGGGTGCGTAGGAAAGGAGAGCAAAGCCGGGTGCATTAAGTTAATAAAACTGAGCTGTAAAAAGGTCCAGCTAACACACAGGGCATTCAGAAGTATGGGATACAAAAGCTGGCAGGTGTAAAAAGCCAAGAAGCCTAAAGTAGGACTCCTGAAGTCCTGCCAGTCAGAACAGCCAAGCTGCAGTATCACCAGCCACGTTCTTACCCACAGCCATCAAGATAAAGTTTGATGTTGGACAGCTAAAGAGAGACTTTCTCCCAGTGCTGGTTCAGGACCACCCAGTCTTACTGCAGTACCGGACACTGGGATGGATGCATAAGCTGAATAAGGAGGCAGAACACAGACCTATGTATGTTTAGCACTTAGTGCAAAGAGTTGTCCCTTCTTTTACACTGTTACATATACAACGGTGCTGATAGTCGTCAGAGAGAAAGTTGCCAATGGCAACTACCCACACTGACTTGCTGCTCTGTTAAAGATGCTGGAACATGCCCTGCCCAGAGGGATGCAGCAGGGTTACTGGAGCAAAATACAGTCTCTCCAGCTCTCCTAAAGCCAATGGGACATGTTGCTTCTAGGCAATATGTGAGAGTTTCCAATAGATACAGAAAGACCATTGCTTCTCCTTGACATGGGAATGAAACTTGGGCTATTTAAAGCAGCCATCAGGTTTTTACCAACTACCTTCTGTAATGCCATTCCATCCTGGGAGGAGGCGTTCAGTAGGAAAAAATCCTTTCCTCGTTTAACCCTGGAGTAGTGCTCAGTCTTTGCTTGCTCAAATGACTTCTGTGGGGGAAGCAGGACGGGTTTCAGAAGCTCTCAACAGTGACCTGTTTCTGTTCCAGTTCAGTTTGATGGCATTTGTATCTGCCTTCACTCCCAGCTTAGCTGTGAGATGGTAGGAAACATGTTAAGATTTTCCCAAAAAAGAGTTGCAAGACTAAGCGGAGCCTCAGAGTCTCCACCAGCCCCCAGTTTGGGCTCAAAGATGATGGCAGTTATTTGAAGCCTTTTCTACAAATTACATAGCATGGTTAATTTTTGAAATGGTTTGGAGTTACTGATTAAAAGAGAAAGTGAAGCAGCTTCTGCTTCCTTAATTTATTTTATCAGCTGTCACCAGAGTTCAGCCCACTGAGTAATACCATCCTGGAAGACTGATAACACTCAAGGATACTAGTCATTAAGGGCAGATTGGTTTTCTTTCTGGGTCAAGAAAAAGTGCCTGTGCTACACAGTGTTAACAAAAAGCTCCACTTGACTCAGTCAGGCCTTCCAAGGAACGGATTACTGGGTTATTATTTCCCCTATAATATTTTTCTAACTTGTATTCTACTATTACTTTAGCACCAGATTAAAGTCTAGATGGCCAGGACAGGGCTGCTGCACAGAAAACAGACTGTGAGAGAAAAACAGACATCAAGCTACACAGTGCAAATGCTGTAATAAAACACACAGGCTTTATCCCCTGAAGGCATCTCAGCATCTCCTAGTCTGAAATCATTGAGACTCCCAACACCGAAAAAAAAAAGGAGCAAATTAGTTTTCAATGTGGTCATTGCGGTCCCTCCAGTATGTCTGCAGCAGGAGAAAACAGCATCTTTGAGGGTCAGGCTGTGAAACAGAGCCGTGCTGCTCTCCAGCAGCAGCGGAACTCTCCTGAGCAACTCAACAGGGAGCCTCCGGTTCAGCGCGTGAACATGGGTGCTGCTGCTCTGGGGTGGATTTATCCACACCATCAGGTGGGTGTAGCTTAGCGTGCATTGCAAGGAACTGACTGGCTTTTTTGTCCTCCTCTTCCATTTCTCAAGGATGAAGCCAGTGAGCAGCAGCAATGATGTGGCTATGGATGCCTTAGATTTTGATCGAATGAAACAGGTGAGTGAAAAGGTCTCTTGCACTTCAGAGATTTGTCGAGCTACCCATTTTCCCCCATGCATGCGCTGTACAAGCAAAACAGCTGTTCAGTCTTCTGATTTCCTCTACAGCTAGGTGCTTAGAGAAGGGCTAGCTGGTGAGCAGCAAGAGAGCACAATCTCATTGCTATTTGATCAAGATGTCTGTACAGAAACGTGCAAATAAATATGCCAGCATCTTCTGCGTCCTTGGCCTGGGAGTGCAGCCGTAGCCGTTAGCAGTGCTAGGCTCTGACTGTCAGCGGACGCGGGGGACAAGCACGACCGTGTTAAACTTGCGTTTTCTTCCACCGGTTAGAAGGAAATTCTGAGCAGCTGACTTGTGTTTTGTCTCATCAGGAAATATTGGAGGAAGTTGTAAGAGAGTTACACAAAGTGAAAGAGGAGATAATTGATGGTAAGAAAGAGAAAAATTATTATTTTTCTCATCTTTATGACTAATTTCCCGTAGATAAGACGGTAGGAATTGCAGAGAGTTCCCTGGTGTTTTCAGACTTCTCTGAGCAGCTCTGCTTTATATACACATTTGAAGACCAAGCATCTACCTTATCTGAGCTCTGATCGTGACGCTGTGTTTACATCCTTTATTTTTATGCTGTTGACAAGCACTTTCACTCCCAACTTGTGAGAAATTCACTGGCCGGTGTTTCTCACAGGTGGGAGGGTGAAAAAGGGCCTGCCCATAGCCCGTGGCATGGCAGTTTATCACAGCCAGGGAGCATGAAATCGCTTGTAACTAGCCGGCCACACAGGTCCCCGATGAGGAGGGGACAAAGGTACCAAACTGAAAATCCTTCCCGACTATCTTCCGTAGGCTTTCTGTGCTTGAAGAGCTCTTTTAGACCTTCACTCAACTGCAGCTTTCCAAAGAGCCACATATTTTTATAATTCATTGAAAAGTGCAACAGCTCTACTAAATGTGTCCGTACTTTTTTATAAACTGCCCTGCAATATGTGACTAAATGTGCTTTTCAGGGCCTTTACTGAAATGCACAGCAACATACCTATCCGAAGCCCACATTAGGGCATGTGAAGATGCATGTCCACACCCTGCACTGCCCATCTTAGGTTCACAGAGAAGGGGAAAAAGAGGAGACTGTAACACAGCTAAAATCCATTCCCCGTCCCCTTGCTCTAGACCTGTGTGCTCACAAAGCCTCGGAGCAGTTTGCAGTTGAGGAGACCCTCGCCCATACGCTACTGTCCCAGCAGCTTGGCCCTCAGAGCCTCCCCAGTTCATTCCAGTGCAAAATAAGACATTGACATAAACCAGAGATGCAACTTCCTAAACCAGTACTGCAGTTTGCCAGCAAACAGCCGACTGCTTACCCTTACTCATCCTTTACCCTCCACTCATCCTTCTACCAGCGTGTACTTTCTGCAACCTCTATACTTAGCATTTTCCATCACACTGGGTATAACGTTATGCATTAACTCTTTGGTTTGGTTTTCCAGCCATACGGCAGGAGTTGAGTAGAATCAGTACAACATAATGATTGCAAAGCATTTGGACGGTACCAGGAATGCTAGGAAGAGCGGATCATTTCTAAGTGTACCAAGGTCATGCAAGATGGTGAGAGAGGACACCGGCACTGTCTTTGTTCTTATACCCTTTTTATTAGCAGACTCAGCACACTTTGAAGCTTGCTGCTGCCTTGGATTCGCTTCATTTTAAAAGTCTTAATCTAAAGAATATTAAATTTTAAATTTCTGGATTTTTTAGATTTCATGACACTGCACATTGGATTTGTCAGCCTTTTTTGTATTTTGTATTTGCTTATTTAAATGTATTACCTTTCTTTTTAGTAGTAGATAAGAACACATGTGAACCATTTGCTTTTGATAGATGACTTCAAAGTAATTTTATTAGTAGTCTGCAATGTAAATGAAGATCCTTTGCCAACAGAAATGTATTGTGGCATCACCAGAAGAAACAGAGACATGTTAGTTGTCAGCCAACAAGTTCTTTGTCTCAGAGTTATCACAATATAAAAAATGGTACGTCAGTGCATCACAGTATCTGTGTTCATATTGGTAATAAACTGTTTATTGTCCACATGGCCCTGCCTTTCTTTGTTTCATTCGTCCCTTGAGCTCCCGCGCTTTTGTGTTGACGACAAGAGGAAGGTGACAGCTCTGCCCAGCCAGCTCTGCAGAGCACGAGGAGAGAGCCTGAGCATCTTACGGCTGGTGCAGTGGCAACAGCCCTGCCTCTGTCTGCCGGGAGACGCGGCTCTCCCCTGCCCGGCCCTCCTCGCACCACCCGCTGAGCACCACCTCCTGCAGTCAGGCTGCAGCAACCTCAGCAACTTTTTGCCAAAGGCAGTGAAGGGCAGTGGCTTGCGGCTCTTCTCAGGCCACCGCTAACTGTCCTACCGCATCTCCTGCCACCACTGAAAAAAACCCAGGTCCCATCACCTGCACTCATAAGGGCTTCCAATAAGTAAATAAAACGGAGGTGTTTATGCAGAGCAAGGCTACCAAAGGCATTAGGAAGATGCAGGCTGAAGTTGCTGGCACAGCGCTGCTGAACTAGAGGCTTGAGCAGAGTCATTTGTTAATATCTCACGTTTCATTTGTTAACGTTGCGCAGGTTTTGAGCTTTATTTCATGGTACGTAAAGTCAAAGATACATGAGTACAGGACACCAAACACTTAACAGCGCATACCCGGTCATATCTTTCAGGTCATACTTTTTTTTTTAATTTAGAGCCACTCTTTCCACCAGGGTAATCTTGGGAATTTCTGCTTGACTTAATTTGGCACAAGCTTTACATGGCAGTAGTCTTGATACCATCTTCTTGATAACTTTGTGCAAAAGGCAAGAGATTGGAGTTCAGCTATTGGAGTCTGTCAGATATTTTCCAAGCCCCCTGCTTTGCTTCAGGCCTTCCTGAAGATTTGTTTTAAAAGCCGGGCCCCAGGAATGGTTTCAGGAGCAGAGCCTGGTGCAGTAGCCCAGGAGAGCCTGTGGTTGCCCCCTTGCTCACGTCCACCAGCGCTCACGGGAGCACGGCAGCAGGCAGGAGGGACTGCCTGCCAGCCACAGGAGACCCCAGGGAGGAGGTGGGGTGGGGCGTCCTGGGCAGTTAGTTGTAAAATGTTACCTGCTTTGGCTTGGAGAGCGTGGTGGTGTCCTTCTGCACTCTTCAAACTAATCTGCCTTTAAGAAAAGAATCTTTTTTAGAATGTGGTTATACAGTAGATCAAATATGGGATAAATGGGAGACTTTTGAGTTTAACGCAGTGGTGAGCTCCAGAGGGAACCTGATGGCTGTTAGCTCTTTAACGCCAGCACCAGGCGAGAGCCAGGTTAAACAGTGGGGTGAGGTTTCCACATGGGAGCTAAAGCAATCGGACAGTGATGTGCACCATGCTACAACCACCCCAGGATCAGGAGAAGCAGCCTTTCCGGTGCAGAGAACACAGACAAGCATCAGTAACAGCAAAGATTATAATGCTCTCTTGCATAAATCTCATACAGATCATACAATTCTTAACTATAAACCCATTTAATGGCATACCTGACAATGGCAAGTACTTTTCAAAACTGCTGCTTCTTGGATGTTCACAACCATTCTATGAAATTCTCACATAATCTTAATTAAGCTTCAGGAAGTTGGGGCCTGGCACAGTTCACGTTTTCCTTTGGAATGTGGCATTATGCCTAAGGTCAGTAACAACCGTGTTGTAATTCAGGCTCAGTATACAGCCTGGATATGGTGTGCCCCGCTGCTAACATCAGCCACATGCTGTAAATGAGGGGTTTTTACTTAATACTTCTACCTTTGCAGGCCTCGTATAATTAAGACATAATAAGCTGAAGTTTGCACAGGGTCACTTAATAGCTGTGGGAGCAAAGTGCGTGGGGGTGGAAGGGAGGGCTTGGCCGACAGGGGCAGGGGAGCAGCCTGGCATCACTAGCGCTTTGCTACCCAGCTTACGGCCCCAGCAACAGGGGCGCGTAGGGCAGCTTGGTTTTTGCAGCAGTGGCACTGCCGGAGGATTTCCCCCTCCCTGACACTAAGTACGCCTGTCGCCTCCGTAGAGAGCGTCCCTTCGTGCTGGGCTGCTTTAGCTGCTGCCACAGGGCAGGCCACAGGCGTTTCGCTCTGCGGAAATCGAGGGGGGCATCAAGGTCCACCCTGACCTCTCACACAGGGCACAGTTCCTCCCGGCGCCTCCTGCCAGAGCATTAGCGCGGCCACACAATGAAGGAGATCTGGATTAAGTTTTAAGCGAAGAGAGTAAAGCTATACATACAACAGTGTCATTATAATGGAGAATAAAACTGTATAGTATCTATATATATGTATAAAACTATGTATAGTATATATAAAACTATATATATATATTTATTATAATGCATTATGATGTATGGTTTTAGTAGAATGTACTTTTAACCCAGACCCGTACATCCTGCAGTTACAAAAAAACCCCAACCCTTCTGCCAACGCTACTGGCAGTGGCAAGGACAAGCATCCATGAGGAGGACAGGATCGCAACCTTCTCCAGCAGCACCCACACACATTGAAGCTCAGCCTGCACCCCACATCAGCAGGCACCAGGCTTCCAGCCACTTCAAATTGCCTCTGAGAGGGAGACTGCAGAGCAGGAGGGCTGTGGGGCTGCCCAGGCAAAGCAAGCTGGGATCGTGATGGAAATACTGATGGGAGGCAGGATACCCTCTGTTTATACGATGACCTCTCTGTCAGGTTAGGCTAGAAATCTATAGACCACATAGGTGACTGCATCATGCAATAGCTGAGCAAGGGAACTAGTAAGGTCATTCTCCATAGAGGAAAAGGACAACAGTCAGATTGAGGAAGATAGCATAATCTTTATTATGGTTTTTATATTAACTTTCTAAGTTGGCCAAGGGAGTTGAGGCACAGTTAAGGACACGGGAAGCTGAATTATGTGGAGTGCCAGCAGCACTAAAGTAACAATGAAAAGCTGAAGATCCCTGACATGAGCACTGATGCAAAGAAGTTAATGGACCACACCAAAGTCTCTTAAAGAGGCTTTAATAATTAAGACATAATGTTTTAAGTATGTTCTTCACTGAACAGTGTCTGATATGTCAGAAGAAGCCCTGTTCTTCCTCTTCTTTTTCAGAAGGACAACCCGTGGACCAAAACAGTATCTGTGAATGAACTGGTATTCAGCCCCTGCATTAGAAAGGACCTTGCACTGCTGAGCAAACCTGGATATTTACCTAAGAGCCAAAATCAGATGAGAAAAATGGAGGAAGGGGAGATGGAGGAGGAGGAACCCCAACTGCAGCAGGCTAGCTCGGCTGCCCAGTGTGCCAGGCTAGCGAACGCACAGGCTCACTCACTGGAGCCCGTGCTGTAGGAGGAAGGAACAAAATTGTGTTTGTTGAGGAAATCAGGCTTCCCAGGGCTAACAGCATACTTTGAGGGACCAACAAGAATGCACAATTATCCTTTTCCTTGTTACAGACATGGATTTCCAGAAGAAAACAAAAAAGTCAAACTGTTAGAGTATAAGATGACCTTTACAGATCTCTCTCTTAGCCACTTAGGACAGAAATAAGTTGCCAGCTTTCCAGGCTGGAGGGAAGTTATTGGATGGCATCTGAACTCCTGACTCCCAAGATATTGTTCTGCTTGGGAAAGGTATGGTAATTAAGGTTTTTGGTGATACAGAATCATTGAGGACAGCCAGAAGTTTATAGTTGGAGAGGACAGGCAGGAAGCTTGAACTGTTCCAGTGGGTAGAAATGACAGATGAAGGTTGATGTCAATAGTACAAAGTAAGACACAGAGGGAGAGAAACAACCCCAGCTCCATGTTCCAGGTATAGCCCCTTCACACCATCATTGATGGCTTCTGTATGGCTGGAGTGCCACATGCCTCCCAAATGTCAAGTCAGTTTCCTGTGAATGAGAGGTAAAAAGTTACAATCATTCCGAAAGCAGTTAGGAATGAATACCACCATAATGTCACCATGCCCTCACCGACACATAGTTCTAACTCCTGTTGACAAAAAGGGGTACAATATAGAGAAGACCAGGAAAGATGACCAGGAATCCCATCAAGGATAATGGGTTTAAACTGAAAGAGGGGAGATTTAGATTAGATATTAGGAAGAAATTCTTTACTGTGAGGGTGGTGAGGCATTGGAACAGGTTGCCCAGAGAAGCTGTGGAGGCCCCAACCCTAGAAGTGTTCAAGGCCAGGATGGATGGGGCTTTGGGCAGCCTGGTCTAGGGGAGGGTGTCCCTGCCCATGGCAGGGGGATTGGAACTAGATGATCTTTGAGGTCCCTTCCAACCCAAACCATTCTATGATTCTATGAATATTAACAACCTTGGTAAGCAGCAATTACAGCTAGAACCTTCCCATCCCCAGAAGGACTTACAGTGGTGAAAAGTAAGAGAAATATGAAGATATGAATACTGCTGAAAAGGTGAGGGAAAAAGGACCACTCAGTTCCTCCAGGTAAACATCCACCCTGCTAATCAGGCAGCAAGTGGAAGACTAAAGGAAGGGTTTATCCACAGCTGCACTGAGTGTTAGATCATAAGAACAGAAACGGATTCAGAAACAGTTTAGACAAAGCCCTGGAATAAAGGTCAAACAGCAGCTACTAAAATAATGGTCCAGATGTACAAAAATACACACATATTCCATTGCATATACAAAATCTCTGCTACCAACCATTATCAGAAGTAAGATATTCAACCAGACAAGACTTTGAGCTAAAGGCACCCTTGTGTTCGCCAGAAAGTATCATTTACTACTGCGTGCCAATCCTCCCTCTTTTCACAGTCATACGCACGCAAAGCATCTGCATCTAATCCGGCATGAAGAGAAACCAGTCCTAAACTACACACACACCTGCTCACACATACACACGCCAATCGTTCTCTGCTGCAGCCCAGGCCAAAACTCAGACTTAGGCACACTTGGCCCAGGATGTTAATTCTAAGCCTAGACCAAAGGTTTGCATAATCATAGCTCACTCTAATCTAATTTCTCAGGGTTACGTACATGAATATTGTTTATTAAAAAGTATCAATAGTCAAAAATAGTGCATCCAAATGCTTCACTTCCATGCTCATCCTCTTGGTCTAAGGAGCACACACCAACGCTGCTTCAGCACACACAGACATCCTTCTACTTCTGCAGAAAACTCAAGTCATTGAAAGAAACAAACAAAGCACCGATGCAGCAGCGGGAGCTCGTCCGTTAGCTTTCTTTTACCAGCTTGCATTGTCTCTTAACCCTTGAATAAGGACCAACAGTGTCATCAAAAACAAAGTCCCACAGAACTCGAATCCAGGACTGGTGGTGTGGGAGGTTATCATAATATTCTGCTGCAATCTTCTTCACCTGGAAGAAGGAGAGAGAGAACAAGCTGTTTAGCTGCGCAGTGCCGGGTGTGTTTCAGTCTTCCCTTTCAGATCTGATAGCAGAGCCATAACCTAAGGTACTTGTTATTGCTTGTGAGCTTCTGAAGTTCAGCCAAATGAGATGTACTTAAATACATTTAGATAACTTCTTAGCAGGTGTCTGATGTAAGTTTTGCCTCACAGTGTCAGAATTTGAAAGATGATGGGTCTCCGCCTTCAGTCAGAACTATTTTCTCTCATTTGGAAGGTAGAGGGATCCCCATAATAAGGTGGCAGTCATCTCCACAATGAGATGACTAATCCATTAATCCAGTTCATAAATTGCCAAGACACCAACACGTGGTATTTAAAGCTCTGTTCACCACTCGTAATACTCGTCTGCTGAGGGTTCTGGGTAGGAGAGAAATACCGACTGAGAAAATGCCAGACACAGCCTTTCCTACAGTATGTTTTCTTTCCTCCATCCTGCCACCGTGCTGCAACCCTGAGACAGGTTCCTCCAGCAGGGAGAAGAGATTGCAGGGGCGGTCTGTTCTCCTCAGTCTGGTGTTAAAAATGCTGCAGGATTCATTATTAGATCACGAGTCTAATAAAACTTCGCTCCTGTTGCAAATCCCCAAGACTTCGGACTGTTGCCATCAGAGAAGCATTGAATATCTTTGGGGCTGGTGCTCGTAGTAGGTGTAAGGCCAGAGGACAAAGAGGTTTCAAGCCTGGCAGGTTCAGGGGACTATGAGGATTTCTGGGTTACCAACGGGCCCTGCTCCAGCTAGATGCTCTGGATTTTGAACACACTTAGGAAGCAGCAGAGTCTGTTAACTATTGTACACTTGCACTTAAAACTGCTTGGGCATGGTTTTATTACAGCTCCACCTCCTAGATAAACAAAGCTGTTCTGGAGTAGTTTGCCTTGCAGGACAGAATGGCTTCTCTCTTTAAAAACCCTGCAGAATTTCAAAGCCAGCTATGCTGAGCACAGTAAGGACTTCCAGTGAAGGTCATCCAGGAGGACAGTCTCATCAGCACCCAAAGTGTAACGGTGGAGTCTTAACGGAGCACTTTGACTGTTTGTGAAAAAGGTAAGAATCCCAGAAAAAAATTACCTTAGAAGCCAGCACCACTCACTGCTAGCTATTTCATGAATTCAGCTTCCTAGCAGACACTTCCTTGTGAGGTAGGTCGAGTAACTAAGAAGTTTTTTTAAGATCTCGAACCTCTGCCCCTGTGCGCTGTGTTTGTGGTGTAGCAGTGCTGCGTTGGAGGTGGGGGATTCACGTCGGATCTGACTGCATTCTGCCTTTCACCGAGTACCTCTGACTGCCTGATAATGCCCTATATCCTGCTTTAAAGTGTTTGTCTGTACTTCAGATGTGGTTCATTTTCAGTGGGATTCAGGCAATATCAGCACTTCCCCTTAGAGGTATTTGCTAATGATTGGATGAAGGGCGACTTCCAGGCACTGGGTAAGATCTCTGGAGATGCAGATTTAGGTCCCTGCACTCCCTCTGTAACCAGAGTCAGAAATTATTTAATCTGGGTTTTGCACCCTCCCTTTTCCCATCTGGGTAATAGTCAAAGGATAGGAGAAAGGACTATTTAGACAGGAAGCTCCCTTGAATGAAAACCACTAACAAGGTCTTACGCAGACACAAAGTGGGTCTCAGATGCTCAGCCCCAAAAGCTTCACTCCAGCCCTGACACGATCATTCCCTAGCACA
This sequence comes from Psophia crepitans, assembly GCA_013399095.1. Classification (NCBI taxonomy): domain Eukaryota; kingdom Metazoa; phylum Chordata; class Aves; order Gruiformes; family Psophiidae; genus Psophia; species Psophia crepitans. Next base: position 123,543 of record VWZZ01000918.1, on the reverse strand, counting down.
GGGAATACACAAACATTCCCTCCCCACCTCCATTTTAGACGTTCTTTGCGAATTTTTACTTGCAACAGTATTTCAGCCCTCATCTATGCTAGCCAAGTTCATATGGCACGTCTACTGTTGCCCTCGTCTCCAGAACTCCCATACATTTCTTGGCCACAGAAACAGTGATCTGAACCAGACGTGTTTCCTCAGCTGCTGCTGTTATTCTGCAGAGCTCTTGATTGTGTTAGGTTCTGACCCCTACAAGGCCTTCAGAAAGTCATTCTGTGTTGCCTCTTGCACATAGAAGTGGAGGGCTGGAGGACCACACACACCAGTTCGGTTCCTAGGAACAACGTCTCAGGCAGCGGCCTCCGGCACTGAAGGCTAACTGAAAATGACCCCAGTGATGAAGTAGGAGAAACGGCTCAGAGAAGAGGCCAATAAACAGCCAGCCTGTGTTCAACCCAATAGTTTCCATACTTGCAGCAAACACGAGCAGCAACATAGCCTGGGCGTAGAGCTGAAGCGCTCAGGTGGACACAACATGCAAAGCTGGAACATTGCACTTAAATATATTCCATACACATATTCTGCAGTTGTATTACAGATTCGAAAGAGGTACCTAGAATAAAAGTATTGTTGGATGAGCAATATGATTAATCAAAATACCAGGCGGTGAATTTTGAAGCAGATCATGCACACCACATTCTGGAAGCCGCAGCCCAGGCGTGGCTGCCAAGCTGCTCGCCAGCGTGAGGTGGTGGTGGAGTTGCCTGTTCACCAAGCACATCTGTTTAGCACCTTTCTGCAAAGTATGGTGGCAGCTCATTCTGCAAAAGAAGCCCAGTATGGAAAACACGAGAGATGACCAGGAGCTGGCACTGGAGTGTGTTACCCTAGATTAGCTGCGGGACAGTGACTCTCACCTACACAAAGTAGGTCTTTGCTCCTGCTTGGCCTTGTGCCCAGCAGCACCTTGAGCAGGTAGCACTGGCGCCACTGGCAAGGTCCCTGCGCCCTGGGCAGGACAACCATATGAGATGTACAGAAACAATGGAGAGAAGGTAAGACGCAATAAAATATTTGTGACCAAAGAATGGGGAAAACAGAAAATATAATGACTGCAGCTAGAGGGAGGACTTCTGAAGGGCTTTCTTATGGCAAAGACAAGGAAGTTTGTTAGATGCATTGTTCCCATTTTGCTATCACATGGCAGGAGAGAATTTTGAAAGTGGTTTCTCTTTTACAATGGATTGAGACAAAAAAGTTTCCTGACAAAAACATCCGATCTATTGTAATGTGTTTCAGCGTCTCCATATTTAAACCTCCTTACCTACCATTTGGAGAGGGGGGAAGCTGAAAATAATTGGGGTTTAATGCAGATTCGCTTTTAAATACCACATTAAATTACATCTATTAGCTGTATTTTAGGCTGGAAGAGTCATCTTCCATATTACATTCTGGGTGCATCTGCAGATGGGAGTTTCCAGGTAGCAAGTTTTGCAGCCAGATGATATATCATCTCAAAGAGGATGGCACTGTGACAAAGTATTCCTAGATCCTGCTCCTGACTTCCCCCTCAAGCTCTCCATATTGCATTGGAGATGGTCCATTTCCTTCAATTCTTCCCTCTCTTTCTCCTTATAGATCTCAACAGTAAGTCTGAACTCATTGCTAGTTTGTGAATGGAAGTTATCATGGAAGGATAGCAAAGTTGGCAAGAGGCTTATTAGGCACTTGTCACCTGGTGTATTGAGGCTTTTCTTCAAGTAGATCAAGGAGGTAGCTGAGAAATCACATATTTTAGACTGAAACTTTGCTTGTGGTTTTGTGCTTGTAGTACGCAGCAGTAGGACCCCAATCCTACTCCACTGTAGCAGGTAGACGCAAAGTTAAATGGAACTGAATATTTCACCATGGCTGTTATAGACCCTTTGTCCTGGGGCTATACAGAAACTAGAGATCCGTGTGTCAAGAAGCTGAAAAATCATGTTTAGAATGCTAGAAGGCGTATTACAGAAGTTTCTTCCATAGGCCTTGGCCCAGGGGGGAGCCCTTGAGCTAGTCCCCCTGGTCATCACAGGGTTAATGAAATCTGCAATTCAAAACCAGCACATCTACCATGTTTCCAGTCTTGTCTGTCTAATAAATCTGGTTTCATACCATGTATTTTCCTTTTCCCACAAGCTTAATGAGTAACTAGTTTGCCTCTGGTAACACTGCAGTTTTTATTGCAGTTTGTAGGAGGAGTACTGAGTTCCTCATTGTTCTCCTGCCCCTCTCTCCATAGGTATACTCAGTCCTTCAGATAATGAAGAATGGATCTCTTTACTCATTTGGTAAACAATGCAATATTTTATAGTTATAAAACTTCATTCAAAGACTGATGTAGTCATAAGTCTACAGAATTTTTTTTAGACCAGGTCCTTCACTGTAATGCTAAATTTCATGGTTTCTTGTGTAATCTCTCATTATACTAGTGGGACAAGTTATTACTGTACGCTCATGTCACTCATCTTTATTATCTACAAGCTTACAACACAGCCTAATTCTTCCTTTTTCAAATCTGTCACACTCCTGGGGTAAAGGTCTTTCCAGTGACAAACACATTACTCAGAACATTCTGAATGAGACACCTTTAACAAAGGACAAAGCTGAATTTACTTTTCTGATAAGTAAGTGGAAGAGCCAGTTACTTTCCAAGATCAAGATCCAGTTATTCTGTGATCATATTTCTCCCCTACTCTCAGTCATGCAGGAACCAAGTAAAGATCTTCATTCCTCTTCCTACTTGCCAATAATTAAAAATAAAAATATCTATGCTGAGAGATCATCCATATTACATAATTCAACTATTAGATGTTCAGGTGCCTGGGAGACTAGATCTGACAAAACCAGACCTTTGCCGAGTGAAGAATTTGCTGGGAGGTTAAGCAGGGGAGAGCAAGGGGAGGTTTCTAGCCCTACCTGTTAGGAAGTTCAAACATTAAAGCTATCTAGAGACAATCTGTCCCCTTATCTCCTTCCACCAAAGAGGCAAAGAATTTTTCTTCTCAATTTGTAGAAGAGTCACCAACTTGTTTTAATGGACAAAGGATTTTCTACAGTCACTGTTTTGCCAAAGGATTTTCACTTCATCATAGATTTTCACTTGTAAATGATCGCTCATCAAAGACCCAAAGTTTTCCACATAGTTCTTTCCGTCAGGCAACTGCGAGCCTGGCTGGCTTTCCGTCAGCCAACTGACAAGCCTGATACCTCCTCCACCAGCAGAACATGTCCCAGTTGCCCAAGAGCTACAAACACATGAACATGAGCCCATGAAATTCAGCTAACAACTCTACCCTCTTTACACAGAAGGGCAGACACTTTCAGCTGCTGCACTGCCTCGAGGAATTAGGCTGAACTATTTGTGATGTGGGTGGGGAAGAGCTTTTCAGGTCTCAGTCAGGTCTGGAGTAACAGTCCCAGCAAGTTCAATTAGTCACTTACCTCCCTCCTGTAAGATAGAGAGCTAACCTCCTTCTCTTCTTCTATTTACATTTCAGCAATCTAAGTACCTAAGCCTATCTAACAAGTCTGAACATTTGAATCTAAAGGTAAGCTCAGCTGGGAAGGGTATGAGCTATCAGGTGTACCAGCAATGGGAGTGCCTGACAGGAGAACTTCACATGTGAACGTGGGCTGCTTTACGGGCTGCTCTGAAGCCCACCAGGAACGGCCAGCCTCTCCGGGACAGACCTCCAGCAGTGAAGGAGATATGTTAAAACAGAACTGCGGGCTATACAGAGGCTCCCCACGCCCTTCTGCGCCACGAGAAAATCTCCTCTTGTTTTGAATCTCCTTTCAGTCAGTGCTTCCGTTGTGAAGACTAACCCATAAAGCAGGGTTTGCCTGGATATGCCATCATAAAAGCTGTACGTGTTATGCAGTAGCGGTGAGGTCACAGCTGCTGAACCTCAGCTTCCTCAGCTCTCCCTCCACCTCAGGAGGGTGTTATAGTAGCAGCCCCCAGCTTTGCATCAGACCAGAGACAGAAGATGTTTCCTTCCTACTATGCCAGAGGATTTGTATGTAGGAGCAAGACTTCGAAGTCATGCCCTTCTAACGCTGTGAGCACCTGCTGAGGAACCCTTGCATTAAACCCCAGAAAAGCAGCTACATACCTGGAGGCAGATTGAAAGCCATCCACAGACACCTGGGCTTTGCAAATTTGATTCCCACCACTGATAAACCGTAAACAAAAAGGAACTTGACTTTCAAAAGAGGAAAGCCACAGCACCTTCCCAGTGACAGATCAGGCATCCTCATTTTCTATGGGTGGGGCGGCAGAGCTAAAGCAAGTCACGTAGAGCGGGGCTTTATTTTCTGGTGCTATTTGTGTCAGGCTGGAACATGTCCTCATACTTATGCCATCTCAAAAAACAGAATAACTTTTGTTTGATGTTAATCAAGCAATACAGTTAGCAGATTGATCATTAAACAAATTTCAAGCAGTAATTGCCACCTGTCTCATTTTATATAGCCCTTTAAAATTTGAAAGAGCCAAAGCCTGGTGGCTAAGTGAAGGAAGTGGAAAAACTTAGAGCATTGTTGGAGGATTTTATCAGGCAAAGAGTATTACTCAAGCGCTCTGAGTATCAGAAGTTCTTCTTTCCTTCAAATAAACTAAATGATACAGCAGTTTGGTAGTCATTTCTCTCAATATCCTGCTTAAAAAGAAAGAATTAGAAACAAATCCCAAACACTTTCTTCTTTCCTTTTTTTCCCTTTTCTTTTAAAAATTGATCCATTGCTATGACTTAGAATGATTTCTTTGAGATAGCTTAGCAGCTTTTATAAAAATCCAATTCACTCGTGCTCATGCCATACTTACCATTGGCAATCTGCATCCAGGAATGCTGGGGAAGTCATGGTGCTCCATGTGGTAGCCTACATTAAAGGTGAGGCAGTTCAGAGGTCCATAATAAGAGTATGTTTCGTATCCTTTTAAGAACATGTAGTGTTCTGCTATGAAGTGCCCAGAAATAGGATGTACACCCATGCAAAGAATTGTACCTGCTATTAAGTAAATAATAGGTTTGAGCCCCCAGAGGTAGTAAATGATAAGGTCTATAGAGAACTGGACAAGAGCGTTAAAAATTTCCATCCGTGTAATTGCTTTGGGGTTCACATACAGTGGTCTCAGACTGTAGAACAGAGGTTGGAGGAAAAGCCAAAGCAGTTTCCGAAGTGGTGTACAGAAGAACCAGCCTTCAAAGTCTGTGGGAATGTCCACATCCAGGTTGTCCCCACCAAGGTACCGATGATGGTCAATGTGGTACTTCTTGAAGGAGGCAGAATAAGGGACGCCAACCGGCAAGTTGGCAAAAACTGCAAACCATCGGTTCCACTTGACCTGCTTGTTCCCAAAGGCAACGTTGTGTGAAATATCGTGGATGGCTAGGGTCAGCGAATGGTTGATGCAACCCCCAAAAGCATAAGCCCAGAAGAAAATCCATTTCCAGGATAAGTCTTTCACCAGGTAGCATGCTAGAAACTGCATGAAAACCATGCCAGATACAACCCACTTTAAATGTGGATCTGGTCCCATCAAAGCCTTGATCTCTGGATACTTTGCTAAAGGGAAAAATGCAGAGAAAACCTCATTAGATCACAGCTAGGTAAAAATAATGATCACTAGCAGTCTATTTTGACCACTGTATGTTTGAGGCCCTAGTTTTATAAAATGGCAATTCCAGAGCCAGGCTGCCACTACGTTGAAAGCTTTACTAATGCATGAGCTCCATTCCCACTGCCAGCATCATGTCCAATTGTGAGAGATCTCTTTTTTACTATATAAAGTATACATAAATATATATATATAAAAACTTCTTCATATATAGTTGACATATATATATTTCAACATGAGAGAACAAGTGAGAACGCACACGTGATAGTCAGTATGTGACACCACGTGGCCTTCCCAAGGATGAGTATTAGTATGCCAAAACCCACTAGATTTAAGCTCTAAGAAGCACCTTCTGTCAAGTTTTTAATTTCCTGTTTTATTTTGGCCAGTCCAGACGCTATTTTCCACAAAAGGGATACAACTGCCTTCTTTGTAGCCCCTTCCACACTGTCGCTACAGAGAGAGTAGGAGAGGACGAGGGCTGAGCAACAGGCTCACCAGGGTTTGCTCTGTGGTTACATGACAAAAGAAGCATTAAAAAAAAATCCTAAGTATTTGAGTGTTCACCAGTGCTTACAACATGTACAAGCCTTCGCACACGGTAACATCGCAAGAAAGTCAGTAATATTACCAGGAACTTGTAAGACCCGGAAATTTTTTCTCTGTTGCCATTCTTTAGCCCATTCACAAGTCACATACCAGGAACAGGCATGAGAGTCACATAAATAATCACAAACGGCTTCGTGCCGCCTCACAAATACTGCAGTGCAGCATCAGAGATGTGGGCTAGGCTTGCGAGGTCTAACCCATAGCAGGACAGGACCTTTAGGCATTGATCTTTAGTTCTACTCACCACTCATTTGCCCTTTTAAGAAAACAAAAATACAGAAGTACAGCTTATCTTCCAGGTGCTGTTCATTGCTTCAGGTCTCTTCTTTACAAACCCACACGTCCCACTTCCAGTATTAACTTGCACGTGAATTTTTCCACTGGTTTATGGCTTTTACTCACCTACTGGCCTCCCTCCTTTTACTTACACTCTGGATTTCTCATTAATAGTTTACAGCTAAAACTGTAAGAGAAGTCACTCAGTCTGGACCCTGAGGCCCAGTCTGTCTCTAAGTGTGTCTCTAAGTTTGATAGTCCCATTTTATGAGTAGAAAAGTAAATATCATCTGACTGTCACTGTATGATACCCATGCAATAAAATCAGATTATAATGATTTGCATCTATGCAGCTGTATATACTACAAACAAACGTGGGAGCTAATACGCATACCTTCATGTGACCTTGCAAGCAGTGGCAGGCACCGAGTGCAGGACACAGAGAAGGTTTCTATAAAAGTGAACCCTGAAGAGTCTGCAGAACTTCAGAGAGATGAAGCGCTACTTAAGGAAGCAGGCTGATATGGTCATGTTCTGCAGAGATTCAAACAACTTTTGAGCCTGTTGGCCAACTTCAGCCCAGCTTAACAGAGGTTAGAGAAAATCAAGATCACAGGTTTTGTGGAAGATGGTGAGAAAAGCAATATTCTCAATTCCTCCCCTGGTGAGGACAAGGGAGTAAAATCACCATGAGGATTATTCAGGCAGGGGAGAGACTGTCTAAGTGGTGGCAAAGCTCTAGCAGAAGTTCACATCTTTCTGAAGTCAGACAAACTTTTTGACAAAAATCTCTGCACAACCCAGGGGGTTTGGCTTTGCTGTTTTGGTTTTGTCCTTGTTTTTGCAGTTTTTTTAATTAGTTTTCAGGTTAGAAATGCTAACATGCTAGAAATAGTTCTTTGGTGCTGGACAGGTACCAAAATTTTACACAAAGTACTGGGATATCCACTCTAAAGAACAGTTCGATATAATGACCTGGTCAGAATACCTGTTACAGACACATCATTTTACAGAGTTTAACGTCCTGATTAGAAGTATCTGTCCAAAGCCCAGAAAACCCTTTAATAAATCAAGCCACCTCAAATTTTTGGTCCTGCAGTTGGTAGAGATAAGTTACTGCAGTCCCCAGAAGAGATGAAGAGATGTAAACCAACCAGATCTGTTCCTCAGCCTGGTCTAATTCAGGCCACTTTGACCAAAAAAACTAAAAAAAGTTTTAACGGGATGGGAAAATGACTAAGCAATGCTTCCGACTGTAGTTTGAGAACATATTTATATTGTCGCTTTGGACCTGTTTCTTTTCCTTGCAGGTAATGAGGACTGCAATTACATCTAAGAGATTTCAGAGTAGTAACTGCCAAGTAGCAGCAAGCATGTCTGCAAGCAGCAACGCAGGTAGGTCCCATTTATCGCAGGTGACAGCTATTAAGTAACTTGCTTGGGTTTAATATTAAATTCAGCACGTGATTAACTCCTCTCCAACAGTAAATTTTTGCATACTTGTTAAACCACAACACTGTGCCTTTTTGTCATTAATGGTGATAACATCTAAGCACTTCCGTGGTACCGCGAAACCTCGGGCAGGCTGACAGGTGGGGCTGCCGGGCTCACTGGAGGCCAGAAGCCCCGCTGGTGGAGCAGCCTGCCAGAGACCTTTCGGTTCAGGAGCACTGCACATGCAAAGTGCCGAATGCTGACCCTTTCAAAACTTGAGGCCGTGCACTCTTCAGCGAGTCACACTTAGTCTCAGATTAAGTGATCCTCATGACTGCAGTTTATACATAAGAGGCTGACAGTAAGATGTAGAACCCATGGGAACAGCATGAAGCTGCAACAGGGGAGGTTTAGGTTGGAGATCAGGAAAAGGTTCTTCACCAAGAGGGTGGTGGGGCACTGGAACAGACTCCCCAGGGAGGTGGTCACAGCACCGAGCTTGGCTGAGTTCAAGAAGTGTCTGGATGATGCTCTCAGTCGTCTGCTCTGACTGCGTTGGTCCTGCGTGAGACCAGGAGTTGGACTCAGTGGTCCTTATGGGTCCCTTCCAACTCACAATATTCTATGATCTCTTTTTTTTCCTCATGTTCATGCCTTCCACTCAGCTGAAGGAATCCTAGCAAGGCAAGACAGAGCACTTACAGCTGAAAAACCTAGAGAACCCTGTAAGGCTGCTGTGAGAAGTGGCTGTAGGTGATCAACTGGGCTGTGCAAACCAGCTGTCAGCCATCTGCACACCCCAAAGGCAACAATCAGACACAGGGTTACCGTGCAGGGCTGAACCAAGAGCCATAAAGCACTATGAGACCTGTGGAGCTACACAATAAAGATCACCTTCATTTCCTATGCACTGCACTTAGAGAAGTAAAGACACCTACTCTTCACTCTTGAGACTGTAAGAGTTTCATGCTGGGAGGTATCTGAGCAGAGATTTTCATCATGCCCTTTCCTAAATCGCTTCCATTTTGGGTTTCCTTAGCACTTTTCTATTATAAAAATGACCAGATTCTCTATGGCCAGAGTCCATCACTTCCCAGCCAGCACTGGCTCAGGGCTGACAATGGCCATAAAATGTAATCTATTGCGAGCTCTTCACTATCCACAATCATACCATGGAAAGGGCACAGGAATAGGAGAAGAAAAAGAAAAACATTCAGCCATTCTAGATGGGTGGCAGCGGGGAGAATGACAAAAGAACCCCACAGTTACGTGACCACTAAAGGACAAGGATTTGCCCTTTAGACTACAATAGGGCCAGGAGAGCTCCAGCTACTCTGATGTCTCCACAGCACATTCTCCAGCCTCCAGCTTGTTGGGAAAGTCTGTTAGCTCAGCCTGGCAGACTGCTTATCCACACATGCTGCTCCCACCCAGCCCGTCCATCGCACTGCCGTTCAGAGGGTGGGGATACAGGTGTGGATGCACAGCAGTGCAGAAACATCACTTTTCTGTCCCTGCGCACCACAAAAACATTGCAGGCACTTTAGTAGTAGTAGCACCCACTTTAGTGGGCAGCTGCAGTCAATAATTCTGCCCAAGCAGCTCCACTGTCTCTATAGCGTAACCTCAGAGCAGCTGAAATCTGCACCGCGATGATGGAAGACAGCATTTCCCACTTGTACAACAGGGTGGATGAAAGAGCAGCAGTCAAGAGAGAACAAATGCTGGAAGTGTATTTTCAGAAGCGTTCGTGATTCTGAACCAACTCATTTACTGAATTAACATCTCACAGAGATCACTCCAGTGCTGTGTGTAAGCATCAGTCACCTTTCTCGTGGCATGCTTCGCTCTGAAACACTACTGACAAATTACTCCAACTATACATTTTTTTCCTTGATGCTCCTCTCTGATACTCACCACAGCCCTACCATGATGCTCAGTTAGGGCTGGAGTAATTGTTCCTGGAGAAGCTGTCAGTCGCTATGGGCTGGTATTCCTCCTCCTCAGGAGACATCGAATATCTTGTTCTGAACCCTCATTCACCCTCTAGTCTCACCATAATGGTCCTGAGATGACTCAGGAGAGACCCAGCTAGACCTCAGTGATGGCAGCAGACACAAATTCTCACTGATGTGACACCACATGCTTAGCACTTGCACATTTTGGCACACGCAGGATTTGGATGTGGGCAAGGGCAGGAGCTGTCCACAAACACAGAGGTGGTGGAGGTTTTAAGGAGCAGCAGCCCTGCCCACATCCATGTGAAGCTAGTAGTAACAAGAAATGCAATTTCTTCATCTTCCTTTATTTTGACCACAAATGCAGCATACAGTTATAGTCAAATTGGAGGTATTACTCAGTATAAGACTTCTAGAAGGCTTGTTAAAGAAAAGGGAAAAAAAAATATCTCTGTGATGCTGCTGTCCTGGACTACGTTCTGTCAACTGTGGGTCCCTGATGGATGAAGTAAGAGACAGCAGGCACAGGGTGTTAGCTTTACTACGCCATGCCCTACGTGGGAGATGGTATTTGTAAAAAAAAACAACCCAAACCACCAACAAAAAAAACCCCAAACACACCCACCCACCCTCCAAAAAAAACCCAAACCAAAAAACACCCAAACCAAACCAAGTCTGTTTGCTGACATGACAGTGTTTTGCTTTATAGCAGCTCAGCTCATAAACATGCTCATCAACAACACAGCGCACTTGAGTCCCCAGTACAGGAAAGACATGGAGCTGTTGGAGCAGGTCCAGAAGAGGGCTACAAAAATGATCAGAGGGCTGGAGCACATCACCTATGAGGGCAGGATGAGAGAGTTGGGCTTGTTCACCCTGGAGAAGAGAAGGCTCCGGGGAGACCTAATCACAGCCTTCCAGTACCTAAAGGGGGCTTTTAAGAAAGATGGGGATAGACTTTTTAGCAGGGCCTGTTATGATAGGACAAGGGGTAATGGTTTTAAACTAAAAGAGGGGAGATTTAGACTAGATATAAGGAAGAAATTTTTTACAATGAGGGTGGTGAAATGCTGGGAAAGGTTGTCCAGAGAAGTGGTAGATGTCCCCTCCCTGGAAACATTCAAGGTCAGGTTGGATGGGGCTTTGAGCCAGCTGATCTTGTTGAAGATGTCCCTGCTCATTGCAAGCAGGGTTGAACTAGATGACCTTTAAAAGGTCTCTTCCAACCCAAACTATTCTATGGTTAATCCAAACCATACAGGAGCCAGGACGCGGGTGGGACACACACAGAGGACAATACGCACGACCACCAAGAGGGTGCTTGGGCACTGGAACAGGCTCCCCAGGGAGGTGGTCACCACACCGAGCTTGACTGAGTTCAACAAGTGTCTGGACAATGCTCTCAGTCATCTGCTCTGATTGGGCTGGTCCTGTGTGGGGCCAGGAGTTGGACTCAATGATCCTTATGGGTCCCTTCCAGCTCAGGATGTTCTGTGATTCTATGACAAAAGCTTCTGGCTTTGCACAGTCTCCTGCCTCCTTCAGTAAGCAAACTAATAAGAAACCTTTTTGGCCTAACTAATTACATTGAATTTTTGTATATCCAGTGTGAAAGGACAAGGGTCTTAATCTTGTATTTGCTACCCACAAGCTCCTTAATTGCTTCGTGCTAGCTGGTCCAAGGGAGCTCGGTCACCCAGAGGTGGCCACCAGAGGCAAAGCACTGCAGTGGTGCCACATTGCTGGTGTCAGCAGAGATAAATGGTGTCAGTGCATCACTGTGACAGCAGCTGTGTCTGTTTACACTTGTTTATTAGCTGGTTCAGAGTAAAGGGGTGTAGGAATGCTAGAAAGAGGGTTTCCAGCTCACTCTGAAACAAAAACCAGCAACATTGAGTAAGCTGAAGCCTTCAGCTGCACTTAACACATTTTCAGCAGAAGACCACAAGTCCCTAAAACACTGACTTTCTGCTCATGTGACTTATTTTAAAGGTGATCCCCACAGGGAATTGGCATGAGCACTGAGATAGCAGCTATCCCGAACGCGCTCATCAAAGCGCACGCACATCAGTGGCAGCACTGTGCCCACGTACTGCAGCATGAAGGGGAAACAAACCTAGTTTCTTCGCCAGAAGCGTATGTAACTCAGCGCTTTGATTTAAGCTAAGGAGATATGCATCTTGTACATTTCGGTAGCTACAATTTATCAGAATTTTCATAAATGGGAGGTTTAAATAGGCAACAGAAGAGTCAGCTGGAAGAAAGGGTAGACAAATCTCTAAATAAGTGAGGAGAGCTGGCAGCTATTATACTCAAATCAGCTAAATGTTAAAATAAAATGTTTTTTGGCTTTTTTTATTTTTTTTTTACTTCCCCTCCCCCCCATAGGGTAGCATCTCAGCCTTTCTACAGGATAAAGCACAAATAAAATACTTGCACCGTCTCCACTCCAAAATAACTTGCCAAAGAACCAATCACATAATTATTAACTATTCTTGGATGCAAGATGATATTCAGATGCTCCTAGCCTACCCTGAGCAACGCTGATTCAGCCCTCGTCCTCAGCAGCAAACAAGTGCTTCCCTAAGGATCCTATGAGGCAAGACATTTTCTGAGCAACCTACAGTAATTTTATAAAGTTAGGTCCAACCCACAGCACAAATATCTCATTCTTTCCATGCCATGACATATTGCTTATTGCTTGCATTTGGAAAACTGCAGGTGAAATGACCATTCATTATATGCTTATGGTGTTACGAGCATCTGAGCGATGACTTTTTCATCTTAAGTCCAAAAAAACACCATCCCTTCCAACCATGCAAGACCATAGCTCTGCGAGTGTTTCAATCCAAGAGACCCTTACTGCCACTAAAGTAGAAATCCTACTTCTACCAGAAATAGATATCCTCTCTACATTATACCCTACATTACATCTCCCTCTAACAACATTTGTACACCTGCACAGCAAGGGTAAGCAGATCCAGATGAAAAAACTTCCTTCTGTCAGGTTAGTTTTTAGGCAGGTCTTTCCCTAACACAGCTCACCGCAGCGTTACACAAATCTCAGTCCTGACACAAGACAGTAACAGGCTTTTCATAAAGAAGAGGGTCAGAGAACAGCAACGAAAAAATTGTTTCCTAAACTGAAAAGCATGAATAACATGTTCAGGAACATGAATAACATGATCAGGGTCAAAGTGCCAGCTTGGCACTGTAACTCAGAAGCGATTGGCACCTAGACAGTACCAAGCTCCAGCTACCTATTAATACCTAGAGTCTAAGAGGAAGATATCACAAAGACTTAAGTGTTTCTCTTGCACAAAATGTAATCTATTTGCTGGCATAATTATAGCCATTAGGAATCACATCCCTAGCAGGTTCATCTAGGGCAACAGTGTCCTGCCATTGCTAGCTTCCAGCCAGCCCAGCTGATACACACAACTCGTAGCTCTGCTGCTCAGCTGGCACTGGGTGCCCAGAGAAGCTGTGGATGCCCTATCCCTGGAAGTGTTCAAGGCCAGGTTGGATGGGGCTTTGGGCAACCTGGTCTAGTGGAGGGTGTCCCTGGCCTTGGAAGGGGGGCTGGACTCACAGAGTCAACATCCAGGCACACTGTTACTACGAAAGTCTTATAGACACCTGGGCTACTAACTCTCAAGCCAGGACATACAACTTTGTGACAGACCACTATTATCTCTCAGTTGCTCCACAGAAACATGCAACAGCTCAAGGAAACACCACTTATGTAGAAAGAAACTGCCTTATGTGTTTGTCAGTTTGCCCGTATTTTTTTCCTAACGGATAATTTCAGTTTGTGTTTAAATCCAGGTAGCCATGCCTGAGAGAGACCAACGTTTCAAAAAGCTGCAGCCTGAACAGAAAACAATGAAGTTTCAGTGCTTAGCAACTAAATCATTAACCTATTTGGAAGAAAACACTTCCTTTACCAGCATGGAATGCTTCTGTCCCCAAGGCATTGCTATATACAAAAATGTAGAATACATACATATGAACAAACACCTATAAACATGAAAGTAAGATTCTTACAGTGCACTCCAGCTCAATAGACACTAGACTCTTCGGTAAGTACATACTCTAGATACCAGCGGGTTGCTGACCCTCAGGATTTGAGGAATGCAGTGATGATCATTATATTTTATGGGATATCATGATAGTTTCAATAACTTTTGGTAACAGTTTGGTATTCATGGCAGTAGTTGCATGATCCATTCTGCCATGTCAGACAGACACAGATTGTTCTGCCCACATCTTCCATGTCATATTTCTCCATGTCCTTCCTTCTGCTCTCACAGCTGGGGCAGGGGGAGCTGCAAGGAAGGAGATTGACCTGGATTCCAGTCATTGAATTGGAATCTGAACCCAAAGAGAGTGGGGGCAAAACCTTGCAAGTATGCATCTGAAAGGCCCTAAAGAGAGTTTGCTGCAGCAAAGGTAAGGCAGTCCAACCACTTCAGTCTCTCCTTACAATACAACTTCATCATGGTCTGCAGTCCTCACTCTACAGCAAGATTCCATGCCCATGGCAGGGGGTTGGACCTAGATGATCTTCCAACCCCAACCATTCTATGATTCTGTGATCAGGACAGCAAAGGATTAGCAAGGTGAGAGACCCATCATACACACTCCTACCCATAGCTCACCAAAATCTAGTTCCCTTGATTGAAAGTATGAGTAGCATGACACCAAGAAGCATCATTTTATAGGATCATAGAATCATTAAGGTTGAAGGAGACCTCAAGAATCATCTAACGATATAATTTGGCTCTCTATCATGATTACATAGTAAAATAATTATTATTTTCCTGGATGCAATTCAAACCTGGACCAGGATATTCCACCAGCACAACTTTACCAGAAACATTTTTGTAATTTATATTAATCCTGGATTAATCTATTAGATTGTGGAGGAGTTAAGAAACTACACCTAGTTATCATAGACCCTGCGCCGCACCTCAGCCACAAGCTCCAGTGCCTTCCTTTATAAAAGATCTTTAAAAACTTTATCCCACTCATTAGAGGGAAGAAAAAAAAAAAACCCAACCAAACAATCCAAATAAAATCGGGGAAAAAATATTTCTTAACAAAACGTTGAAAACATATTTTCAGTAGATACACAACAATATTCTGCAAGAATTCTGAATTATTAGTCCTTCTCTGAAACTCTCTTCGGAACAGCCCAAACCAAAAGCAAGAAGCTCCCAACCCAACACACGTACGCAGTTAAACGCTGCGTGTGGAACACGAAAACACGGAGTGTACCTTGTCCCTGACCAGCAGCGAGCACTGTCCATCGTTCTCCAGCAAACACTCACATCCTCATGTATCGTCCTGCACCACCCAGGCCCGGGAAACCCTTGCCTGCCGCAGGGCTCCCGGCCACCCCCCGCGCAGACCCCGCAGCGCTGCCGCCCACCGCGGCCGCC
>VWZZ01000918.1:49390-94185 GCA_013399095.1 Psophia crepitans | reverse complement strand
GAGGCCGGCGGGGCCGGGGGAGGGGGGTGGCACCTCTTCGGCCCCACCGGGGCTGCCCGCGCCTCGGGGCGGCCACAAAGAACCGGCCCTTCAGAAATCCGCTTGCCGGGAGCCGGGCCTGACCGCCGGGAGGGGTGGCTCTGCGCCCCGGAGGCAGAGCTCCGTCCCTGGGAGCCGCGGGGCGGAAAGGAGCAGCGGCGGTTTGGTGCTCGGAGGCCCTTCAGCTTTTCTTCGGCTAGGTCTAAAGCTTTTAATAGGTGCAGGGAGCCCGTGTTCTGTGAGATGGGTTTCTTGTGGGAGTGTCCCTTAAAGGGAATAAAATCTTCTGGAGCGCTTTAGTATTTGCGGGGCTTGGAATAAACCTGATGTGTGCCTGCCCTGGACGCTTATTTTATCTGCCGCGATTTTCTGATACTTTCCTAAAAAATATGGGGGAGAGGCAGGAGACTCGTTTTAGTCAGCAGAAAAGCATTACTTGTGGCACATTGGGGGTTTTGTTCAATGTTCTCTTTTGTACAAAAAAACGTATTGCTGGCAGCTAGGCTCTGTGGTTGGTTCTGTGCTGAAGTTATGTAAATGTGAAAAAAGCAGTCAAATCGTATCATGCCATGTAATATTTAAATCAGTGTGTAGTCTGTGACTAGTAGGCTGGTAATCTATCTTGCATATTATAATTTTTGTGCTCTTTTAAAGAGTAGTAAGATATACTCCTTAAGCTTCTGCTGCAGTCTCAAGTGTGTGCTCTCTGTGGTGTTTGTGAATGACCAGTAGTTGTTAGAAAGGGCGCGACTGAACGAAAAGCCTGTTGGATGGCTGAATTCACTTTTCTGAAAAAGCAGAAAGAATGGTGATTCTGATTTTAGCTCTCTTTTTAAACGTAGGTGATTAGTTGGCAAGTTTGACAGAGTATATGATGCTTCTGGTATATAGTCAGTTGACAGCCCAATGAGTCTGACCAAAGTTCCCCGCTTCTTGATGAACAGAAAAGACTTTCATGTAAGAGTTTCCCAAATACTGTTTAGTAGAACGGGGTTCTGTGTATCACTGTATGAAACCTGAATAAAGCCACTTGCTGGTTTTTTTCTTGGAATTGACCATCCAAGAAAGGAAAAGGATAATAGAAACTAATATAGTCTTCTGGCTTGTGGAAGCTACCTAAGATAGCTGAAGGCAAGTGGCTGTATGACTCATGAGCTGGCAGGATACAGGACCTCACTGAGATCAATTGACAATTTCCAGCATGCATTTGCACTCTGAAATGCAGAGTGCCTGACAGGATGCTTCCTTAGAGCCTCTGCATGCTGATTATTACTTGACTGAAGTGAAGCATGTGTATAATCAATATACTTGATTCTCTTCCCGCATACACAACTTTTACATCAGGGTAGCCCTATTGATTTCAGTGGTTTTGTTCTTTATGAGCATGACCATGCAAGCTCACTGGGAATGATACCCACTTATAATTTACTGGAGATTGAATTGCATTGCCACATTCAACTGAATTATATCCATGATGCAGAAGGATGCACAATACCTTTTCTGACTTGACTTCTAATGTCAGAAAGCCCCCCCTGAAAGCAAAATCACACAATATGACAATACGTAAGTGAAAGAAAAGCATTAAAGTTTGACCTTCTCTCCCTGCGTGCATGTGTGCACCCCCCCACGCCCACACCCTGGCCTCGTGGCTTCACAGGCCTTTGGTAATAGCCTGCTCATTTATGAGCACTGTGAAGTTTTACTGAACCTATTGGATAGGCTTTCATGCCTCTTACACAGCTTATTGAATGTTACAGAAGTGGTCAAATGCTGAGGTTTCATTGTCCGTTTTGTGAAATTGTAGCGAGGGAACGGTTGCCAGAAGGAACCAAAATTGGAAAACAAATCCCAAAACCCAGAACAAACTACTGGCTTGCAAAAGGGTAGTTGTACTGAAGTTTCTCTGCAGAATTGAGGATACTTTATTTTGAACAAAGCTAGTTTCGCCTCTGTATTTTGACATAATTAAAGACTTGCTTGCACACTGATGTAATTGACTGGTTTAAATGCTTAGCAAAAAGTTTATCAAAAGACAAATAGTAAATAAGACCATACATCAAGATAAAACAATGAGCCCTATATTGCTGTCCATGGGTATTTGAATTGGGAACAAGGGCACTTTGCTTACCACAGTGTGGGGAGACAATGTGAATTAATTCCTTGTTACTGTTTTCTGGTGCCGCTATATTAGCGTGTACACGGGTGGTAGCGAATTTAGCCAATTGTAAGTCTTTGTCCGTAAATGAGTATAATGTGTCTGGTAGCATCTCTTGAAACGTGTAGAAATAATCTGTGAAATATATACCAATGTGATCAAAGGGGACTACTCAATCCTTGTCTTGTTACGTGGTTACTTGGAAATTGCAGTACTGTTGTTGACAACAGTTTAGCCTTACCATAACTTCTCTTATCACCTTGGTATCTATGGTGATATCAAACTTGTGACCCATGATTACTTTAATTAAAGTGTTTAGTTTGAAACAGGACTGCTTTGTTCTAGTTCAGATTAGCTTTGCAGCTCTTCAGAATGGAATTACTTGTCTGTCTTCATGTGTGAGAATAGAAGTTGAACAAAGGCATTCTGTTTTCTGAAAGGGTTGAAGAGGTGTGTATGGTGGATACTTTAATCATGTTCCTGTAGTGTGATTCCTCTATACTGTCTAATATCTGTCCTCATTATTTTCATTGGGATATCCTGTAACCGATTTAGAAAATTGTGTATAGTTAGTGGGGCTCTCCAAGTAAGACACCCCAATTTGTACTAGGAAAATTGTTCTTAAGATGTGGAATTTATTTATGCCTTTGCTAGTTTCGACTTGAATGATCCTCTTTAGTGACTGTCTCCAGGTGGGGTACACAATAGTGATGAGGGAAAGATAATTAGATACTGCTTTGCAGTTGCTTACAAAGCTGATTCTCAGATGCAGGAGCGTTTGGGAACCTGGTGCTGAAATGCTGGCTCCACCATGTGCTGGAATTTCAAGTAGCTGGGGCTTAATTTTGAAGGGGAAAAATGTATTAGTGTAACTACATCTGCTTCTAGGTAATGACTTTTGACTCTTCAAAGATTTCAAACACTTTAAAGCATAGGTAGTTTGCAGGCTTTGGGCTGACATAGCACAACCAAACTAAATACTGCCCACCAGCGTTAAACCGCTCAAGTAGCCTATTCTTAGATGGGAAAGACACATGCAGAAATTGTGTGTATGGTTTGAAAATGGTTTTTGGTAATCCAGGAAGCCTGTGCTGTGCATCCGTATTTGTTGGGTTTCTAGAAGGTTCTCCAAAACCTCTTAAAAAACTGTTAATATCTTAAAAAAAAAAAAGAAGGGTTTTCATTTTATTGGATTGCAGTGGTGAGAAAAAGAATTATCTGCTGTCTGACCAGTTGTCTTACATAGTATAAATGACAGATGAGTCATTTAGTTCAGTTGTGGGCCTGTATCAATGATGGCCAAAATTCTTTTTGATGACAGATAGGTAAAGAGCTTCTTATAGGAAAATTTTTCATAATGGTGGCAGAAAGTGATTGCCTGGTTCCTTTAAAATATTAAGAGGATAATCTACTTCTGACTCTGATTAAGACAATGGTATAGGCTTTTGGTATCCGTAAACATTGAGTCTGCCCAGACATTTTTGCCAGGAAGGCAAAGAGGATAAGGTAGATAATTTCCTGTGGCTAAATATCTTTTTAGTTTCGAAAGTGAAATACAGGAATGCAGTTCATCACTTAAAATATGTCAATTAAGTTGCCTCTTATCCCACCTTCAAACTAGAATCCTCTAACTTGTTATTGGATCCTTTCCTGAGAGGTCCATGTTGCTTGTACGCTGATGATTCAGAAGGTCAGAGTGCTTTGGCACTCATCTCACATCTGTTTAAGTCAAATGATGACTGCTGATGTATGTGGTGTTTTTGTCAGTTGACATCTTGGTGGTGTGAAGTAAGAGATGGGTGACACGGGGAAAGAAGAACCTGTTCTCCATCTGTGTGCAAGGCACATCAGAGGGAAAGTAACCCAGCAGCCGATTAGGTTAAAAAATGACATACTGTGCAAAATGGAATTTAACATTCAGAAGTGTCTGCTAAATAACTGTATTAACAAACTAATTATGGTTCTTTGCTTCCAAACATGACCAATGGACTGATTTGCCTGAGGAGATTGCAATGTGGTAGCAATAACCAAGCTGTTACCACAGTGCCTTGGTACTGCACAGTTGCCGACTACATCCTTTATCATGTAATTGCATTTCAGCTCTTCCCACAAATGAATGTATTTAACTGTGTGATCATAAAAAGAAAGTTTAAACTTAAATGTTGTTCATCCTTATAGTTGTCAAGCAGAATATCTTTTAACTTGGTACCCTGGGGAGTAAACTACAGGATTAGGTCTAATTGCTACCCAATGTATCTTTTGAGTTCCCTTTCACACTACTTACTTTCTTCCACAGGGCGAAACTGATGGCATAACAATGTTTCATTCCTATTCCGTAACAGAGCAGGAGGATGTCTTAAATTAGTGATCCAGAAGTGGATTATGATGACTAAAATCAAGAATAACTGAGGCAGAAATACTGACAGGGCGTCTTGGGTTGAGAGTTAAGGGGATCATCTTAATAAAGCTGGGGAGTTCCAGAGATGTCAACTGGAGCTAGCTACTATTCTAGAAATGCATGAAATAACAGGGCTCTGAAGTGGATAGACTTTCTGTGCAACAGAAGGACTGCGAGAGTTGGGAGAAAGTGTGGTAATAAGAGCAAAAGGTAATCCGTAAAATCTTGGGAGACAGATTCTACTGTGTTTCGTCATTGATCTGTTACATGGAATCTGTGGTTACTAGTTTTATCCGAGTAACCTGGCTTCTTCCTACTTCAGTTGATACTTGGGTTTGGTACTCTTAAAACTTCTGACTATTTCATCAGTAGAAATACGTTTTAAGTGGTAGTCAAAAGATACAGCTGGCTAAAATGCAGAACTTTCACTGATCTTAGTAAAAAAAAGTTTGTTTGACATAACTTTCACTGAAGTGCCTAAGTGAATCCTGTTCAAGATGTGTATTGCTTGTATATAGGTCAGGAGAGAAATGCAGATGGAAGGATACTGAACATGAAGATTCGTTTGGGTATGTCCTAAACAGCTACATAGAACAATCCAATTTAGACTAAGTATCTATCTTAATGTAGTTGGACATAGATGTTGGGGGGTGTCTGTGGTGTCTCTAACAAATCAGTGTTTTACAACTTTATCAGGTAGATTAATATTGGACATAGCTATTGCAGTGTCTGGAAGTAGAATAGAATAGAATATTAGAATAGAATAGAATCATTAAGGTTGGAAGAGACCTCAAGGATCATCCAGTCCAACCGACCCCCCCCACCTATTACCCACTAAACCATGTCCTTCAGTACTGCGTCTAACCTTTCCTTAAATACCCGCAGGGACGGTGACTCCACCACCTCCCTGGGCAACCTGTTCCAATGCCCGACCACCCTTTCAGAGAAGAAAAGAAAGAAGACAAGAAAAAGTGCATGAGTTTTGAAGATAAAGTGATTAAGTAATTGACATGCACTCAGATCTTCGATACCTCTCAGAAGACGGGACTAAAATCATGTTCCAAGTTCTCTACAGAAAGCTGCATTAGGTCTGTAAGAATAGTGCTAGATACACACTTAAGCAGAATGCCTTATATTTGAGTCTGCTGTACTCTCAAGTGGTTTTAAGGGACAAAGCAAAATGGATCAGAAAGTATATAGTGGTTAATTTCCTTTTCCTGACTGGCTCCGTGGCTCGCTCTGTATTTAGCTTGCATGGGTGGCATCCAGATTAGCTTGGCATGGGCATAAACTGCACAGAGTTACTGCGCCTTATTTGTACTGTACTTCTGCAGAGGTGTCACTAGAATTTCAGGGTTGTGTCTCTGCGTTTTACTTTGCTTTGGATGCAGTATGTTTGATTCTCTGTTGCATCGTGAACAGAAGAAGGGAAAATAATTTGGGTGTTGTGGGCACCAAGACTTGCTTGAAGGCAGAAAACATGGAGCAGTCAACTTGCCCTGTTTACAGTGAGAATATTGGTTAACTTGTCTGCTTGAGTGAAAGTTTGCTTGGACTTCGGCCTCCAAACTTTGAGCTGCCTAGTCCAGGTTGGTAGGGCCTCACAAATAAACTCGTGATAAATTTGTGCATAGAGGACATTGGTAACATACTTCCAAAGAACTCTGGGCTTTTTTGTGTGGTGGTTTTGTTTTGTTTTCCCAATGAGTTGATGATGTTATCGGATGGTCTGTAGCTAGGATGGGCCTGATACTAAAGAACTGCTTGAAGTCTGCTGCTGCTTTTGAAAAAGGTTTGACTTTTGGTGTGAACCAGGTCTTCTATTTGAAAGATGTTGGTTAGCCTGACATAACGCTTCAAGGTAAATGTTTTGTATGTTGTTTAGTCTGTTTTGGTTTAAATTAGTTATTAAAACTGCAGGTATGTGCTGCTGCAGAGAAAGGTTTTTTTTTTTTATAAAGGAAAATTTTACTGTTTTTTATTTTCACATAACTGTCAATATATTAGGTGATACTTTCTTTATTTTCTGTTGTATCAAAGCAATATGTTTGTAGTTTTTCTTGTTTTACTCTATAGCCTGTGGAATTATGTAGCTGTGGAATTGATTCCTGTTGGTAGGCTTTTGGGAAGGCACTGAAGGCCATTTTTATTTCAGTTTGGCCTTCAAATAGCAGGAAAGCATTGTGGAATACTGAGCCTCTACCCTAGGGAAGGAAAGAAGATCTTAGGGAATGTATACAAAATTTCCCTGTTGACTCATGCATCTGCTCTGAGGCAGGAAATGAAATCTTGTTTCTGTTCTGAATGTCATCAAACAGTCAAACTGGAAGTTCTGGGTAGCTGTTGAAATGGCTATATTGAAGGCAGCTGATGTCATTCTAGTCTGCAGTGTGGAGTAGGTGTCGCTTTTAGCTTTCCAGAAGCTCTGTGCTCTTCTGAGCTTCATAGTGTCTTCTCTGCCTGTGTAGGCATTGCTAATTGTCTTTTCTGAAGCTTCTCTTAGAAGAACAAATTGTTGCCAAATGGGAGGTTTATTGACTTGAACTTGTAACTCCTGCAGGTGCTGTAAAATTTACCATATAATCCTTACTTAAGGTAGATTCAGTTGCTTTCTTTAAAGCGCTGGTGAAGACTGAAACGTAGTGTCGTGATTGGAAAACTAGATTGGAGTAAAAATACCTGTACAAATAGTCAGTTTTGTAGTTTATTCCTAGTTCAATGCTGCAGGTAGTATTTTCTTACAAACACTCCTGTCTTTGCACTGTTGGAGTCTATTTTCCTCTTTCACCATGAAACATATACATGAACTGCTATTTGATCTGGTAGATCAGATTAAACCCCAAACTAGCAGTAGCATTTCTAGAAATAGCTCAGTGGCAAACACTAAAAGCAGGCATTACAAATTGAATTGAGATTTGTCCTTAGTATATTTCTTTTATTTGTATAAGTCTTGTTCTCTTTCCTAACCTAAGTTACTGAGTAATGTATAGTGTTATTTCCTGTGTTTCTATTAAGGGGAAAAGAAAAACAGAAAAATGTTGCCTCACTTGTTTTCTGCCTTGTGATTTTGGCTTGTGTTTTTTTTTTTTTTTTATATTTCAACTGGGGAAATACTATTTCTGTCCTGCCACCTTATATTTCCATTCCTTAAACACTACCTGTAAAATAAAACTTCCTGTTATTTTTGTAAATACTTTGACTTTGCTAGCCCTTTCCATGTAAAGTGTTTTGCAGAATCTGCTCCCCATACACAGAGTAGGGGAAGTAGTGTAGTTGCAAGTTTATTAACATTTAGTTGAGTAGTTACAACCATATATACATCTGTTGTTCTAAGTGTATTTGAGAGTGGAAAGCCGGATTGGTGTTGATGTGAGCACTGCACTGAGGAGCATAGGTGGATGTTTCTGGCATCTCTCTTATTTGTGTCTCTCTGGTTTCTGTTATAAAATAGCCAGAAGAGAGAGAAGATGTGTCTTGGCATATTCTACGGTCTGAATGTGAGTAGACAGCCACAGCAGGTCTTTCACCTGATTTCACTGCAGTCCTTGAGCACAAATCCTTAGGAGGAGCTCCAGAGCAGACAAAATAGCAGTATCTTAACTGTCGTGCAGATCAAAGCTCTGAATGATCTTTATCTGCTGTTCACTTAGTAGAGTGGGAAAGAGCTTAGAGCCAGGGAAGGAGGAAGCCACCCTGGGAGGGAGACTGCTGTTTAGTTTCTTGCTTTCTTTCAGACATGTCTGCAAGTGTTGAAAAACTTTAATTTTGTGGGCTGGTGCTGAAGCCTGTTAGCAGTTATTTTTAAATTTCTTGTCCTTCCACGACACTTCTGTTGGAAGTCAAGGAAATCTGAAGTAAAGATCAGTAGTCCTAACATCTTAGGGTAAGTATCTGCTACTCCTCTGATAGGCTTGCTTGGTTACTGACTGCTGTTGAGGTCCAAAGTGGATATGGTGGAGGTTAGTCTTGAAGAGGTTAAGGGCATTAAATATTTAGGCATTGTTTTGGGAAAAGTGCATTATCTTTCAAATGCAGCCAACAGTCATAGGGTTGTTCCACTTCCTTACTTGTTTGTGTGACTTCTGCTTTTTTTCCTCACCCACAGTGTGTTTTGTGTTATTCATGCTGTAACTGTATGGATGCCTTTTTGCTCTTTATAATTAGCATAGAAATCTGGAAATGCAGTGTATTCTTTTAAGTGTACAGCAATAGTGAGTTTCTATTGAGATGCAGCCTAATAATTCACATGCTGTTTTGATCTTTAGTATGTATTAAATTCAGTGTTTTATGTATTTCAGATGATAAAAAAGATATTGACCATGAAACAGTGGTGGAAGAGCAGATCATTGGAGAGAATTCTCCTCCAGATTACTCAGAGTACATGACAGGGAAGAAACTTCCTCCTGGTGGAATACCTGGCATTGACCTTTCAGACCCCAAACAACTGGCTGAATTTGCTAGGTAAGTGGGAAGAAAGGATCTTTAAACTAAAAAGGTTTTCTTTTCACTGGTTTAATTATGAAACTGTTAGGCAAAATAAATGGTAGATTTATTATGGCTTATTACTTAATTTAATCACCTTTTGAAACAAGGGACTTAATTCAGAACAGAGTAGCTGATACCGTGTTACAATAACTGGGTTTTATATTCAGCAGTGAGTTCTTCAATGACTTCTGGTCTTCAGTTCTTCTTGGGTAAGACAGGACCTAAATATATTGATAGACTGCATCTTTGATGTGACAGAATGTATCTTTCATGTGACTAGCCTTAGATGATTCAGCACCAAAGGATCCAATAAGTGAAATGCTGCATTCAGGTTCTTCAGTACAAGAAGGCTAGACCACAGTACTGAGCTTGTAAAGCCTCTTACTGTTTTTTTTTTCACCTGCTTCTTACTACTTAAGCTCTAGGTCTTAGACTTCCTTTTAATGAGAGTTGTGTGTCTTGCACTTTCAAGTGCCACTGATAATTGCGGTTTCACAATTAGTAACTGTACTGTTACAGTTACTCTAGTGAATCAGAATTGTCACTACATATCAATACATTGACCTGAGTTACAAGTTTAGATTGGACATTAGGAAAAATTTCTTCACTGAAAGGGTTGTCAGGCACTGGAACAGGCTGCCCTGGGAAGTGATTCAGTCACCATCGCTGGAGGTAGCGTAGCTGTGGTGTTTAGGGCTATGGTTCAGTGGTGGACTTGGTAGTGTTAGGTTAATGGTTGGGCCTCGTGATCTTAAAGGTCTTTTCCCATCTAAATGATTCTATGATTCTACAAGGTGACTTACTTTCAGAGAGAGGTGAAGTGATGGAAGCCCTGGTCTACAGGGGAGCGCTGAAAGTGGTGTGTGTGTCTTCCTGCCCCGCCCCCCTCTCCCCTCCGGCTCTGGTACCGAGTGCTCAGGGCAGTCGGTGGCCACCAGAGGGCAACCGTGAGGTCACCTGAGAAGTCTGCTGTGGCACCTGGAAGCTGTGACATGAGGGTTGCCTTTGGAGCATTGGCTTGGTCCCCTTTGTGGGCATGTGCTTGTGGTTACCAAAGGCATACTCCTTCAGTCACTGAACGGGCAGTGTTAGTGTCTCCAAATATTTGAGTGCAACTGTTAGCTTCCTGTGGCTGCTATCATCAGTTTTTCCCATGTTGAAAGCAAAACTTGCATATTAAGCTACTCTTATTTTTTTTTTTTCCAGAAAAGAAAATTCTTCAGAGCTCTGGTGCACAATTCTGACTCTTAGAGCAGGTGGATGGTCAGATGTTGTTACTCCTGGGTCAGCTAGTAGAGGGAGCAATATGTTTGGGGGGGGCGTGCATTTGCTGGTTTTGATTTGTTTTTTTGTTTTTTTTTTTAATCACTGGGTTTTTCCACTAGTTGCTAGGTGGCAGGGAATGTTGAGACAAGTTCTGGTGTGCCTTCTTGGTTAGGTGTGTGTTGGTGTCCAGTCTGTGTATCTACTCTTGTTTCAGTCTTTGATCTTGCTGCTTTTTACAAGTCTGTTCTGCTACTCTTCAGGGTGTTTATACCACAGGATTGCCAGCACAGCCTTGTCCCATGGTTATTTTCAGTAAAGCTATTGGACTGTGCACTTTGAAGGCTTCTAGCAAGATAGTTTTTCAGGGCTTGCTCTCTGCTTCAGGCTATCTGATCTGGAAATGTATAAAAACACATCATGGACAACTGAAAACAGGGTTTTATCTAAAGTGGTGGGTGGTTCTAGCTATTGATACCGTTGTTACTTGGTTTACTATTGTTGATCAAAATCATTATGCTTTCCTCTGAGACCTGCTGAAAGGTTAATGCAATTTTTTGTGAAAGCAAATGTTTAAGTGATGCTCTGAGTGTACACATAGCGTTCTAATTCTGAAATGTTACACATCTCTGCTTACTATGTTCTGAGGATGGCATTCTTCACTATGTTAAAACATGCTGAAACTTTTGGTTCTACTGAACATTTAAATACTTCTGTTAGGAAGTTTAAATAGCTTCTTAGAGGGTATTCTCCATGCAGATACTGAATATTTTTCTCGAGATTGGTTTGAATGCTTGAAATGGTTGCCAGGATTTGGGCTTTTATCAGATATGTTCTGTGTATTTCTTAATAAAGTGTATTGCATCTTTGGATTTTATTTAGTTTTCTGTGGAGACAATAGTGGCAGCTGGCAGTAATTTAAGATTACCACTTTTTAACTCATGGTAGAGTGCTCTAGGGAGTTCTAGAGCTAGAATTTGTAGCAGATGATGGAAAGATTGAGTTCTATGTGTATCTATTAATATATTTCTGTACAGCAGATAAAATGTAATCCACTTCAGCCATAAGACAAAGATAATGGTAGAGTAAGCAACCTGGGGGGACATCAGCTTCAACAATAACCCCAAGTTGCCCAAAACCTATGAAGAATTCTAAGAATTGTTCTTATAGCTTAATTGTAGATATGTGAAAATTTCAAGCATTCTCTATTTTAAAAAGGGTTTTTTTTATTTCTGGATCAGAATTGATGACTGTCAAACTTTTAGTCTTGCTTAAAAAAAAAGTGTTAGTGGTATGTTAGATCTTAAATGATTGTGTATGGTTCAGGCTGAAGAATATGGGTGCATTAGAATTTGAATATTGCTTGTGAAGGTGTTGGCCCTCTTGCAGTGAAGCATGTTGCAGGGACTCATTTTAGCTAATAACACACATTCAAGCACTGATGCCTACAGACCTATTCTTATGTTGATCAGTTGTCTTGTTGATCTAGATTGCTGTGTGCAGTACCACTGGAAACCTTGCATGTCAAACTGGAAGAAAAACTGGTTTACATGTATTGGAATTGGATTAGGAGGTTCCAGGAATACAGTTGTTTGTGCTAAAATAATGTATTTATTTAGTGTAAAGTTCTCTGAAAGTTTCAAGCATTGCTGGTTGCTTTACAATTCAGAATTTTGAAATTCTCAGTAGCTGTAGTCTGAAAACTTTGACCAGCAGATGAAGTTGAAACTGCTGCTTTTAAACTTAAGTAGATTCATGTGCTCTGAGTAACAAGTTTGTATTTTGATGATTTGAAAGAATTGTGTACAGACCACATACAAGGAAGCATAAACTGGTTAGTAAAATTGTATGTGAAGTTTTTGTGCAGTTGAGGGCAAGTTGGGTTGCTTTCCTGTTTTCATTAAGGTAGTTGGAAGAATCTCACTATGCATTTGTAGAAATTAGCTACTCAAAACCAGGCTAGATTCACTGTTTATAACCATGCAGCTTGTTTTGATTAAGCATTAAATTGACTCAGACATTTGCATTGATTCTTAGGAATGAAGTTCTGATGTTAAGTTTAAATGAGCAAAGCTTGAATTCTAGTGGTAACAGATCTCAGGCAAGGTTCTGGAGTTCTGATGACGGTCTGTTTAGTGAGAGCTAAGGCAGAGGTGGACTTTGAAGTCCTTTGTAGCTCTGCAGCTTTAAAAAAAAACCCACCAAACCTCAGTAATTCCGTATCTGCAGTGGGTACCACTGCTGCTCAGCAGCTAGGTGGCACTAGCAGAGCGAGAAGTTACGCTGTCCCTTGTGATACAATTGTCTTTTGCCGCTTTTCTTAGTGCATTTGTCATTGACTCATGCAGCAGGAATCCGAATCCTTTAACTGGAACTGTTTAAGCTATTCCTGGAAAGGCTTTTATACATTCTAAAACTACTGAAAATGCTGTCAATAAACAAGCCGTGTCAGAACATTAAGACATGTTCAGTAATGCATAGATGAATCACCATAAGTTATACCTGGTTGGACAATTTATTGCCTTTTATAAATTATTTCATTCCGTTGTAGGACTCATGAATTTTCTCTAGTATGCTTTAAAAATGCAATAAAAGAGAGGAAAAAAGGGTGGATTTCTCTTGGGCAGTCACATCAGAATGTGAAACATTACTTGTGAATGATCCCCTAAGAAAGAAATAAAACCTAATAAATTACCATGTTCCCATTTCATACCTTTGACTGGGACACTGGAAATCCTTTTAGGTGAAAAAATGTTTCATACAAGTCTTAATTGATTACAAGTAATTCTGTAGTTAGCTGTGAAGAAATCCTAACTGCTTGGTAATAAAAGCTTTGGGAAGTAGGAGGCATATTTGTAGTTGGTGCATATGGCAAATTTCTCTCAAACAAAGGCACAGTAGAGGATATCGCTGATTCCCTCTGTCTCCGTCTTACCCTCCAGAGACATGACTGAACTGGCTAAAGACAGCAGAATACAGACATTGGTAAAATGGAAAAATAAGAGGGGATGATGCTATAGCTGGGGAATGGGCATGGTAATGGGTCCTAGTGGTAAAAGCTTTACTCTCTGTAGCTTTATGCTCTGCTCTTCTTAGTACCTTTTCTGAAGGAGAGCCATTGTAAAGACTGCCCTTCCTTTCTATCCACTTTCCAAAATGAATAGGAAACAAAGGAGAGGAAACAGCATTAAAGTTTGAAATCGGACACCCTTCTTAAAAGTGGCAAAGCTTTCCATTCTGGTCACCTAGATTTATGACTTAGGCCTCTTTATAAGGTGTACGCTTTTGTACTGGTTTGGCTCTTGTTACAGAGAAGCTTGAAGGGCAGTAAACTGACAATTGCTTTACTCAAAGTGCTCTTCTGCAGGAGGGGAGATCTCTTGCTCTGTACCACACTACAAAAGTCACTCTGTTTACACATACAATATTCTTCATAACTGGAACAAAACTAGTAATTATTTTTGCCAGAATCTTGGAGGGAAAGAGAACTCTTCATGACACTTTTCCTACTTGTGACCAAAGCATGATAAGACAGTGGCTGTGGGCTCTTCAATTGTAGATATGCTCCTAGGATACCTTGCACCACTCCCCTTCTGTCTATTTATCCAAAAGCCAGTCTGTCCAGTTTCAGGAGTTCTTCAGCATAAGGAACTCTTGCAGCAGTGTAGGGCCATGACACTCTTGTTATTTCTGCCTCGGTGGGGCAGTACAAGCGGAATGGCAGAGCTTGAGGGAGTGGATCAGAAGTGGCAGTGACATGACTGATTTTCTAAATTTCTTCCTCTTCTAACTATTCTTAGGAGTGTGGTTATCAGAGACCTCTACGATGTGTCAAAAGAGTTGTCCGAGAGAAAGTAATTCTGTTTAGGTTAGATTTACATATAGAAGCAGAAGAAAGAAGATGCGAATGCAGAAGTTTAACAGAGACAAAAAAGGGAGAGGACTGAACAAGGGGGAAATTCTGTACTGCTAATCACACAATCTTGTAAGGTTGGAAAAGATCTCTAGGGTCATCAAGTCCAACTGTCAACCAACCACCACCACATCTACTAAACCACATACTGAAGTGCCACAGTCTACACACTGTTTGAACACCTCCAGGGATGGTGACTCCACCACCACCTCCCTGGGGAGCCTGTTCCAACGTCTGACATTCTTTTAGTGAAGAAATTTTTCCTAATATCCAATTTAAACCTCCCCTGGAGCAGTTTGAGGCTGTTTCCTCTTGTCCTATCATTTGTTGCTTGGGAGAAGAGACCAACACCCACCTCACCACAACCTCCTTTCAGGTAGTTGCAGAGAGCAGTAAGGTCTCCCGTCAACCTCCTCAAGACTAAACAACCCCAGTTCCCTCAGCTGCTGTTTATAAGACCTGTGCTCCAGCCCCTTCACCAGTTTCGTTGCCCTTCTCTGGACACGCTCTAGGGCCTCAATGTCTTTCTTGTAGTGAGCGGCCCAAAAATGAACACAGTATTTGAGGTGCGGCTCTACCATAGCCAAGTACAGGAGGACGATCACTTCCCTACTTCTGCTGGCCACACTCTTCCTGGTACAAGCCAGGACGCTGTTGGCCTTCTCAACCACCTGGGCACGCTGCCGGCTCATGTTCAGCCGGCTGTCAACCAGAACCCCCAGGTCCTTTTCCTCCGCACAGCTTTCCAAGCACTCTGCCCCAAGCCTGTAGCGTTGCCTGGGGTTGATGAGACTGAAGTGCAGGACCTGGTACTTGGCCTTGTTAAACCTCATACAGTTGGCCTCGGCCTATCGATCCAGCCAGTCCAGGTCCTTCTGCACAACCTTCCTCGTCTTGAGCAGATCAACACTCCCACCCGACTTGGTGTCATCTGCAGACTTACTGAGGGCGTACTCAATCCTCTCATCCAGATCATTGATAAAGATAGTAAACAACACCAGCCCCACGACTGAGCCCTGGAGAACACCACTTGTGACTGGCCACCAACTGGATTTAGATCCATTCACCACTACTGTCTGGGCTCAGCCTTTCAGCCAGTTTTTCACCCAGCGAAGAGTGCACCTGTCTAAGCCATGAGCCACCAGCTTCTCTAGGAGAATGCTGTGGGAGACCGTGTCAAAGGCTTTACTGAAGTTCAGCTAGCCTACATCCACAGCCTTTCCCTCATCCACTAGGCGGGTCACTAGGTCATAGAAGGAGATGAGGTTGGTCAAGCAGGACTTGCCTTTCATGAACCCAAGCTGGCTGGGCCTGATCCATAATGCTTTTTGACTTAAGGATTTCCTTTATTCCTAGTCTTAACACTGTTTCTGTGGCTAACTTTTAAAGTTGGATCTATCTACAAGATAATAGGTTGTGGAGACGGGCAGAGGTTCGGGGTGAGGATTGGTTCTGTCAAAGTACAGTTCTTTTAGTTCAGCTGGCTAGATAAAAGGAGGTAGGTAGCTGTTACTTTCTGATATTGCACAGGTGGTTGCTTGCTTTATTTTGAGGAACTTTCTTACCTGTGATTTCAATCTTCTTTACACATGGATAAGAGTGTTCTTTTATGGAGCTCGCTCTGTGAAGCTATTGGGTTGCATAACTTCTTCTTCCCTCTGCTGTCCCCCATTCCCTCCCTCAATACAAGTTAACAAACTTACTAGCCTTTAATTGCAGTGTCCCAGTGCCTTGAACCAAAAGGTATGCTTGCTAGTTTTCGCAGTTAGGTAGTCTGCTACAGACATGGTCCATATAAACTCACTGCAGCAATGAAAGTTCTGGTCTTGCCATGTAAATTGACTTTCTGCAAAGGCAGCCGTTTCAAAAGTTCCACCCAGATATTAATGTGTGTGTCTGTAGTTGTTTTTAATAGTGGTATGTGTTAGAGTTCTGTTTTTGATTAATGTTTCAGGCTAAGAAAACTTGGACGAAGCTGGTAGAGATGCTCTACTGGGTGGGAACCAAAAGTCTAACCACCAGCAAGAGCTGCCTGCAACAGTGTAATTAAGATCAACAGCCCAGGTTCTAGTCTGGTCTCCTTTTGCAGAAAGTTAATTTTAAAGTAAGATCAAAATCTTTTTTTCTAATACATTTCAATATGTAAGTCTTTAAATTCTTCTTTGAGTGATTGTCCGTATGGATTCCACAGCCTTGTAAGCAAGATTACGCTTTTGACAAAATGCTGTGCCCGTCGTGTGCGTGCCCTCATACCTTTAATTCAAGTGTATGAAGGGCCCAGCAGCTTTTTTTCTGCCTGTGGCACTGGGATATAACCTGGACACTGTTTACCACCCCTTCCTGTTGAAGGATCTATTCCTGTTTGGTTGGGTAGCTTGGTTGCCTGTGGAACCCTGTGATTATACACAGTCTTGTTCTGCATTTTAAGCTTAGGTTGCCTGCTTCCCATACTTCCAGGAGAAATGAACAGCTTTTTATTAGCTGAACTCTGTTATTGTTTTGTATTCACAAGTGACTAAATGTTCTTAACGTTCATAGAATCATAGAATGGCGTGGGTTGGAAGGGACCTTAAAAGATCATCTGGTTCCAGCCCCCCTGATGTAGACAGGGATGCCACCCACTAGATCAGGTTGGCCAGGGCCCCATCCAACCTGGCCTTGAAGACTTCCAGGGATGAGGCCTCCACAACTTCTCTGGGCAAGCTGTTCCAGTGCCTCACCACCCTTACGTTCAAGTATACTGCTGGGCTGATACTCCAGAAACAAAGCTTGAAAATCAAGAAGTCAGCTTACGAAGAATGGACACTCATAAAGTTACATGCCTGCTCAGGCACCCAACTGAGAAATGTAAGGTGTATGTTGAAGCTCCAAACTGTCCCATGTCTGACCATCCAGTTCAGCTGTGATTTGTTCCTCAAGCTTCCTGACTACATGGATGTAGAAGCTACCTGACTACACTGGCCAGGGTATTTTCCCTCTCACTCTACTTCAGCAGCCTGTTCAAGATGACACTGGTGCAGCATTTCTTTCTAAAAGAGACTTAATACCAGAGGCAAGACACAATAGGATTTAACGTGACCATCAATGGGATCTTGTGCAAAGTGTAAAAAATGAAGGCAGTGCCCACAAAAGCTATTTACCACATCTCTTGTTAGTAATTCCTTTTCTGTCTAGTCTCCTCCATTACAGGTGATCAATTAAGACTTCAGAACAAAGTAGTTCTACTCATTCTGATGATGTCATGGACACCGATCTTGGGGCTAGGAGGTTTTTTAATTTGTTTTTTTGGGCTGTGGGAATGGCTTAGCCAACATTTAAGAATTTGATAGAAGTAAAGAAGGTGGTTTGGGCACCAGCATGTATGTTCTCTCTCTTCCTGTCTTGTCAAAGCATTCTTCTTTGTATCCATTTTGGCATAACAGGCTCATTTCTGTGCCTTTTCCTTTTGTAAAAATCATAGAAAGATAATAAAAATAATCCCATGCAAAGGGTAGTTGGAAGCTTTCCATAAGAAAGCTTCTATGTGTGTATTTTTTCTATGGCTTTTGTACCAGTCTAGAGAGTCTATATAGAGAGTCTATAGTCTTTGTACCACTCTGGGGAGTGTAGTCAGGCAGTTAATCCCAGTCACTTGTTTGGATCTAGGTATTTAATACTTACGCAAAGAGGCTGTATAAGTACAACGTGGCACAAATCATTCTCTGTTCTGGTTGGATGATATAAATTAAATCTAATCAATAAGGTCATCTAAGTTGGTCTGTAATTTTCGAAAAAGCAAAGTTATAGTGAAGATGAAGGAATAAAGAGGCTGGTCTACAGGAACAGATACAATTATCTGTTCAGGATATTTCTGCCCTTAAAGTTATGAAATGTTTAGGTATGATGCTGATGATGGTGCAAGAGGAGCTTTGTCAACACAGGTAGCTCACACCTGTCTTCTAGGAGCCATTGTGATTGAGACAATTGTTGAGTGTGATACTTCTCGGTTTCCCTGTTTTTGTCACATCTGTATTTTTAACCCTGCAGGAGACTGCAGTGTTCTTCAGGTAGCATCGTATGCAGTGTAGTCTGGAGATGCTGAGCCAGCAGGAGTTTCCCAAACATCCACATAAAGAAAAGAACAAGTGTGGCCACTACATCCCTGGGTTTCAATGTTGTCTGTGAAGTGGCTGTCAAGTGCTTTAGTCCCTATGTGATCACCTGAACTGTGCCACATCCACAATACTGAGCAGAGTCAGATTGTTTGAGGGACAGCTGATAGCCCACAGAGCCGTAGGAGGCTTCTCCATCACGTATGAATCCGCTGGCAGCTGTAAGGAGATGTTCCTGGATCCAGTCTTCTTCAGGACTTCTCAGGGAGGTTTTTCACTGCTTTTGCCTTAATTTACCCTCACAGGGCCTTCCATTGCTGTTCTCTCTCATTGGTCCATGTGAAGGAGGCAGGTGGATTTCAGCCATATGCATAGGAATGTAACAGTACCAAAGACGACCAGAATCATAGAATCACAGAATGGTTTGGGTTGGAAGGGACCACAAGGATCATCTAATTCCAACCCCCCTGCCATGGGCAGGGAGACCCTACACTAGACCAGAATGCCCAAAGCCCCATCCAGCCTGGCCTGGAACGCTTCCAGGGATGGGGCCTCCACAGTTTCTGTGGGCAACGTGTTCCAGTGCCTCACCACCCTTGCTGTAAAGAGTTTCTTCCTAGTGTCTAATCTAAATCTCCCCTCTTTTAGTTTAAACCCAGACCAGACCCTGCCTGCAAAGAAACAAATGCTTATGTGGTCGAATTGGAGAGGTTTTAGCTTTCAGCAGCTCTTGGGAATTATTTTGAATGTTTAGAAGTTGCTGTTTAGCCAGTCTCAGAACAATTATTAAAAATGCATGTAAAAAATTACATGTGTGCACTACTTTGAAATACCTTCCCCCAACCCTGTTCTTCAGTATTTGTTTCCAGGAACTGAACTTACTGGGATTGAAACTGTCTTGGATAGCAACAGACTAATCTCCTTAATGTTAAGAATAGTGATAATGATAACTTGAACTCTTTTGTTAAGTTCAAACCACTTGTATCCGTGTAATTGAGACTAGAGTGTACACCAGAAAGTCTTTTGTTTAACGTCCAAATATGATATATAACTACCTTTTCATACAGAACTATCTTGTATTACCAGGAAAAGTCATCCAGGAACTCACATAAACAAACTGGCTTCCCTTCCGCAGCCAGGTTTTGGAACATGCAAAGTCTCATTACTTATCTAAGTGAATCCTCAACTATATAAGGTGCCTTTATTTACACCTACCTCCCTCCCCCATAAGGTGGACATAAGCCATTTCTTTTTGATTTTTTGAAGACAGCACTACAGGTTTGAGAAATAAAGATAGGTAAAAGGGTAGTGCACTTCCCCAGAATAGCGTCCATGCAGCTGACTCTTCTCTGACATCATCTACCTGGATTTGTGCAAAGCATTTGACAGTTTCCTACACAGCATCCTTGTCTCTACATTGGAGAGACATGGGTTTGACGGATGGAGCACATGCTGGTTAAGGATTTGGCTGGATGGTTGCACTCAAAGATTTGTGGTTAGTGGCTCAACATCTAAGTGGAGACCAGTGACGAATGGTGTTCCTTGGGTGTCGATATTGGGACCACCATTGTTAAACATCTAACTGTTCATCGGTAACACAGTGGGATTGAGTGCACCCTCAGCAAGTTTGCTGACAACACCAAGCTGTGTGGTGCAGTTGACACGCTGGATGCCATCCAGAGGGATGTTGACAGGCGTGAGAGGTGGGCACATGAAAACCACATGAAGTTCAACAAGGCCAAGTGCAAGGTCCTGCACGTGGGCTGGGGCAATCCCAAGCACAACTACAGACTGGATAGAGAATGGTTTCAGAGTAGCCCTGAGGAGAAGGACTTGGGGGGTGTTGGTTGATGAGAAGCTCAGCATGAGCCAGCAATGTGTGCTTGCAGCCCAGAAAGCCAACTGTGTCCTGGGCTGCATCAAAAGAAGCATGACCAGCGAGTCGAGGGAGGTGACTGCTCTCATGAGGCCCCACCTGGAGTACTGTGTTCAACTCTGGGGCCCCCAACATAAGAAGGACGTGGACCTGTTGGGAGCGAGTCCAGAGGAAGCCACAAAGATCATCAGAGGGCTGAAGCACCTCTCCTGTGAAGACAGGCTGAGGGAGTTGGGCTTGTTCAGCCTGGAGAAGAGAAGGCTTTGGGAAGACCTTTTAGCAGCCTTCCAGTACCTGAAGGGGCCTACAGGAAAGCTGGAAGAGGGGCTGTTTACAAGGGTATGTAGTGATAGGACAAGGGGGAATGGATTTAAGCTAAAGGAGGGGAGATTTAGATTAGATGTGAGGAAGAAACTCTTCACTGCAGGTGAGGCACTGGAACAGGTTGCCCGGAGAAGCTGTAGAGGCCCCATGCCTAGAAGCGTTCAAGGCCAGGTTGGATGGGGCTTTGGGCAGCCTGGTCTAGTGGAGGGTGTCCCTGCCTATGGCAGGGAGGTTGAAGCTGGATGATCTTGAAGGTCCCTTCCAACCCAAACCGTGTACTGTGATTCAGACAGGTGGTTGTTAATGGCAGGACTGTTCTAATGTTGTCTACAGGGAGTCTTACTGTATTTGAAACCACTAACACATGGAAGCAGTAGTTTTGCTGGGTTCCTTACGTAATCAATGAAGACCACGGCGCCCATAAAGTAGTGGTGAAGATCTCCATCAGCGACCATGAGTAATTAGATAATTGCTTGTCAGTTGTCAAGAGTGGAATCTGTATGTCAGGTAGCTTAAAGTAAGAATATTAAATGTTTTAGTCTGTATTTGAGAAGTCTTTCTGGAAAAGCTGAATTTCCAAATGCCAAATTTTACTGTTAATATTAAGAAGGTTTTGAAAATATTCAACCAAGTAGTACTATTGCTGCACGTAATACTATTGAAGAAATGTGTGCAATATGTAGGCAGTTATGGGAGAAGAGCTGTCTACTAATGTGTTGTTTTTCTTTTTTTTGTCTTTAAGAATGAAACCGAGAAAAATTAAAGAAGATGATGCTCCACGAACGATAGCTTGTCCTCACAAAGTAAGTGAAGTGCTCAGCTTTTGATTAGGTAGTAATTTGTAGACCAGAATTTTGTATTTATGTTTTCTCTTGAGAATGAAAAACTAAAATATCTTACTGTTAATAGACAATACTCATTTAACTGTATTTTAGTTATCATTCTTTAGAGGCTTCCTTAAAAACCTTTCACTGAATAATATATTATTCCCATTCCTTGTCTTAAGGTTAGTGCATCCCTAATCTTCTGGTAACCATGATGCACAGTCCCTAACATGCTGGTTTTACTGTTGTGATATCCTGCCATCCAAGGATACAAACTTGAAAGAATGTTCTGAAAGCTGTTCAAAGTACGTTCCTAAGATCTATATATCCTCTGCTTGGAAACTATGACAAATTTGGAGTCTAGATCAGGAATCAGCAATTTATGGTGCAGATGCCAAAGTTGGCATTATTGGAAGACTTTGAATGACATTCCGCAGAGCTGGAAGGTGCATCTGTCTTGAATAAATGTTGCCAGTCACGTAGATTGGTAGCATCGAGCTTTACTGCATTATCCAGCTTTTGTAGAGCTTCTGTTAGTTGCCTTAGTCTGTAATGAAAAAAGACAAATACAATCTTGCTGACTTCTGGTCTAGATAAACGTGAGCCTAAGCAAATAATCAGAGCAGAAAGCTAATAGAACACATTAGAGAGCACAAATAGAAGGTTCCTTTCAGACAGCCGTAGTCCAAGGAATTTGCTGGATTCCTCTTTGTGCTTGTATTGATTTCCAGTCCTTCACATTCTACAAGTGTCATGTTTTTATTGTAGCATAGTATATGGAGATACAGGAACAGTTACGTCTTACGATGCTGAGGAATGCTGCCTTCATTTCTTTGATTTACTTTTTCATAGCCACAGCTTCATCTGAACAGGGGAAAAAAAGAATATTCTGTCCTTCCATTTTGTCTCTTCTAGCGTTTCTAGGCTTTGTGTGTTTATCACTTCAGTTTAAACAAGAAAAATAATACAGAAGATGTAACTGGTGCTCTCAGAGGCAAGCAGGGCTTTGAAATAAATGCAAAAAAAAAAAGTTGATGGTATGTTTATTTTGGTGCTGCTTTGCCCCACCCAGTTCTGTTACCTGCAGTGAATGGTGACAGAACACTCCTTAAATTTGCCAAGAAATTCTAGTGCCTGAAGGGAGAACTCTTCCTGAAAATGGCATTTCCCCCCCTTTTAAGAAATAAGGCATATTTAAATGTGGTATTAGTTTTGGGGAAAAAAAAAAATCCAAAGAGGAAGCCTGCGGAGTTTACGATTAGCAATTGAATGTTGTTTAGGTTCTGTTGTTGAATTTTATGCCTCATAACACAGTGATGTCAGTAGACTAGTTTTATGTAAGGTTAAACAGCATCATTTGGAGTACAGAGAGAATTTATAGTTGTTAATAGAATTGTATGGGGGATTTTGAACCTTGAGAAAGACATTTGTGAAATATGATGTAAGTCCATTGGTTGTCTCAAAGGTGAAAAAAAGGTATAGGATGATAGGTAAGGAGAGCCCCAGGTGGCTGCTGGCTTTAGTGTGCTCCAGAATGAACAGTAGTACTCCTGTGTCAATGCAGCATGGACCCCAGATTAAGATTTCTGTTGCTGTACCTGAGTTAATGTGAGTATCTTTTGCTTTTAGGTTGAGTCGGCATTAACGCAGAGATTCTTCTGCCTTATTCAGTTGTCCAGTATCACTTTCTAGGTTTAAACTGTAGAAGCAGTGGCAGTCTCTTAATATCTCAGAGTGGTAGTGATTGATCTGCTGCTGTCAGTTTGGACAAGGTAGTTTCTGTAAGCTGTTATGTGCTGGAAACCCTTTTGCTCCACTTCTTATCAGGATTGAGAAGGAAGAGGTCAGAATGTTGAGAAGTGGAGCGGTGCACATACAAATTGGTGTATTAGAGACTGTATTGTACATTGTAGTGATGTAGTACTCAGGATATAGCACATTGAAGGATATACCGTAGGCATCCACGAACTATCATTCTCTTGTCTGTTTGTTTTTTTCCCCTGAAACTGTAAGTGCTTTTGTTTGGTTTATTCATTTGCTTCTGTCAGAGCTGCATCTTCTCCATGAAACTGTCCTATTACTCACTTGACTGCACATAGTTCATAATACTAAGTAAGGTGAGGGTTTGGGTTTTGGTTTGTTGTGGTTTTGTTTTGTTTTTTTTTTTGTTTTTTTTTTTTGGAGGGGGGACACAACTGGGTTGTTGTGGGATTTTTTTTTGGTCAGCTTTTCAAATGATACATTTTCTTGATACTGCTTTTTTTAAATAAATGTAAGGGCGTCTCCTTCTCAGGGCCAACTTTGAAGAAAGTATTCAGGGTATGAAGACGTTTTAAATGTTTGTACTGTAGCAGATAAGCTAG
Organism: Psophia crepitans; assembly: GCA_013399095.1. Classification (NCBI taxonomy): domain Eukaryota; kingdom Metazoa; phylum Chordata; class Aves; order Gruiformes; family Psophiidae; genus Psophia; species Psophia crepitans. Next base: position 70,454 of record VWZZ01000918.1, on the reverse strand, counting down.
TTCTGATAAAGAAGGTTTTATCTACTAACGGAGTTTCACTGTTCTTTTTAAGGGCTGCACAAAGATGTTCAGGGACAACTCTGCCATGAGGAAGCATCTGCACACTCACGGCCCTCGAGTACACGTATGTGCAGAATGTGGCAAGGCCTTTGTGGAGAGCTCAAAACTAAAGCGACATCAGCTAGTTCATACTGGAGAGAAACCCTTTCAGGTACTGTTAACCTCCACACTAAATACGACAGTTTACCTGGTAAACGTGTAGGCTGTAACTGTAACGGAGCTTCCATATGACTTCAGGCATACCGTGGGTTTTTTCTAAAATCAGATGAGGCACTGAATGATTGCCTTAAAAACTGGCAATCCCCTTAAGCTAATTAGGCTATCATTTAACTATTCCCATGGGCTTTTGTTAGAAATTAGCAAATTGTGTGTACATGGGAGATGCCTTCCAAAATACAATGTAAAGTTACCCACTTTAAAAATTAAGTCTGCAGTTACTACTGAATGAGGAAAATGTCTCTTTCTCCTCATCATCTTCTCAACTTGGACTTGGGGCTCTTTGCTTAATTGACCCATGATCCTAATTTTCAGTAGTGGGTATTAATCAGTTTTCAGCAAAATTATAGGATTCATTGAATCCGTTCATACCAAGTCACGTGAGCTGCTGCCACCAGAGGGTCCCCTGCCTACTTCCTATGATACTCCTTACAGGTATTCAGTCTTGAGCATATCTGTGTTCAGTACACGTGTAAGATAATGTATTTTTTGCTTAATTTTTTTTTTTAATAAGTTATTTCAGAAACTTGATTTGCAGTCCTCAGGCATCCACTCAGCTTTGTATGCTGGGTCTGCTGTGTGGTAAATGTAAGTATTTACCACTAAACATCCTGCCCTTTGTATTCCAAGCCCATCTTAAAAGTAAAGCTGGTAAAATGAGCAAATCTTTGCAAATTATCACTGAAAGGGGGAAATTCTGATGTGAAACAGTGTTTCTTTTTTCTAGTACAGCATAGCAAAATACTGTTTGAAATGCAGGGAAGGTGTTTTTAATTTTTATCTTCGAAAACAGATATACTACTGTGGGAAAACAACCCGAAGTATTCTTCTTAATTTTTAGTGCAGTTGACTAGTGATGCCCACAGTTTCACCTATAATAATTTTCAGTATCCAGCTTTATGTTTGTGCAGTCTAGTGATTTAAAGAAGAATATTGTTCTAATCAATGATCAAAATGAATACTGTTTTGCCAGCTAATGGGGTATGCCTTTTCCTTCCAACAGTGTACGTTTGAAGGATGTGGAAAGCGTTTTTCACTGGACTTCAATTTACGCACACATGTGCGAATTCATACTGGCGACAGGCCCTACGTTTGCCCATTTGACGGCTGCAATAAGAAGTTTGCGCAATCAACTAACCTGAAATCTCACATCTTAACACACGCTAAGGCCAAAAACAACCAGTGAAAGTTGGAGGAGAAAGCTTGAACTCAAAGCATCTTACAGGAGTATGAATTGGAAATAAATATGCCTCCCCTTTGTATATTGTTTCTAGGAAAGAATTTTAAAAAAAGAACCCTACAAACCTAAAGGACGTGTTTTGATAAGTAGTAAATAAAAAGCAAAAAAAAACCTACAAAAAAAACTTTAAGGTGACGTTGCTAAGATGCTCTACCTTGCTCTGTAATCCCGTTTCAAGAACACGGTGTTTTGTAAAGCGTGGCCCGAACTGGAGGGGTCAGTTCATGAACTTGCATCAGAAAAAGACAATTCTTTATACAACAGTGCTAAAATTGGACTTCTTTTCACATTCTTATAAATATGAAGCTCACCTGTTGCTTACAATTTTTTTAATTTTGTATTTTCCAAGTGTGCATATTGTACACTTTTTGGGGATATGCGTAGTAATGCTATGTGTGATTTTTCTGGAGGTTGATAACTTTGCTTGCGGTAGATTTTCTTTAAGAGAATGGGCAGTTACATGCATACTTCAAAAGTATTTTCCTGTAAAGAAAAAAGTTATATAGGTTTTGTTTGCTATCTTAATTTTGGTTGTATTCTTTGATGTTAACACATTTTGTATAATTGTATCGTATAGCTGTAATGAAATCATGTAGTATCAAATATTAGATGTGATTTAATAGTGTTAATCAATTTAAACCCATTTTAGTCACTTTTTTTGGAGAAATACTGCCAGATGCTGATGTTCAGTGTAATTTCTTTGCCTGTTCAGTTACGGAAAGTGGTGCTCAGTTGTAGAATGTATTGTACAGGCACTGACCTTTTATTAACACCTGATAATATGTACATCCCATGTAATAGAAAGGGCAACAATAAAACAGTGGTCCTAAAGAAAGAATATGGCAGAAAATGATCTGTAAGCACAGTCTATTTTCTTTTGTTGTCCAGAGCAAGTCCTAGTTCCTCTTGACCTCCCAGAAATTGGAAACTAAATAAACTCAAGTTTCCTTTACTTTGCATTCAATTACAATGATTTGTGATGAAATTACGCAGTGCCCCATTAGGTGGTATACCTAACCAGAACCGGTGACAGTAATTCTGTTTTGGAGTGACCTAGACTTCCATTCACCGGAATGGTGGATTTGGATACTTGGCAGTGTAGCAGGGAGTTTTCAGTGTGCCTGGACAGCAGCTAGGTAAAAGAGTACAGTGAATAGCTAAATGGGCACCGTTGCTTAGTCAAGGTAAGGAAAGCTGTCTTGGAGGTTTAAATGCAATAACAATTGAAAGTGGGAGAGCGATAGGGTTTGAGTGGTTGTATCAGAAAAAAAGAAAATTGTCTTTTTCTTTTGGCTGCCGTGTTTGACTGAGTACAATGATGAAAATTCTTGGAACCTCGTTGGACACCTTTTACTTCAAAACAGGAACTCAGAGTTCTCAGAGAACTTGCTGGAGTTTTGATAGTTTAACTAAAAGTCGATACTGCTCATTTGTTCAAAGAAAGAAATTTGCAGATAATATCGTAAAATGTGACAGATAAATAAACATAAGAATATGCACAGAAATGCATAAGTATTTTTTTTGAGGGATGTGACATTTTATTATAGTAAACACTGTTGTTAATCTTTTTCTGAATTCTGTTCTTACAAAGTTCATAAAATTTTTCATGGCTAATACTGTAAAATTTACTTTTGAGTTCAGTTTTGGTGGTAGTGGAGAAAACATGGGTAGTAACAAAACTACAGTAACGCTAAGGGAATTTTCATCCGTACGTAAGTTAATCTGAACACTCGGCTCTGATTACTAGGAACAGCAAGAAAGACGGGACATTGAATTGTAAAGTACGCGTTAGAATTTTGGCAGTATTTTTTTTTTTATATAAGCAATTCTTGAACAGGATAATATACTGAAACTTGTATAGTTATAGTTAAATTAAATTCTGTATACAGTTAAATTAGTGTCTATTCTTTTTGAAGGAAATAAAATCAGTTCAGTCTAGTTCTAACTGACCTTACATTTTTTTCTTGAACAGTATATATGGTGGCGTTAGGCGTGCGCAGAAGTTTGCTTTCCTATGTCATAAAGTGGTACCCGTTTTATTGAATTGCAAGGTAAAGAGATTCTTTGGTGGTGTCAGTACTTCATCCTTGAACATACATTGAAGATTAAATTATTTATGTTAAATATTGATTTGAGGATTAACCGGCAATTGAAACTTGTATTGCCCCTAGTTATATTGCATCTGATTAAGGAGAAAGAGATGGAAAATTTTTGTCTATGCCTCAAATCAGTAGCATTCAACACACTCCTGAGTGTAAGTAGCAACACTTAGTAGCATGAACGATCCTGCTTTGTAACCACGTAATTACATATTGGGTATGAATAAATACTTGCATTGAGCAGCTTCTGTAAGTTATTTAAGCTTTTAAAGTATAATTGGCACATCTTGTTCTTAAAACCTCATGCTTAGTTGATTCCAGTGTTTTCCTTACGGATTTTCAGTGAAGAAATTGCATACTGAGATTAGCAACAGAGATGACTTTGAAACCCCCCTTGCCAGCCTCCTCTCGACAAGTTCCTGCGTTACACCACCCATTTGTGAGCAAGTTCAGGTAAGGGGGGAGAGTCTGAGGGATGGGGAGACGGACCCAGTGGCTTTAAAGCTGGCAAAAAAAGTAAGTGCTCATGCATTGTGCCTGTTCTGCTCATTTGATCTTGTGTTTTGTATTACCTTACCTGGCTCTGCTGTCGAAATGGAAGGAGACAAGCTCTGTAGCCGTGTATCTTTTGGACTCGGAGCGTTTTTAGAAGGTAGAACTGATACAGACTTTCCTGGCTGTGTCTGTCTGTGGTCTGTCAGTCGCAGTAGGTTTAAATACCAGATAAACTGAACTTCAATGCCTGTCACTTCTGGAGATGGTTTTTCTTGAAAAAGTGGTAGAGAGGAGCCCAGGTACAGATTTGAAATGTTAAGTGAAAAAATTCTTGGTGAAACGGAACTGAGAACTCCCTCTCTGTCAGGGCCTCGGCTGAACTTGCACTCCATTGTAGTTATGGTTGTGGTGAAGAGGTTCACTGTTGAATTGAGGTGGTGCAATGTGACACTTCCCTCCCCCACCCCCAGCAGTCACAAGTTGGCAATCAGCAAAGCCAAATTACTAAACACTTTCTAACAGCATCGCTTGTCTAGCAGTGAGTGTTGAAGGCAGAGGAGATCCTTTCCTCTCCACAGTAAGCAAAATGCCAAAGAAGCAGTAGTTAACAGAAATGACAAAATTAGTGAGGCTTCAAAATGGTCGAAGAAAGCTAATCCCTTCAAAGCACAAGATGGAGCAGAGTGGCAGTGGCAATAAAAGGTGTTTCCACCTGATAATGTGGTTCCTTACTGCTTCGAAGAAACTGAGAAAAATGGGTGGTTTTGTCAGGGCTGCTGGGTGAAGCCGCCTCGGAATCTGATCAGTCAGAGGGCAGCTGTTACATTGCTTGAATCCCCTTCGGTACCGATGGCCCTGGAATAATACGTTTTTCATCTGCACAGCACTTTGCTTAAGGCTGCGTGACAGTGGCCTGAAAAGTGAGAGAAGTAAGCAGTGTTTGTGTCGGCAGTAAGGTTTCACTTCTTGGTAGCTCACTGGTGTTCCTGTAGTGCTCAAAATTGTCGAGAAATCAAAAGTCCTTCAGAAACCTCAAAATTCGCGGTGGATATCAGAACTGAGTGTGGGGCAGGCAGGAATAAAAATCACGTTGGGCTTGGATCTAGTACAATTATTCATAGCTGTGTAAAGGGGACAGTTAAAAAGTAGCACTTTCTTTGGGGAGAGCGAAAAGGTTTCTTACATCAGCCTAATTTGGCAGTCCCGGGGCAAAAGAAGGGGGTGAGGCTTGGTATTTGTTTTCATATGAATTGAACTAGTTTCAAGTTGCAAAAAGCTAATAGTGTGAAGATGGCTTTACAGCGATGCTGACATGCCTGGGTGGCTACCAGCTTCATTTTATAAGGCCATTTAATCAGTGTCCCTTACTCAGTTTCATTCTGTCTAAATTAAACCAGCTGAGGCAAGTTTGTGTGGACTCACAATCACCCTCTATTACTGAGACAGTTTTGCTTAGAAGTTTTCTCAGCCCCTTCGTTTCCCTGCAAGTAGGCTGGAGAATGTTGAATTTCCTTTAGGAGGAAGCATGTCAGATTTGGTGTAAGTGTTCATGTGAATTTTTTCAGGTTCTGGCTTCCCCTAAAGTAGCAGAAGAAACACCAGTTTGCTGTAGGCAGATGAGTAAAATCACTTACAGCAACTGTTGTTCAGACAAACTCCAGTTTCAGGATTTTAAGTCGTCTTTTCCAACAGAAAAGCCTTAAGACCAAGTGCTGGTTGGATCCCAGCCCTTCTGTTGGGTATTCAGGTGTGGGCGTAATACCCCTCTCGTGAGCCGCTGCTCTCAGCGGGTCCCTGTGTCAATTGGAGACTGTTCCGGAGAGAGCCTGAAGTTCTCTAGGAGTGTTGGTCAGTTTTGGGAGGGAGGGAGAGGGATGGAGACGCTGTGGGGATCCTTGCAGGACTTCTGGGTGCCTCTTTTGCCACCATTTTTATTTAAGTGGTGGTGTAGGTATAAGTGTGATTTCTGTCTAACGGGGCTGTTGCTGGGTGCATTTACGCCAATGCTTTATTTCGGTTTGTGCAGACACTCCAACAGCAGTTTGTCAGGAGCTGGCAGGGAGTTCCAGTTTGTACAGCATGGCCAGCAGACGGAATAGCAACGTGTCAGGGTGCCTCATGAGGTCAAGTGCGCAGAGGGTGTCCTGTGATGGTCAGTTGGCCTTCACAGGCTTGGTACCAGCTGGTGTCAAAGAGCAAGTGTCCCACACAACAGCGCAGGTGAGTTCTCAGTACAGCTCTGGGCTGATTTCTGAGGGTCCCAAGTGTACCAGTGCGTTCGGAAAAGGCACCAGCAAGGCAATGAAAATAAAGACTGAAAATAAAAATTGTTGAGCATGACATGGATCATCTATTTTTAAGAGATCCATACATCCTATATTAATGTCAAATATCTTTAAATGTGGAAATCTAATGACATGTAGTGTTAATGAATGCTTTCAGCTGTAAGCAGCTATTTTGGTTAGCTGATAGACATGACAAATACCAATGCTTCACTCCTGCAGTGGCTTCCTAAGCTCACCTGAGGCAGTCGGGGCCTCGCTGTTTGACTTTCCTTCGGTGTGTTGCTGCTCACGATGTTTGCAAGGCCATTGCAGAGACTGCAGGACACGTGTTGCGCCAGGGAGTCCTGCACTGCTGCTCTTCGGGGAATCAAAGACCTCAAGTAAACTGGTTCTCTCTCTCTGGAGCAGGCCCATGGAAAGGCCTGTTTCAGAGGGATGTTGTTTGTGAATAACAGGTATATTTTTGAGATAAATCACAGAGCAGATACAGACTGAGGCATAAGATGGGCTCCTTGTTAAATAGTGGAGGCTGAGGGGAGACCTGATTGCTCTCTACAACTACCTGAAAGGAGGTTGTAGTGAGGAGGGTGTCGGTCTCTTCTCCCACGTAGCAAGTGACAGGACAAGAGGGAATGGCCTCAAGTTGCATCAGGGGAGGTTTAGGTTGGATATTAGGAAAAACTTCTTCACAGAAAGAGTAGTGAGGCATTGGAACGGACTGCCCAGAGAGGTGGTTGAATCACCGTCCCTGGAGACATTCAACAAACACATAGATGTGACACTCCAGGACATGGTCTAGTAGGCATGGTGGAGTTAGGTTGACGGTTGGACTTGATGATGTTGAAGGTCCTTTCCAACCTTAGTGATTCTATGGTTCTAGTGGAAAATCTATATGCAAAAAAAGCTTGGTGACTGGCTATGTCCTATGTACTTCAGCCAAAGCTCATCTGGGCAATCGGTTGCAGGACAGAGCTGTAGAAAACTCAGATTTAAGTGCTCACCAAGTGGGATGTTTGCCAGGGGCCTCACTAATGGTTCCAATAGGAATTTTAACTTGGAAAGTCTGTGATTGCCTCACATGTGGGGCATTATGCAGCATATGTTTTGACTTATTTTTCAACACAATTCTTTTTTCTCAGCACAGCAAAGATTGAGCCTTCAGATATAGTACCCTTCAGTCTTCAGTGCTTTGACTGAACTCCAGTGGATTTATATGAATCCAATTACTCCTATAGCTTGAAGGGGTGTACAAACGTTTACGGTTTGGAAATGCGCTGTAAGGAATAATACTATGGCAGGTCTTCAGGTTTTCCTCTTGCATGCTTTTTTGCTTGTTTTTATTCTTTCCTCTTGCATAGGTTCGGGGTAGGGGATTGACGTGGTTTAACTCAGCAGGCAGCTAAAACAACCACAGAGCCATTCGTTCACTCCCCTCCAGTGGGATGGGGGAGAGAATAGAAAAGAAAATTTAAAACTCATGGATTGAGATAAAGACAATTTAAAAGGACAGAAAAGGAAGAGAATAATAATAGAATTTACAAAACAAATGATACACAGCACGATTTCTCACCATCCAGAACTGATGCTTAGCTAGTTCCTGAGCCGTGCCTCCCAGACAACCCCCCAGCTGTGTATAGAACGTGACACCATATGGGGTGGGATATCCCTCTGCCCGGTTGGGGTCTGCTGTCCCGGCTGTGTCGCCTCCAGCTTCCCTACACGCCCAGCCTACTCGCTGGCAGGGCAGTGTGAGAAGCTGAGAAGTCCTTGACTGCTTGGCAACAGCCAAAACCATCAGAGTGTTATCAATGTTATTCTCATCCTAAATCCAAAACAGAGCACTATACCAGCTGCTAGGAAGAAAATTAACTCTAGCCCTGCTGAAAACAGGACAGGGTTTTCATCTCTCTTTTTTTCCAGAGTGTGAAATGGAAGTGTACAGTCTCTGAGTTATGAATTGGCGGGGAAGGAGGTATCTGCCTGGTGGAAATTAAGGGTAACAGAGTTATTTTTACTTTTGTCTCCTTTAATTGCAGTTAAAAAGCTTGAACTTTATTACTCACCTGTTTGAAAATCACCTGCTGTAGATTCTTCCTTAAGTGAAAGTAGATCAGTGCACAAGGAAGGAGGTGTGCAGCCTGCCTGACACGAGTATATCTGATCTAAGATAAATCTCAGTATAAGACAATTAGATCAAGTCCTAGAAAACAAATCCTCATTTTCTTTCATAGCACTTTCTTTCATACCAGTCAAATTACTCTAGCAACAATTCTTACTTTGATATATTTGGCAAATGGTGCAGACCATGAGGTCAAGCTTCATTATGATTTTAGTATTTTATCAATTGGTGCATCGATAATGGTCGAAAGGGTACAAGTCTATTTTATTGTTGGTAAAAAACATGGAGGGTTTCTTTCAGTAAGAAAAAGCAGTCACAAGAAATTGTAATTGTTCTGGTTTCAGCAGGGATAGAGTTAAATTTGCTTCCTAGCAGCTGGCATAGTGCTGTGCTTTGGATTTAGGATGAGAATAATGTTGATAACACTGATGGTGTTAGTTGTTGCCAGGCAGTCAAGCACTTTTCAGCTTCTCACGCAGCCCTGCCAAGGAGAAGCCTGGGGTGCACAAGCAGTTGGTAGGGGACACAGCCGGGACAGGTCCCCCCAAGCGACCAAAGGGATGTTCCATAACGTTGATGTAGGGTGACACGTTCCGTATGGAACTGCAGGGCTGGCCGGGAGATGAGGCGGCTCAGGAACCAGCTGCGCATCAGTTCCAGGTGGTGAGCCATTGTGCTGTGCACCACTTGTTCCCTTGATTTATCATCTTTTTTTTCCTGTCCTATTAATCTATCTTTATCTCAACCAATGAGTTTTACCTTTTTCTTTTCTTTTTGATTGCCTCCCCCATCCCACTGCCACGGGGGTAGTGAGCGAGTGGCCGTGTGGCGTTGTAGCTGCCTGCTGGGTTAATCCACAACAGGAGTAATGGTGGATGATACCAAGAAGCAGTTTAGCTGTGTTAGATGTAAAGTTTTACAGACCTGAAGAATGTTTTGTGGACATTAGAACTTGCCTTTCTTCCAGTTCTATCAATGTAGAGGGTATTATTTTTCACTGCAGACCTTGCCTTGCCTGCTTTCAACTTACTTACTGAGGCTTTGTAGCTTAATGTCGCATTCTGGGTCAAATCAGTTAAAACTGATAACAAAATATAAGTAGACAAGCTTTTACTGTATATCATGTATATTATTGGGCATGTCACAATTTTTTTTTCTGTTAGTGATAACCATTTTTGTAGTTTGCGAGGACACTAGTACAAAAATTCCAAAGCAGTTGCACTGGGAGGATGAAAATGGCTTATTTTCTTCCTCCACTACTCATGAACATACATAAAATCCCTGAACACTGAAAGAATCATTTTGTTTCCTCATGATTTCAAAGCCTACCTCCGCTAGGTTTGGCCCAGCAAGTTCTCTCTACTCTCTTGCCGTGCCTCCCAGAGTCATACGGTCCCCTCAGATCCTTCACCGCAGCTGCGGCGTTTGGTATGGCACGTTGCCTTGGGTAAGCTGCTGTTTTCTTGAGCTGTTTTTCTAGCAGAAGAGGGGTTTAATTGCACCGTCTGCTAATCTAAGGGTGTTGGGCACACTTCTGGGCTTTGAGTTGTTCTTTAACTATCCACAGATCAAAAGTCTCGGTAACAACAGCTGTTAATGACTTTTTCAACATAATAGTAAATATATTTAATTTCACAGAACAAGCACATCTCTGCAAGGTCAATTCTTACACTTGCATCTTAGTGACTTTCCCAGCACGCTGCCTGTCCTGCCCCTGCAATGTACAGGCTTCCAGCCCTTGCTCCTGTTTCATGTGAACTGTAAAAAAACAAGGAAGAGAGGATTAAAAAAAAAAAAAAAAAAAATCATGTCAAGTTATGGTTGCAGATGTGATAAATTAACTGAATTTCACCCCAGTAAGTTTTCTGTAATAACTTCTTTAAAACTTGGAAGGGTGGTACCTGGGTGCTTTTTTTCCCCTCTTACACTTATTGAGCATATTTGTGGCTGGAACCTGTCACACTGGTATGATCCACCCAGTAACAGGGTGGGTCATAAGAAAGAGGAGAGCACAGGCACTTGATAGTAGGTGAGCGTTCCTTTTTGGTGAGTTTTACTGTTGTATCCCCATCAGTTGTTTCAGGGTATTAAGTAGATTAACAATTAGGTATTATCTCCTCCCCAATATCATGACGCTTGTGGGAAGGAGGAGCTGGCGGGGCAGAATGCAGTTCTGTCTGACTTGACCAAATTGGCTGACATATCAAAAATCCAGCCATAAGGAACTGAACCCTATTTAAAAAGGCTGAGGCTGTTGTCTAGCTTGATTTAATAGTCAGGAGTCGCACAGATTTCAAGCAAATGACATCAGACGAGGTTGGAAGCTGGCTTGTACCTTCCTCTGAGGCTTGCTGCGTAACCTCCAGTGCCTGCTACCGAGTATTTCAGTTCCAGATGGATTAACTTCTAGAGAGAATGTCTTGGTAAATACTGAGTAAAACAGTGCACAGCCCTTTCTGATTTAACAAGGTTACTGTTTGCCTTTTCCAAGCGTTTGTTTCTGTGCCACAGTTCAACGCTGCTGCTCCTGCAGAGAGAACAGGAGGTGCTTGGCTGGAGCTGCCCCTGCTCACGGATAGCTGGAGGAGCAGCGGCCTTTCCCTCTTCTCGTACAGCAAAATGGTGCTTGGCAAGGTTTCTTTTGGTCATGTGTACCTACCCTTGAGGACGATGAATTAGTGGAGGCAGTACCTGAAGAAGTAACCTCTCATCAGTGAGGAGAAGCCTTATTCATAGGTCATAAGGGGCAACGGGTGCAAGCTGGAGCATAGGAGGTTCCGGGTTAATATAAGGAAAAACTTTTTCACTGTGAGGGTGACAGAGCACTGGCACAGGCTGCCCAGAGAGGTTGTGGAGTCTCCTTCTCTGGAGACATTCAAAACCCGACTGGACATGTTCCTGAGTGATGTGCTCTAGGTGGCCCTGCCTTGGCAGGGGGGTTGGACAAGATGATCTTTCGAGGTCCCTTCCAAACTCTACGATTCTGTGTTAACACACATCATCCTGCTTTTTATTAGGAATATTGATGCTCTTTGTCGGCTAATTGTATTGTCTACCCTCCCCCCCCTAAAAAAAAATTAATTAAACAAACCCCTACAACATTTTTTTGTTAAATTTCTGCATCTTGGAGCCAAGCATTCTTCTGATTCAGGTACGAACAGTACTGTTGGCAGACCGGGTACTCGATTCCGGTGTGGCTCTGCAGGGACCCTGGACTTGCCTTCCACAGTTGTGCAGCCTTGGTACTCATCAGCGCTGCTTAAACCAAATGAATGTGGAACATGAAGGGCCCAAGCATCGTGCCAGCTCTTTGGCTCTGGAAGCAGTAGTTCTAATATCTTCAAGTGAGGTACTCACTGAAACGATCAGTTGGAAGAAGCAAGCTCAGGCAACTTCCCTCCTTTGCTTCGATTCACCAGTTCGCTCTAAGCCAGAGCGAGGCATTGCCCATCCCGCTGCTGCACGGGAGGCAGAGGGGGAACAAGTTTCTTCAGGCAAAAGCCAGAAACCCCACCCTCCTGCAAGCTAGATTTACCACATGGCAGCATCTGAGTAAAACATAAGAAACTTTAAAAATCCAAAGTCAAAATTTTTAAAAAATTTATTCCCTGGGTTTTATATACAGTAATTACAGAGTACTGTACAAAGGTGTAAATGGTCTTTGCTGTGAGGAGTTGTGCATATGCAGCTTCGTAGACAGATTTAACATTCAATTTGAATCTCAGTGCAAGTAGGCACTAAAACGTCCAACATACCTCCAAGGTATAAAAAGACATACCAGTTTTACAGGTTTCTCCAGCATATTTTGTTACAGTGCAAAATGCTATGAAATAAGGTTTCTTTAGAAAATTCATATAAATTAAACACATATTGCACTTGTCCCAACCAAAAGTGTAACAAGTTGTACTTACTGAACTAGTTTGATAGGTTTTAGAACATTTCTCACACACGTGCACTCCTTCCTCCCGGCTATTTGTGCCAAATATCTGCAGTTCTTATTTCAAATCTTAATTAACTGTTTATAGCTTTCTGGCTAACGCAATCCCTCTTGAACAGACCACTAAAAAATAAGTCACAGCAGATTAACGTAACAAGAAAATTCTCTAAAACCCTTTTCAGTCTTCCTTCCAGTAGCACTGTAACTAAACACATGAAAGTCAGTATTGTTTAAATTCATAAAGCAAGTGTATTGAACACCAACCATTTCAGACACTTACACCCCGATTTTCCGGAAAGGTATGACACCGCCCGTTCCAAACATGTACGTATTTCTACAGTACTTCAAGCTGCTAAGCTAACATTGCACCCACAAACATTTTGTGCAACACCACAGGTAGGACTTTGACTTCTGTACATCACTGGCTGCTACGGGGCATGTTGGGAGAAGTGGTGCAAAGCTGCATTAATTCCAGAGAACAAAGTCTGCTTGGGCTGAATCTAGCCAAATCAATCTGTGCACCCACTGAACGAGAAAGAGATGAAGGCAACTACATCAGTCCTACTAGATTTCAGTTTCCCTAAATCCTTACAAGCCTTGAGATTTAAAGGAACAAGTGCATATGAATGCAGGTGCTAACTTTATGCTTCAGATATTTATTCAAAGCTGAAAGGTAAGGGAGTAGTTTAGGAACTTTTTTTTTTTTAAGCAAACCAGTAAGAACAAAATTGCTACTAAAGCCACTGACGTGTAAAAGCAGAGAAAAAGTAAAACACAGGGCTCGCTGAATGCTAATCCATGTCTTAAACAGTCCAGGGTTACCTGCAAAATGCCTCCAACATTTAATTCCCTGCTCCTGCTTCATCTGAAGAGTACTAGCCCTACTCCTGTTCCATACAACAAGAGCGTTCCTTTTCTGAAAACACTTCTGCATTCAACTCATCTCAGTCATTCAGAACATGTGTGGAAGAAAACCTGATTTCTGGTACTAAGACATCCTCCAGATCCTCTTCTGGAGCCGCAACAGTAACTGTACAGTACTTTCTAAAGGCAGGTCCCCTTCTTACTTGGATACTACTAGATATGAAGTCCTTAATAAGGCAATATGCTGTTTATACAAGTAATGAGATGAAATCCTAACTTGACACGTTTAGGAAGTCTTTATACAGATAGCATACGTTTATACCACTTGTGCAGGTCAAGTGTTTACATTTAAAAAAACCCCAAACAACCCAACCAGCTGGGCGTTGGATCAGGAGAAGAAACAGGTAAGGTTCACAAACTGGAAGGCTGCTGGATTACTGGACCTGGTTCACATTCACGAAGGTTGTCTTCTGACCTCATATACATTAGGAACACAGTGACAGTAGCAAAGGTAGCTGCGTTGACAGGAAAAGCACGCAGAAGCGTGGAAGTAAGACCTCTTGTGAACACCCTCCAGCCTTCTTCGTGGTAACTCTTTCTGACGCAGTCTAAAATGCCGTTGTATTGCGTAACGCCCCCGACTCCATCGGCCTGAAGCCGGGATTTGATCACATCCACGGGATAAGTTGAGAGCCAGGACACGATTCCTGACATCCCCCCTGAAAACAGCAGTTTGGGAATAACGTAACTGTCTTCGGCTTCACAGCCTAAATACCTGGTCATGCAGTCGTAGGTCAGGAAGTAAAAGCCAAAGCTCGGAGTCTCTCTTATGAATGTAGAGACCATGCCCCTGTTGATACCCCTCAGCCCTTCCTTTCGGTAGATTTTGATCAAACAATCCAGAGAATTTTTGTAGTTCTTCGTTTTTAGTTTGTATTCGCCTGTTCCTTGAAGCTGCATTCTTGTCTTTGCCAGCTCCATGGGGCAGCAGATGATGCACTGGATAGCCCCTGCCGCTGACCCTGCGAGGAACTGGTTTAGAGGTGTGTCTTTTCCCAGAGCACGAAGCGTGTTGCCTTGTACACCGAACACAAGCGCGTTAATGAAGGTAAGTCCCATCATTGGTGACCCAATACCTTTATAGAGTCCAAAAGCCTAATGGAAAAAAAGAAGGAAAACCTCTTTTTACCAGTGGTGGTGATACCCTCCTCAAACCGTGCAGAACGCAGCCCTTCTGGCTCTCCCGTGTGCCCTGACTTTCTAACGGCAGCCAGAAGATCAGTACCATCCTGTTTGTAATAATAATAATAATAAATTTCATTGCTGCCTAGGACACAAACAGCTAAACACTTTTAGCAGCAGAAATGTATAGTTGAACACATCCAGAAAATAGTCTTAGTCCCTCCAGACAAAAGTTTTCTGGTAAATTTTATGCTTTATTTTTTAAGTAACTAAAAGCCTAAAGTCACCCTTTTAAGTTATAGTCTTAAAGCTTCAGCAGAAAAACACGTCACTGATTTCTTCACTCACTGCTCAGATTGCCTGAATTCTCAGAAAATTAGCTATTTAAATAACTTGTTATTTAAAAAGTTAACTTCAAAATATCAGCTTCCAACTTAGTGATCTTCTCGACGAAGTTTCTGGCAAACTTCTGACTACAGTATCTGCCCTGTGGTCAGGTGAGGTTCAGAGTATGCTTTTCTCTTAATCTTCAGTATTTGTAGGGTTTTTTTAACAGTTTTCCTACCCTTCTGATACAAAAATATATGAAGATACAAAATATGCAAAACATTAATTTTTTTACTTACAGATTCTTGCTTTATGATGGACTGAAAGCAATGGAAGGTCCCACGGTAGAGAGGTTTCTCTACATTTTGAACTTGTAGACGAACCTATAAAAAGTCGTACGAGATACTGATTTGCACATCAAGAGCAGCCTAATTGATAAACTAGTGTCCTGTACCTATATGGAGATTGGCTATAGCAATGTACATCTAAGAGCACAGGCTGGACACTGGAATGCCACATGTGGCAAAATAATTTACAAGTATTCTGTAAGTGTTTTTAACTAACTTTGGGGGTGAAAACATGAAGGGAGTAAGATTATTAAGTTCTTGTGCACGTTAGAAAAACAGTATGTGGAAGTACAAGAGGGTGCACTTCTCTGGAATTTCAGATTGAAGTTTCCCAGTCCTGGCTACAAGTAGTACTTTCTTTAGCTGCCAAGAACATCTCTGTTCACACTAAGGACTATCTGTACAAACCCGATAGAATTTTGTAAATAAATATTTATAAGTTAAGCATGAAATAAGGGTAATTGTAAAAGGATGGAAACTTTCAACAACGACATCCACAGTGTTTCTGGCTACCAGACTTGGGACCCTTCACTGAGATCGGATTTTTTTCAGAGGGTAGCGGGGAAGAGACTCTTAAGACGTGTCTCACTTTGCATAAGGGAAGAATAAAAAGCCACTGGTCCTTTTACATTTTGGTTGGGTGGGGGGTTTTGTTGTGTGGTTTGTTTTTTGTTTTTTTTTTTTAACTTGCTAAATGCAAACAATTTGTGAGGGTGTGGCTGTTTCAAACCTTTAATGTTGGTAATCAGTTAACTTTTCCAAAACTGAAATGGTATGTTCTGTTGGACAGATAGAAGCTGCTGTAACTGGTGGCATTAGAAGACAGTCCAATTGCCCAGATGTTTCATTTAATGGGAAAATCCAGTTCAGTTCTCCCTGATAATTTGTCCTCAACGCCACCTAGTTTGTACAAAACCCTACACTGCAATAAACTCAATAAATTGATTTCACTGGATTGGGGAAGTTAGAAATTTGTCTTTGATCTCCAGCATGAAGGGCTGCAATGTTCCTTGGAAAAGATGCTTATCGATCATTGCTGCTGCAACTCCAAGGCAAAAAACTTCAAGGCTCTTATTCTGAGCAAAAGAAAGGACTGTCAGGTCTACATGAGACATTCCCAACTGTAAAATATTTTTATCCCTGTTTGCCTAAAGTAATGAACACCACCACAGCAATGAAAGACCCATAAGGTCATGTGGGTCTAGAAAAGGATTTGGGGGCATGGTTTGTCAAGACTGTACGTTCAGGTTAGCTTTCTTCAAGGCAAAAAATTGTTTTCAGTTGTTTTTTTTTTTTATATTGCTACAACACATCATTTTAGGTTTTGTAAGCCAAAACTTTAGTTTTCAGTATCTTTTTAATGCACACGTTAGTGTACGCCAGCCAGGCTGGGAGGCTGACATCACCGCTGGTCTTCCAAGATGGAAAAGGGTTTTAAAACTACTTAGAGTTAAAAGTAGCCTTATAGTTGGATTCAAAGCAAATAAATCCTTTGTTACTCACAGTGCTGTTTGGGGGGCAGGCAGATTGTTAAAACTGCTCAAGAAGCAGACCCACAAGCAAAGTCATAAATCTTGACAAGCTGTCAGCATTGCACAAAATGAAGTCTTTACGCCATTTATAACTTACTGCTATTGTTTCAAACCCTGCCTGTGAAGTCAGGGCACTTCCCCATGTACGGGCTCCGGGAGAACTGCAGCTTAGGAACCTTCTGACTTTAACTTTTCTATATGCTTGTCTTCAGTCATTTAGAGTTAGTCATATTCTGTATATAGGTTGAACTATCCTAGTGGCATACAGCACTCACTATTTTTATCTAAATAATTTGTGAAGTAATTAAGACTAATTAGGGGACTAATTAAGACTTGTTGTAGAATAAAATATTCATCGAGTAATGATGCTCCATGTCTACAACTGAAGACCAGCTCTTCCATTTGAGCATACTGATGACCACATAGGGCTACCAGCATTAGCAAACTGCCAGGTAAAGCAATGAGTGCATATGAAAATTTATTTCATGAGTATTAATGCCACATTCAACAAATGCTTTAGTGTGTACAAATACAGGAAGGATGAATCATGCAAAGTTTAACCCTCTCTTCTATTTGTTGCCCAATATTCTTGCTTGCTTCTTATTTGAAACTTACATAAAAGTACTCAAGGGTCAGCAAAAAACCCAAACCACCACACCCCCAAGACAGTCCAAACATTTAATAAGGTGAGAAATAAGTGATTTAGAAGTGTTTGAGCAACGCAAATGTCCTCCAAAGATATGCAGCGAGTAAGACCTTAACAACAGTGTGCCTGACGTTCAGTTTTAGAGCCACTGTGTGTGGAAGTGTATACAGCCAGAAATGCACACCAGAAAGAAGCTTCCGAATAAAGAATTTACATTTTAAAGAAAAGGGATATTTAAACCCCGCTCCCTCCATGCCATAGCTGTAGGAGAGGGACACATCAGTTTAAAACTAAAAAGGAAAAAGCGCTTCATAAGTCTTTCAGATCTTTATTTGAACTAATACATTTGGGAATAAATTAAGACTGAGAGAAACAGAAGTGTTCACCTGGGCTATACTTACTAGGTAACTCTCCCGTGATGAGGCTTATCTGTCATCTACAACAAAGTAACACTTTTGCTGTTAATGAAGACAGCCCCTAGCTCAGAAAGTAAAGGCAGTTAAAAGCAAAAAAGCAATTTTATACATCACATCAACAAACCAGGGATAAGGAGTTTGCCAGTTCTGAGATCAGCTCGGTTGTGGGCTTTGCAGGGTGACTTCACCAGCATTAACCTCTCCCTGTGTGCCCCGCCATCCCCCTCCCCGCTTTGTGAAATGTGATCACTGGCCGAAAGAAAGAGCTTAAAAACCAAGGCAGAAGTAAAATTCTGGCTTATCTAAGCAGCTTTCCCATTGTTCAGTTATACTAAAAATTCACAGTCTGAGGTGACCAGCTAGCCCTTTAAATGCTGCAGAACTACAAAAAGGGTTAATTCTTAACACAAACATACACAACAAGTTATGCAATGTCTCTTTTGTTTGGTTTGGTTTTTTGTTTTTTTTTTTTTTAAAGACTGGTGTTAGTTTTCCCACATACAGTGGTGACTAATAACACAAACATTAGTATTTTCTCTAACAAAAATTAGATAAATGCTTATACCACATTCTAATGGGCATGGAAATACAGCATGGCACACTGGATTTCATAAAACATTTAAAGCCATCCAGAAACAAACTCTTTTGCTCTGCTGTAAAGTAAGATGCTTTTTCTAAAGCCAACACATCTATTTTGCATTAATACATCTGCTACAACTAGCATGGAAGCTCCAGTTTTGCAGACACTTTAAATATTTAGTTTCATGCAGTAGAAGCTGTTCCAACTTTAAAACCAGAAAAAAAAAACAACCACCAACCCCAAACCCACACATGCTTAACTTAAGTCTGAGCAGAGAACATAAGCAATTTTGCTGGCTTCAGTGAAATGACCCATCACCTTAAGTTAAGCATGTAAAACTTGGCAGGATGGGGGTGAGAGAAAAAGACAGCTGGCCCTGTACTGCTGTAAAAACAAACGTGCAAGTCTGGATAATACCATTCCTGAAAAATATATACTGGAGTTCAACCCAATTACTTAACAGTCAGATTTACCATGCTCTGAGAGACATACATACAGTTTTTACTATTTAAGCAGCTTGCACTTGGCTGGCCGGGACGGATATCTGCCAGCTGGGAAAGATCTGTATTGAATTAACCATGTGCTAGAATACAGAATATGGTGATGGCCTCGGTAACACTATCAGTGCTTTGCATATCTAAATTCTGCAAGGTAGAGGTATTCCAAATATAGCTCTAGCGGGTGGCATGCTGTCTGCTGCAGTCAAGTGCACTGGTGTATTAATTTAGCAGGGAATACATTGGCATCCCTTCTTCTATTCTTCCAGTGTGAGGCTTTAGCTAAGGCTGCCAAAACGTGACTGAGGTTGTCACCTCATTCTGAAAAATGGGTTTGGACCCCTGGAAGCCTTAGCTGAAGGGCCCTCCAGGAGATTACAGATCTTATCTTTGAACAGGTCTTGCTACCCTTAGTATGCATAATATATACAGCTAAAGCAACTATCAGAAAATCAATTTTAACTTGGAAAGTTATAAAAATACATAATACTACTTAAAGAGAGGGGAAAAAGCCTCCAGACAGCTTCACGCTGTGGGTTTTTATCCACTTACACCCTTTAGCTAGTGTAATGAATTAATACTTGAGGAGTAAGTAGCAGAGCCTGAGGGGGAAACAAAACACAAATTTTCAACCTAGTAACAAGGTAGGTTTGAGTTAGAGACGCCGGGAGAGGCAGTTTTAGCAGTTAGCGGTGAACAGCTGCGCAGAAGTAAGCTTAGAACAAAACTAAGTTAAACGTAAGATTGTGTTTGAAAATACAGCGTTGTTACTGCACTGATGAACTCGTAGTTTAGGCCAACATTTATCACGTCACTGGGCTGAATCACACATACAAAGAATTTTTTCACTTCTGAAGAGCTGGAGCAAGCAAGTCTATAAACAGGGGGTGAGGAAGCTCGCTCCAAGCTTTCCAACACAGCTTCATGCTCCTACAGTGTCTGAGGATTTAACTTGCTTTCCTCCCCCCACCCCTTGGAAAAACTTCAACTTTTCTAGGTAGAGACAAAGGTATTTCATCATCAACCCACCTTAACGGTGTCAAACGGGTGTCCCACCAGCACTCCGGCAGCACCTGAAACCAAACAAATGCCACGGTTACGACTCGGTTTTTGCCCTGGGTCTGGGGCTACAGTAGCCCCAGCACCACCACCGCCCTGAGCTGTGAGGGTGCAGCGTCACTGGTGGGCCAGCTAACGAGCATCCTGTCAAGTCAGAAGGGAAGAGATCTACAAGTTTGCTCCTTCAGGCCAGTACTAGGTGCTTTCACGCTCCCACCGTGCTTGTGAGCCCCAGGCGGGGTCACAGCGTGCGACTACATGTGCCATGTCACCCAGGATGTTCAGCAGTGACTTCTCGCCCAAGGCAAGTCCGGTGGGCAGAAACTGCAGATTTCTTCAGAAGCGATATATTTCATGGGCGCACCACTCTGGGGGGGGCCTAGAAAACCCGGGAGATTCTCTCAAGGCAGAAGAGAATTTCTGCTCTCTGCCCACAGCCCTTCCAGACGCGAAGGTAGCACCTGCAGAAGGACCACGCAATACCCAAACCCTCTGCTTTATTCTAGTGTCAAAGGACTGTTTAGAGGTTACGTGCAAGCCTGTTAGTCACACTAATCTGAATACGTGTTTTGCACTGAAAAACACAGGTACTGGCTGAAGCAAGAGGTCCCTTAGTTCCCAGTTTCTGTGACCAGCACTGGATGTTCAGTCCGTTTATGATCACCGACAGGGCGAACACCTTCTCACATCCGCAGAGAGGATCTCTCCCCCAGAGGGGACGTGGCAGAAATGCACAGCCCCCCTCTCGGATGGGGCCACCCGCGTTGTGCAAGGCCAGCACAGCACGGGGCAAGCCAGTCCAAGTCACAAAAATAGCGACGTGCCCCACGCTCAGCGCGAGGAGACCAGCGACACGACTGACCACGCAGGATCCCTGGCCCGCAGGGCGCGCTAGGATGGAGTCAGAGGGGAGCTGAAAAAAAACCCCAAACCCCCCTGCCAGGTTGGCGAGGAAAACCGCAAATGCAAATAACTGAAAAGATGCAAGAATGAATCTCCTGAACACAATTTAACAGCCGCTAAAAATAGAAGGCGGCAGGCCCTAAGCACACAGGGAAGCGCGAGGAAAGCATACGTCTCCTCTTCATGTTAAAGCTCTCCGCTATAAATATTTCCAGGTCAGAGGGTCCCTGAGCCGGCTGCTGCCCGCTCGCTAGCCCCGA
>VWZZ01000918.1:20440-48820 GCA_013399095.1 Psophia crepitans | reverse complement strand
GCTGGGGAATTAACCAGGAGTAAAGGCAGAAAGAAATTTTGGAGGCCGGGGTGGGGGGCGGGCAGAGCATCCCTCCTCCTGCTGGGCATCACTATCCCCAGAATTCTTTTGGGAGGTTCAGGGAGACCCTCCGGGGGCACCTTGCCTTCTGGATGAGGCATCCCTGGGCGCTGGTGGTTGGAAAGCCTGCAGAGCTGGTGTTGTGAGGACTTTGGAGGGGGTGCCTCCTTTTAATAGAGGTCAAATGCCTGTAACACCTCCCCTGTGAAGACTGGTTGAGAGGGTTAGGGTTGTTCAGCTGAAGAAGGGAGACCTTATAGCAGCCTCCCGGTACCTAAAGGAGGCCTACAGCAAAGCTGGAGAAGGGCTGTTTACAAGAACATGTAGTGATAGGACAAGGAGTAACCGTTGAACTAGAATAGGTCTATTTAGACTTTTTTTTTATGATGAGGGTGGTGAGGCACTTGAACAGGCTGCCCAGAGAAGCTGTGGATGCTCCATCCCTGGAAGCGTTCAAGGCCAGGCTGGAGGGGGCTTTGGGCAACCTGGTCTAGTGGAGGCTGTCCCTGCCCATGGCAGGGGGATTGGAACTAGATGATCCTTGTGGTCCCTTTCACCCCAAACCATTCTCTGATTCTCTAACCAGACTCCCCCACCCAGTGCTGTCCCAGAGACGACAGAAAAAGTTGCACCAACAGATGTGGGCCCTGTGCTAACTGCTACCCCCATGGCTTGTCTGCAAGTGCAGGGATGGCATCCTACCTCTGATGGTCACGGCCACAAATCAGTAGCCTGCTGCCCACGGCGCTTGGCAGAGCACTGGATCTTGGTCTTACACATTGCTGCTCTGCTTCAGCCTGCAGAAGAGGTGGCTTCTCTCCCCACAGGCTTTTCTCATTTTATATTAACTCTACTTTTCTACTAACATTACCTTGCTTCAAGGTGCCCTGATGCCAGAGCCTTTAAACGGGAAACTCAAGCTGTTGACAGTTTCAAAGGGAGCCCTGTTTAAGCTGCTCGTTATTTATGCGTTATTTCTGCGGGCAATGTCTGAGCAAGGGGAATACCAGTGGCCTAGAACAATAAGTAGCCTATTTGAGCTTTGTTTGGAGTAACATGATCTCTTCAGGGCCTGCAAAGTCAGCTTTTAGAGAGTAAGTTCCAGAAGCAGAATGGAAAAGCAGTTGGATTTTATTTTTTTTTTTTGCATTGCTTTCCATGGTACAGCAGTGCTTTTCTAGGTGTAGCAGCTCAATACAAAGCCAATAAAATCTTGCAGTGGAACAGCATATTAAAAATGAAGCCAACTTTTACCTTCTGTGCAAAGAAAACACACAAATAAACAATGACAAGGATGCTTCCAAAGAGGTCTGAAATCACTACTGCAGAACAAATTCTGAGAACATGTCCCAGATTCAGCAGCTCTTGGACCATCATAACAATTAATAAGCAGATAAGATGGAAATGCAAAGCATTCAGTGAATCCTTCACCTTCCTCATATCTTCTTCCAACCCAACACTCAGTTGGGTTCCTTCCACAGTGTCTAGAGATAATCTAGACACCGTCAAACCAAATAAAGCACCCAGGAGTCTCCAGGATGCTTTGGATACCCTGATGCACATACCTGTCCCACCTGGGGACAAGCAGTTGATACTAAGGAGCGGGTAGGCAGGCTGTCCCTTTGCCACAGCACCGATGGCATTGGGAACCGCCCTGTCCTGCTGTATCACACACTGTTCTACCTCCTGACGGGGACCTGAGACATTGCTGAACCCATCTACCTGCAGCGAGTTCTTGAAATCAGAAAGGAAGTCCCAACCAGTCCATTTTCCTTAAACATTTTCTCCAAGTAGGGGTGGAAGTGGCTTTCTGGGAACCTTGTCCTCTCTGGCATGCACAAGAGGAATTGCAATCATACACACAGCTCTGCAGGCAAAAGTCCAGATGTTATACACATCTGTCTTGTAGCATAAGCCTTGGAAGGATCAACTTGGCATAAAACATTCCTGCCCAAAGTGTTTTTATTCTGTTACTCAAATCCTCAGATCTCCCAGGCAATCTGCCTCCGAGAAATTACCGTCTCCACCAGAGGTGTTTCGTAATTTTAATGTTCGCCCACAATGAACAGGGAAAACAATTTATTTCCTCTCTCTTTGCAGGCACCTTTTAGGTTATCTGAAAACAGTTTCAAGTCTTAGTCTTTTCTTCTCTGGATTATATTGATTATTCTCTTTTGGTCTCTGATTCTTCTTACCCCCTTTTCTTCTACTGATCTGGAGTTTTTTGAACTGACCCCTAAGACCTTGCTGAGTGAGTAATGGGAGATTGCCTTGGGTATTTCCAGACAACGCTCCTGTTCATATTTCTGAGTATGAGAACAGACACGGGCAAGAGTCCTTCCTTCCCCTTCCCCCATACCACGGTATCATTGACGTATGGGCAGCCTATGACACATGATGTGCCCCAGACCCTCGTCAGTAGATCAGCTGTGTGCCACAATGTTCCCTGTCTTGTACTTGCACAGTTGCTTTCTGCATAGTTATTCCTAGTTGTCTATGCTAAATTGCTTTTTCCAGATTGTTTTTCCAGTTTGTCAAGATCACTTGAATTCTAATCTTGCTGTCGATGTTTTGCAGCCCCTCCCAGGTTGCCGCAATCTGCAAGGGCCTGTCTTGTTCCTGCACGCTTGAGCTGTTCCTAATGAGCTTTATTCAGTGCTACTGAATGTCTTATTTAACATTACTGAGCCCCACTGCAGCAGGCTTGTGCTTCAAAGAGGGTGGGGGGACGCTTCATAAATTAGTACAGAGAACATCAAGGGCTGGTTGGTATGAAGCCTGAGATGTCAGGGGTTGGCTCGCTAAGGAACGAGCATGGCTTTAGTCCCACCGGGGAGTTGCCCTTTTGTTCATCTTTCCTTGCTTGGGGTTTGGTTTTATTTTGTTTTCCGTTTGAGTTACACTTGTGAGGCAGTGTTGTACAAATGTAGAGGAGTTTATTAACCTTGGATGTGGGGGGACAGCGAGTCTATATGGGTGCTTACATCTGTGTGTGGCTTCCATCGGAGCTTTGCAATAAAAGGAAGGAAGTCATTTAGCTCTTACAGTTTGATACTATTCTTTAGGCCAGACATTTTGCCTATATAAATAGGGCCTTATACGTGCAGTACAGATACAGTCCCGGGGAGAAGAGCTAAAGTGACACTCAAGGAAACCCAGAATTAATGGTTCTCCTCGTTACTCAGGCTGTTTTTCTAGATAGTTCAAAAGCCATGTCTGATCTTGCGTCTGCTTTGTCGATGTGTGACGCCTCCGGCTCAGAGCGTGACTCAGACTTCTGTTGGGAGCTCTTGTACCCTTCAGGCTCCACAGATCCTGCTCAGCTGTGACCGCCTTTCCTTTTATTCTGCTGAGGCGGATCCAAGCACAACTTACAACTGGCTGGGATGCATCCCCTAGAGGGCTGGAGTGAGGGGCTGTGCTTCCCCTGCTTTCTTCTTCTTTGGGAACATTTAGCTTCCCTGCTGGAGGGTGGAATGTGGGCTCATCAAATAGAGAAAGCAGAAAAGAGCGAGCTGATGGCAGCTTGGGAAACACAGAGGACCTACCAGCGCATACAGCAGCAGCACTGCCACAGGCCTGAGAGGAAAGGTTAAAGTTATCATTTAATGTCATCCTTCAATGACCCCCTTCCCTCTGTCCTGTTCTTTTATATCTGAACGGTGGCGGTTCAGGTGGAAGAGTCTTTGCAGGTGATGCTGGAGGAGTGACATAGGAGAGAAGGTTCCCCCGCATTCTCGTGGCAAGATGTGACTCTGTTGGCCACCTGCTGCCCTTGATGGCACCCAAGAAAGATCTGGGAGAAGGTGAGCCCAAATGAAAACCTGGGAGAGGGAATTGGGAGAGTAGGGAAGGGAGCAGAATAAGGAGGAGAGTAACGAAGGAGCAGGGCAAGATTAACACTGCAGGGAAATGACACATGAAGAAAAAGGGCAAAAGCAGGTGAAGTAGGAAAGGAACAGAAATGTGGAGTTGTGATAAACTTGTAGAAATTCTGGTGGCAGTGGCATGCAATAAGATACACATTGTTGACTCAGGTGTTTCAAAATCTGTTTGCTTGTGAATTTGGCATCAATAATTGGCCATGTCCCAGTAGACATGTCCGACTAGAATGTGGAAAGTGGTGGATGGGGGGTCTTCCCTTTGCTCCCCAGAGCTTCACTGGAGTTTGGCCAGCTCTAGAACTACCTGGCAAGAGAATTTCCTTTCATATAATCTCCTGCCCTCAGACTTTTCCTTATCTTCTAAGGTAATGCACTGCTGCATCATCACAACTTCAGTACTCATCATGTCACCCAGAAAAATGCATCAGTTTCTCTTTTTGTTTTGAGCTGGGACTGGATTTTGAGCTTATCTTTCCTAGCACCCACTTGGGCTCCTCTTCAAAGACTCTCCAGGGCAGCAGCTCTCTGCGCCCTGTTTATGATGTGAACTTAGGTGGCATTTAGACCATGTGCATGCAGCTCTGTGAACGCTGCATCTGCACTAGCAAACTGCTTGGAAGGAAAACCTTGCTTTTTCCAGAGACTGCAATCCAGCACAACTAGCCTGGAAGATCAACTAGTGCTTCATGGAATAACTGACCACCTAAAGTAGCAACAAATAAATCCAAATGGTGAAATGAGACAAAGATTTGGACACAATATTAACTACATACGAAAAACTCAGAAGCTGAGCTGCTCTGGAAACACCCGGTGTCTGTAGAAGGTTCTTCTCCATGTGAATTCACTGATTATCGTAATTTTCCTCAACACTGTTGTTTTCATTGTACCACTTGTACTCACTGTCCCATTCAATGTTATGTTATTGCGTCAGGTCATCAGGACACTCCAGGTCCTCAGGACACAGCTGTCTTTGAAGACGGAGCAGCTAAGGCATTATTCATAGTGGACTAGATGCCTTTATTATCCATTAACTTTATGACCTTGGGTGGCCTTAGGGTATTCTCTGATGTTATTATCCCACTGGCTTCAAAGGTACTGTATATCAAATGTTGAAATATCCCAGCCTGATAAAATCCCTTGATAAGACTGGTGTTTCAAAGCATGAGATGGGACTGATACATTTGTGCAAGAGTCAAGTGCTGCTGAAACAGAGCTGCTTTATTTATAGATCTGGTGATGGGTAGGGGCTTTGTGATCCCCCAAAATGTCCTGGTTTGGATCCCAGGATGTGAGAACCCTTCTGTTCCAAGGGAATTTGTGAGCCTGGCTGACGAACAACTGTCTAAGCTAGTATCTGGGGTGTTGAGTTTGAGAGAGGCAGAGCCTGAGAGGTGCTGCAGGAAGGGAGGGGTTTAGTATGCTGTAATGGTAAAGCGCCCTGGAAAGCTCGGCGCAGAATCATAGATCGTAGAATGGTTGGTTTGGAAGGGACCTTAAAGATCACCTAGTTCCAACCCCCCTGCCATGGGGACACCCTTCATTAGATCAGATTGCCCAAAGCCCCATCCAGCCTGACCTTGAACACTGCCAGGGATGGGGCATCCGCAGTGCCTCACCACACTTTCTTCCCAATATCTAATCGAAATCTACCCTACTTCAGCTTAAGGCCACTACCCCTTGTCCTTCAACAATCCGTGTCCAGCTTTCCCGTAAGCCCCTTTAGGTACTGGAAGGCTGCCATAAGGTCTCCCTCTGGAGCCTTCTCTTCTCCAGGCTGAACAACCCCAAGTCTCTCAGCCTGTCTTAACAGGAGAGATGCTCCAGCCCTCTGATCATTTCATGGCCCTCCTCTGGACTTGCTCCAACAGGTCCATGTCCTTCTGATGTTGGGGACCCCAGAGCCGAACACAGTACTCGGAGGGGGGAGGGGGCGGGGTGTGTGTCTCATGAGAGCAGAGTAGAGGGGGGCAAAACCCTTCCCTTGAGTTGCTGGTCACACTGCTTTTGATGTAGCCCAGCATGCAGTTGGGTTTCTGGGCCATGTTGAGCTTTTCATCCACCAGCATCTCCACGTTCTTCTCTTCAGGGCTGTTCTCAATTTCTTCTCTGCCCAGCCTGTAGTTGTGCTGGGGATTGCCCTGACCCATGTACAGGACCTTGCCCCTGGCCTTGTTGATCTTCATGTGGTTCACATGGGCCCACCTCTCAAGCTTGTCAAGGTCCTTCTGGACAGCTCCAGCTTTCTGTGTTTTATCTCGATAAAGCAGAAACATTTTTATTACTGGCCACACATATCTCCTGGAAATCCTGACCTTGTAATTTTAAGCAGAATGTCAATTTCTGACACGCACCTTCCGATCTTTGTTTCAGCCTTTGTTCCATGCGTATTGTGTGTGCAAAGGAGTGTTCTACTGGCACAGCAGAACCTGTGCTTAAAACAGCCAACAACACTTATGATCACTCTGAGGAAGAATCCATCACTATTCATAGCCAGTTGTCTTGAGTTTTGTTTGAAATACAAATCAATAGCCAAGCGCCCAGGTGCTTTCCTGGAAGCAGATGAGAAATGAACAGACTGAAAACTGGGGAAAAGCTGCCTACAGGCATTAGTCCAAAGTCCTTTCCTTGGCATTACTTTTAATTTTGAATATCATATATACTTTGAGTTCTGTTAACTAAACTGTTAAGTCTTTTCCTCTTCTGTTGTGCTTCTTTTAAGCAGTCAGCAAATAGACGGGGTCTTTTCTTCTCTCTTCATAGGTCCCATCTTTATTTTCTGGCCTGTGCTGGTACTATGATGGTTAAGACATGATAACTATTTTTTTATGTCTATTTGGGGATGAAGCTGAGTCCAAAGTACCCGAAATATTATGAGGATTATGTCCTCTTATGTTTGCTGCAGGTGGAGCAAGTTTCTTTGCTGCTGACCTCCATTGGAGAAGACCAGAAGACTCGATGTGTACATACAGTTTGTGATACGGAGAGCAGATCTCCAGCAGAAACCAAATGCTAAGCTATGTGGCAGCACGGTTTCAAGGTGCCAGAGACCACGAAGAGGCATGCTGAGATAAGAGGGTGGGCACTGTTACCTGAACTAGTAACTACATATCAGCCAAGGAGCTTTAACCATCTCCCTCTGGGTATTACTGTCACGCAACAAATGTACTTGTGACTGGTGACAGGGAGCAAAAACTGTTGGGAAATCATTCAGAAAAGTAAGATAAAAACTCAGTTGGCATTTTTAGAGTATTTTTACAGTCGGGATTTTAAGACAATATAACCTAAGCCACAAGTTTCTGTGAAGTAAAAATATGCAGTTACGCCCATTTCGAAGATAAGGAAATTGCTAAAAGTGATTTGTACGGTGAGAACAGGAGGCAGAGCGGGGAGGAGGATCTCCTCTGCCTGCCTCCTCTCTTTGTTTTTAAGCCACCCTGTTCTTACAGGAACATTTCTGTGAGGCAAATGATTTTTCACTGCCAACAGCTATACAAATATACTTTCCACACCATGTACTTGAAATCCTCTGGCACAGTTTGCATCCGCATGCAAAGTCAATGACTGGGAGACCCGGTCTCCAGCTGAATCTAAATGCTAAGTTATTCAACAGTGCAGACACACAGTATGATGCACCAGTCAGTAATGAATGAGAAGAAATAGCCAAAATAAGTGGGAATATGTTGTGAGGCAGTGCCACTAAAAGTTTATATACAGACATATTTTTAATATCTTGGCCTGTCTTCAGGGCAGCTCCTGCTGGGTCATATGTGGGCTTCCAGCAGTCATGTGGAATATGTTTGTTGTTAGTCATACAGAAAAGGCACCCATTAGAAACTGAAAGAACTGGCTTAGCAAAATGACTTATGTGCCTCTGCAGAAACTTCCCAAGTAGTCTGTGAGATGGGTGCTCGTACAGCTCCTGAACTAACACTAGGGAAAAGACAAGAGTGATAAGTGAGGCTGTGAACTTTGTGTGATATTCAGAGACTGGTGTTGGTATCTGGGTATTCTTTGCTAACGCTGGAGCTGCTACTGAAAAAACTACGGAAAATTCTGGCTTAGACCTCAAGTTTTTCTCCAGCTCGAGCCCATGGAAAAGGTCATGTTAATATTGGAGGCGGGTTTGTATTTCTACTAGGACTGTGTACACTGCTTACAAAGATTTATGGCAGAGATCCCTGAATTAGCGTTGATCAAGCTAGCATGGGTATCAGTAGCTCTTTGTGCCCCAACAATACGGGGATCTCCTCTGGCATTAAACTTGCTTTGTAGCAGAATTTTTAAGGGTGATGCTTTGTTTTTGCTTGAATGTATTAAGTAATTTAACGTACTTTAACTTGGTTTTCACTTCTGCAAGATAAAAAGTCTTAAATTCTTTTGTAGATATCCCTTCTTAACATAAGCTCATAATAATGCTGGTATTTAGAAAAAGTTCTCTTTTCTGAACTAAATGGTGCCAAGTTTGACAGTTAAGTATATTTATGACAATCTTTCCCACGTGATTTTAACAGCTGATACCAAAGTCCTAAATAATAATGCTTTATAGTTCTAAAGCTGAGTTTTCTTCCAAATTTTTAAGTAACTGGAGGATGTTACATCAAAACAGATAGTTCCAAAGGGAAGGAAGACTGTCAGCTAGTCAAAATGATGTACCATCTCATACATTTTTCCCTGGTGTACAGCAGAGATCTGAGGGAGACACAGTTTGAGAATGTTGGAGAAAAAGATACAGAGCCAGAGACTCTGGAGAGACCGCTGATACGCAGCAGTATGCACTGTTCCTACCACGGCAGCTACGTTTTGCTGCCTAACGCCTGGACTACCCCTGCTGAAAAGGTTGGGTGTTGCACATTAATATCATCATGACAGAGTATGTTATTGCTTGGTAGGGAAGAGGAGGTGGGGAAAGTGAGTGCCTTCCTCTACTCCTGGCTCTCCGAGCCTGCTGCCAGGTCGCTGACTACATCTTCTGTTCATTAGAGCACAGAAAATGTGCAAGAGGTTGGAAAGAGGTTCAAAGTGCAATTAGAAAGTCAATAGCAGTCTTGACATCCATCGCAGCCAGGAGTCCTTCCAAAGTGCTAGCAACGTCAGCTGGCATAAAATCCTTTCCTGGAGCAGACTGAGGAGGTGCGCTGTCGCATTTCGCATTTCCCATTGTAAAGGTTAGGCTTTGGGGGGAAGAGTCAGATGACACTTAAAAAGAATTTGAGAGCAATGCCATTTTTAATACATATATTTTCACATAGATGATTGTGTAGAGTGGGTGCTGATGTTGTTACTTCCACCTTTCCTCATGATTTACTCCTGAACAGACTTGTGGCTCTCTGGGAACTGCCTGAATCCTTGCAGTGACTTCATGGCAGGGGACACACAGAACATCGGTTGTGCTGAAGAGAAGATTAGATATAGGGAGGTTGAGTGACTTGCACAGAGCTGCAGCCAAAATCTGTGTCACTTTATAAATCACTGCAGTTATCTTCGATCCCCTTGGAAATGTATAATTTTCCCCTCCCCTGGAAACACATGTAGAAACATTACAACCTTTCTAGAGGTGAAATCACTGATCGCTAACATCTGGCTAAAAGCATCACAGTTGCCCGTGCTCAGAGTGGTTTCCCTACTGGTTTTGTTTGTTTTGCTATGAAATTCCTGCTGCGAATGTTTGACTCCTTGGAATTATTAGTTTTTCATTAGTACCTGAGATAAAGGACAATGAGAAGCTTTGATTTGAAAAACCGTAACACAGCTGGAGCCAGGCGGTTCCACCCCCCTTTCCACCCACCAAAACACAAGCCAAGCGCCAGGCTCTGCCAGCTCAGCATTGCTGGTGTCACCCTTTCCTGTTCCGCAATGTGCAAACAGCCCGGTGACGTAGTGGGGTAACGCTGTTTGAAGAGTGTCCTCAGTCAAGGATTTTTCTAAAATAAATTGGACAGGAATTAATGGATATGCATGTGAGTGTGATATTGCATAGCGCAAGGGGAGTAGAAAATGCAGCATGTTCTGGCAGGAAATGAGGCAGGAACATTTTCTCAGCAAGTTTGGCTTGACACGCTAGCAGGTGGCTGCAGAGGCGAAAGAGGACAGGCTTCTCTTTGGCTTTGCGGGATGGATGGAGTTGGTAATGTCCTGGGAGTCAGCTGAGGAAGGAGAGGGGGAAAGGGATGCTCTCGCTTTTATGTCTCACATAATTGTTACTTAACATTGATTAGAATCATAGAATCATTAAGGGTGGAAGAGACCTCAAGGATCATCCAGTCCAACCGTCCCCCCACCACCTATTACCCACTAAACCATGTCCTTCAGTACCACATCTAACCTTTCCTTAAACACCTGCAGGGATGGTGACTCCACCACCTCCCTGGGCAACCCGTTCCAATGCCCAACCACCCTTTCCCAGAAGAAATTTCTGCTAATCTCCAACCTGAACCTCCCCTGGCGCAACTTGCAGCCGTTCCCCCTTGTCCTGATTACCTACACAAAGTCTCCCCCCCGCCTTCCCCTTTCCTTTACCTCCATACCCTTGTACTAGCCCTCTGAAGCAGTTCTCTCTGCCTGGGCGGGCAGAGAGCTGCCTCCTCCTGTGGAGCAGGGGTGAAGCAAACGGAGTGTTTCATCCATCACGCACTGTGCAAAGTGAAGGCCTTCCTCGCTTTTCTGTCACTTAGTTTCATAATTTCCTGAAGATTGCTTCATATCATCAGATCTGTCTTTTCATCTGACAGTACCTTCCACACTCTGCTTTCTCAAAACCCACTGTGAAACTCACCCATTTTGATCAAATCGCTCTTAAACAGTTTGCTACTGAAGGAAAGGACTTGTGAGTTATTTCTAGCGGAGTACTATCCCTTGTGGAGACTCAAAGCATATGTTTTGTGCGTCAGATTTCCCAGGGCATGCTTTGAGAAGACCATCTAGGTTGAGACAGGGCACTGTCACTCATCCCTGCATAGATGCGGGCCATGGCATTTCTTTGCAAGCTGGACTAGCAGTGATCTCTGTCAGTCCTTGAACATTGTGTCAAAGGGTGTCAGGAACAATTCCAAGTCGATCTTAAAGATCTTCCTGATAACTCAAGATTTTTTTGGGCTGGGCTTTTTGGTCCGTCTCTGTTGACCTGTGGCACTGGGGCCTGGATTCTGCTAAGTGTTTCTAATGAGGCTGGTATCTGAGAGCTGGTATATCTCTCTGGGGAATATACGTCTGGGGAAGAGGGGATGAAGGAGGACACTCCTTCAGCAAGGTGTGAAGGACAATGAGATGCTGCGTTGAGGATCGCTCTGTTTCGCGGGAAGTTGGTCTGTGCTGTTTGGGCCATGCCAGCAAGTAACAGCAAACGCAGTAACACAGGGTTCATTTCTCACACGGGGTTTCCTTCATGCTGAGTTACACCTTCCCCCATACTTGCTCGCATGTGAACTCTTCAACTCCTGTGTGGAACCCTTCTTCCAGAAGGCTCTGCCCTCAACGTCATCGCATGGTGGCCGGGCTGAGTGGGCCAAGCACAGGTGACGAGCATGGCAGCGGATGCTATTTGCCTCTAAGTCCTGGCCAGACACTGGGAGAGAAGGGATGGACTCTGCAGCACCAGCGACTGTGTTTGCTTGGGGCTCATGTTACCCGGCTAAGCCCCTGTTGAGGCAAACGTCCCGTAAGTAGCTGTGTGTGTGCATTCCTCCGGAGCCGGCTGCCGCAGCGACACCTTCATGGGACAAGGTGAACGTCTCAAGCCCCAATATGCTCTTCTTTCACATGGCTGCCTTCTGAACGGCTCGTTTGCAGAGCCATTCCAGCCATGTGGAAAAGGTGACTTCTCCCAGTTTATCTCACCGAAATGACCAAACCATTATGAGAAGGTTATCCAAATGCTTCAACCTGGAATCAACTTTGTGCTATATAAAGCAAACTAACATTTTGATACAAGTTTTGCGGTGAATTAAGGTTGAAAAAAAAAAAGATTAAAAATGACCTGCAAAATGTTTTTTGTGGGGTGGGTTTTTTTTGTTTGTTTGTTTGGGTTTTTTGTGGTGTTTTTTTGTTTGTTTGTTTGTTTTTTAACAGTCTCAGAAGTTCTCATGAAAAAGATTCCCTTTGAACGTCAGCCAAAGATGGTAGAAGTTTTGCTTGCTCTTGTGCCATTTCATGGGAAATACTCATGAGCCTTAACACTTTAGTCAGCCAGTATGACACAACAGCCAGGCTCTATTTTCTGCCTGATATTGCACCAGCCACTGGGAAAAATCCCCACCCACACAACACCCCCAGCCATGTGATGGGAGGGAATGCAGGGTGACACTTTTGTATTGAGAATGTAATGTTTTTTTTTCACTTTGCCTGGAAGCAGCTCCCAGAAAAATGATATTAAACAGTGGTGTCCACACAGAGGTCCCGAAGGTGCCGGTGGCTGCTGCAGCGTGGGCTGGGGCTGCTCGGCAGGTCACCCGGCCCCTGCAGGAACCAGGAGGCTGTAGGCTCCCAGGCTGCCCCTCCTGCCCCTCCGCAGGGGACTGTGTCCTTGTTCCCATGGCTGGAGGGGGCCCGCAAGGACAGGAGGTGGGAAAGGATGCTGGGAGAAATGGAAACAGCACGCTTGGCACATACAGGCTGTTAATGAACTGTCAGTAACTGTCAGTAATGGTCACCTGGTGTAACAAGGAAGGGCTACTGCATAACCCGGTGGGTTTTAGCAGCTACATTGCTGTCTCTCTAGATAATATTTTACTTCTAGTTTAAAGTTTTTGCTGTCCTTGCACGATGTTACACTGGAATAAACTGTTCTTTCCAGCAGAGAGTTTTCAGGGAAGGCCATGTAAGAAATTGTGGGAAGTAAGTTGCTAAAAATCGTTTCATTTTCAGTTCCCAGAAGCTCTGAGCTCTCACATTGAGCTGCGCTATATGTCACTGACACACCAGCCCATCAAAACATGCACTTCAGTGAGAAATAGGTCCCTGTGAAATGTGCAGGAGACTTTGCACTGGGGACTGAATTCTTCAGCTGCTCTGTGAAGCCAACCCGGGGTGCAGCAGCCGTGAAATTTTCTTTTCTCTTTGCTGCCAATGTGCCTTGGCTCTGACCCGGAGAAACCTCTTCAAGAGGAGTACAGTTCAGGTCATGACTTGGCAAACCCTTCATTGCATCAGGACTTTGGTTTCCAGGTTCACTCTGGGCAAAACCTAACCTCTCCCGCATAGATGTGGCAGCCCTTCAGTACGGGGCTGTTGTGCAAAATTGGGCAATAGGGCATTTTCTAGCGTTTTTGTTCGCTTTGACCAGCAGTCTCTCTCTGCGCTTTCCTCTTTCCCCTGCTGAGATCACCACCCTGTGCTGGGTGTAAATTAGGAAGAAAAAAATTAGGTGCTGGACCAGTCTCCTGGCAAAATCCCTCTCCCATCTCCTCTGTGGGGCAAAACACTGGAGTATGGACAGCAGCAGCAGTGATTCCTGCTCTGCTGCTGAGCTCAGCAAGGAGCTGACATTGGGAAGGGTGTTGGGAGGCCGAGCAAGAAGTGAAGGAGCAGAGCTCCTTTGGGGGCTGTGGTCTGAAAGGGAACCAGACACTTTGGATGTGGTGGGATTTATTTCTGGGTATCACCATGTGTATACACAATTGCCTACTCTAGTAGGTAATAACTCATGGGGATCTGGGTAGAAGTTTACGATCAACTGTGTGGGTTAGGAAAATGCAGGAAAATTCCTTGGAAGGGCACAAAGAATTTTCCTTGATGGGAAAGGGGTCTGCTCCATTAGAAGGGGGATAGGTGGTCTGGGATGGGGGAAGCGATATCTCATACACAGCCACCTGTGCCACTTCTCCACAGTGCACGGCAAGAGTGTCTTCTAGCAAACAAGTGTGCAAGGCTCTCTTCTGGGGTTAACGTACAACAGGGAATGGCCCCTCCATAGCCAGCGTTACCCTGCAAGGCACCACCCCTTGTGATTTTCCAAGCAGAAAGGCACGGGGAACAGCAGCTCTGGCGCAGCGTTGCAGGGCTTCACGGGATTACTTATTCACTGTGTTCCTGGAACAGCTCCAGGCTTCCCCGTGTCTGTCTCCAGTGTACAAATTCATCAAGCATCCGCGCGGCTCACAATCCCCAGAGGCAAGAGGAGGCGGTAGGAAGGTGATTCATATTGCAAATCACGCTGTTTCGGAAGGACCTGCGGGGCTTTGGAAAGACCAAGCCGGCACCCTCCCTTCTTCTACATCCCTAACGGTTAATCAGGGTAACTAAGGCAGCAGACTCAGCCTGGATGGATTTCGTTGCCGGGGCCATCGGAGGTAAATACATAAAGTAGTGCTTGCTGATGAAAGCAGATCTCTGTGTTTCCTTCTTGTTCCGCACATGGGCAGGTCTCAATGGTAGAGCCGAGAGTCTTTTGATGGGGGTTGCTTGTTAAAAGTGCATTCTTCTTCATTAAGTGCAAAACGTAATCAAAGCATGTTCACAGAGCCACTGAGGAGCTACTGAGGAGGCAGGGCTGCAATTCGGTCAGCTGAGGTCATTGCCCTGCAATCTCCTCCAGCCGAATTGCTGTGGGACAGGGTGAAACTCTGATAGGAAGAGATAAAGTGGGATATATTGTGTGCGGATCCAAACTGCCAGTAGTGCCCAGACAGCAAGACCTCACGCGCCTGGTGCCTGGGGGCCCTGGCAGGCTGCTGGGGTCATGACTCGGGGGGCTGAGGCTGCGAGTTGTGAGACGGGAGGTGTGGAGACACGGCTTTTCACAGTGAAGGAGGTCTATTTTAGGTTAAGATGCATTTGCAGATGTGATGGTAATTTCAGTGCAGGCATGCTACGTAGCAGGCTTTCATCTGGGAAAGTAGGTTAGTTATATATAAAAAAAGCCAAAGGAGAAATGTGTGATTTAATTCTAGACATTTTTAGAGATTGTACTGCTCAAACCCGTCTTCGTTTTAAACAACAGAATGTAGCCACTGGTTTCATTTCTGCTCTGAAATCTTGCCAGATTTAGTGGCGTATCAAATACCAAGACAGGAGCCATGGGGTCGCCACTGCCAGAAAGGCCGAGTAACCCTGTCGGGTGGCTGAGACGCCCGGCCCGAGCCTGCGTGTCAGGCCTCTCTGAGATCTGCTGAAACTGGGCGGTTTCCCTCTGTCATGCTGGTGCAGACGTGCATTTCCGGGGAAGGACCACATTGAGTTTTACGCTGTAGTCTCTTACTGCTCGTCACTCAAAATGTGTAAGTGGGACAAGGTTTGGTGTCTCAGCAGGATCCAGCCCCGGAGGTGCCTGTTGCTCAGGGTGTTGTCCTTCCCGGAGTGCTGGGGGGACCCTGCTAGGGAATAACCATTCATGGAACAGAGGAATAAGACTAACTCCTCCACAGCAGCTTGCCTTTCTGCTCCTGTCTCCTTGCTGACTTTAAAGTACCGAGTGGAGATCGTAGCTCTGGCAGTGGGACATCCATCCTGGATGGATCCACCAAACCTCCTCTGAGCTGTCCCATTAACAGCTGGGCTCTGCTCACCAGAGCAGCGGCGGTCACATTCACTGCTTGGACTCCTTTGCTTTTGTTGGCACAGTGGTAGTTGAGCCACTTAAGGACAAACTTCTTTTGCAAGGGAATGTGGGCAGCTGAAAACACAGTGGCCGTTCACCTCGGCATTCTGCCCCCGCCCTGCATGAGGCCATCCTTTGTGTGGTGCTCTCCTGCCTGCATCTCCCATGGGTGCCCTGGAAACAGGTTCAGCCTGGGAGCATGCAGCTGGGACCAGAAATTACTTAGAATCATAGAATCACAGAGTATCTCGAGTTGGAAGGGACCCATAAGGATCATCAAGTCCAACTCCTGGCTCCACACAGGACCAGCCCAGTCAGAGCAGATGACTGAGAGCGTTGTCCAGACGCTTCTTGAACTCAGTCAAGCCTACTTGACTTGTTT
This sequence comes from Psophia crepitans, assembly GCA_013399095.1. Lineage (NCBI taxonomy): Eukaryota > Metazoa > Chordata > Aves > Gruiformes > Psophiidae > Psophia > Psophia crepitans. The sequence continues at coordinate 32,964 of VWZZ01000918.1, read as the reverse complement.
TAACACACCTCACTGACCCCAGGGTGTCAGAGAGCAACATTTTCCATCCTGTCATCTGTGTTCAGCTCAGGGCTTTCCTTAGAGGGAAAAGGCAACTTTTCCCTGGCAGACAGGGGTGTTTCCTGGCACGCTGTTCCCTGCTGGGAGCTTGTACACAGACATGCTGGGCAGGGCTTCAGGGCCATGGTTCCTACCCCAACATGGGACAGCTTCTAGGGGTGGGACAGCTTTCCTGTGATAACTGAAATGTTTTTGGTGTTGAGCTTATTTCATGGCTTGTGTTTGTTAGAGTTGAAGCAGTTTTTGTGTTCCTAAGGAGGCTGCAAACCCAGCTGAAGTGCATCAAACAACTCAAGAGGCAGCACAGATAATAACAGAGTTTCTGTTTAGAAAACTACGTTCTCATGACCTTGATCTGTTTTCAGAGTGTTTTGGACAAAGCATGGCTTAAGCACTCCTGAAAACCAGCAGAGATGCTGCCCTTTTGAATCACATGGAATGATCCACCCTGGCTCAGATACCTTCACAAACATTGTGCGTCTCCTCTGAGCTATTGCTTCTGTGGCTGTGGGACAATCTGAACATCTTCAGTCCCGGCAACAGTGACCTGGTGTGACTTCAGGTGGAACCAATGTGAGAGAAATACGCTTAATGACTGGAGATTTTCAGTAACCACTACATGGGGCTGGATGTTGTGGAAAGCCGCTCATCTATAAGGATCTCCTTCCTGGCCAATAAAGCTGAGCAGGAGATTGGACTGGAGACCTCCTGAGGTCCCTTCCAACTTGACTTTTCCTACGATCCCATATCCATGTTCCAGCCCTGCTACTGCAGCAGTCTGGGCCATGGCAGGGGATGGGTATTGATGATCAGGGCTATTGATGGCTGGAGGATGACTTGGCTCTTGTGCCAGGCATAGAGATCTGGGAAGGGAAAGCTGTGGTTCACTCAGCACTGACCTGCAGCAGTGGTAGAGCAGCAGGGTCTGCAGCATGTGCAGGCTTCTCCACATCTTACTGCAAGGTTACACACCAGTCACGTGCAGTCCAAGGGTAGATAAAATAGTCCACCTATGGAGGGAACATGCTGTGCCCTTGTCCTTACAGCTAAGGCAGCTCCTGCTGGCCGCTGCCAGGGTCACGTTACTGGATGGACTTTAGCTTGTTGAGGATATGAGGCACTTCTTACGTCCCCAACTCGTCACAAAACAAAGTTCTTCGGGAGTTGCTGTCTACCCATCCAGCGTAGGGACCACAATCCCTGCTTCCCACTGGGTGTTTGCCAGCAGCTCGGAGCCGTTGCAGCCCAGTGGGCTCTGTATGGCTGCCACTCGCTCTCTGCTGATTGCCATTGCGGTGGCCGCCCTGCCGAGATCCCTCCTTCTTTGAATGGCCTGGTTGAAGTGGCCTGACTAGGGAAGAGACTGAGTAATCCAGTTGGTCCCTGCAGTGTGTGTGTAAGGGATGCCACAACCTCTGCTCAACACCTGAGAACGTTTCACATAAAGTAGGTGTAAAAAATGGCTCACTACAACCTAGTGAAGATCATTCACCTGACTTTGCCATTTGTTTTCATCACAGTCAGCGCAGTGTTACTGAGCAGGAGTCCCACAGGATCCCTCCCCACTATGCATGCTATACATTGCCAGCCTTGTTCGATTCCACTGTGCAAACAGGGCATGTGTGGGTCATGCTATCTTTGTCCCAGGCTATTTATACTGCATGACATTGTGCAGAGCCCTTCTTCCTCAACCTTTGGTGCACTTGGCTGAGCTCCTCAGCTCTGACAACTTAACTGCTCTGGATGCTTCGGCTCTTATGAGCACAGTTCATAGCAGGCTGTGGTGGTTTGGAGGTTTGGGGGATCACATCTCCACCTTGGTGGGAGCAGTGAGAAATTTACTCCTATGGTCTCCTCCCAAGTGGAGATGTTTGGTCCTTGCTGGTACCTAGGACTGAGAAGCAATGGGAAACAGGCCGGTTTTGGGCAAACCTGCTTTATATTGTGTGTCTTGCTGCTGTTTTTGTATCTTAATATGTGAACAGGACAGTTTCTCTGGAAGGGAAGACATTTCTTGTTGAACACTGACCCAAATTAGCCTTGGTACCTGCTATGCATGAGCTCCTACTTTCCTGAGCTGGTGGAGCAAGCCGGGCTCAGATGTACGAGGCACACAGTGCCCCTGTGTTGCCAGTGTCTGGTCAGCTGCATCCGCTGCCTCTAAAGTTCAGGAAGTCTGAAACCAGTGTGATGCCAAATCCTCCTGGCTGGGACGGGGTTCTTGGGCCAGGGGACCGCACCCCTGAGGTCAGCACTGTCACATTGACTTTGACTTATGTGCTTTCCTTCCCTGGCTGGCAGAGCCCGTGTCTGCAGTCTGCCTCTGGCCGGGAATCTGGGACAGCGCGGATGGCCCCGGGTGACTTTGTGCGTTGTCACTCTGCTCGGACCAGAGGCATTGCTCCTTCGAGCTGTATTACCCTGCCTGTGTATTCCCCACTGCTGTCTCTCTTCCAGCCTGATCTCATTTTGGTTTTGAAATACAGAAGGTGGCTTCTTGGCCCATTGTTCATCTTCATTGCTACTTATCTGGTGACAGATTTGACAGAGATTCTTGCAGAACTAACGTCATTTTTCTGCAAGCAAGATGATGTTGGCTGTTTCCTTCTGAGTAAGGCACCTCGGGATTGTCTCCTGGTGACTCACACCACCAGCTGTTGCTTCTTTTCCAAAATGTAGTAGAGCTTTCCAGAGCTCCCAAGTGGCCATGCAACCACAGGTGAGGATGCCCAGTGAGACAACAGCCACGGGGGAGCATGCCCAGTGAAATGCCACAGTGGCTGATACATTTTTAAGTTTGTTTTTTTTTTTTTTTAAAGAAAAACTCGATGAGAGGCAGTTTCCAACTCATGAGCCACCAGACACACACTGTTACTGCCTATGACTGCCTGGCTCCTGAAGGGCTCATCCAGCACTTTTATGAATTTGATCTCTGTCTAAATAACTCACACGGACACAGCTCCGTTGTTCCCCAGCCTGATTTCCTCTCAGATGACTTGGCAGTTGATGTCCTGGGAAGACGTTACCTGGTCAGCTCCTTTATCATCTGTTGTATCTGCCAACAGGCGCAGTGCGCTCAGAGCAGAGACGTGCAGTGAGGTGAGGGCAGGGATGCTGGGCGACCTGTTTGTTACCGTGACCAAGGGAAGGCCACCGCTGAGCTCTTTTGCTCCCCTTATCTGCCGTTAAGGCAGTAACTTTGTCGCACAGGATTAAGGCATTCCCAACCCTTGTGGCTATTTTAAGGTCTCGAAATGAGCCCGAGTGTTGACCCAGGATTGACAAATCCCCTCTCAGCGCGCTGGACACGCCGTCATTGCTACAGTGGCGGCCAGCCGGTATGCGGGGCGTGCCGGTGAGCAATGCTGGTTCTGCGCACGCCCGGCACTAATCCCTCGCTGCCCCTTAATCCTGCTGAGCCCTGAGGGGGGGTCTCCCCGCAGAGCAGCGCGGCAGCTGTGCTGCACCCCAGGATCACGCCAGCCTGCCAGGGCTCCAAGCAACCTCTGCTTTTGCTCCTTGCTCTGCTTTTGCGGCAGTCTTTGGCGCACGTAGGAGATGTGCTTCAGAGGCTTAGTCCAGCATGGTGCCGTGGCCTAATGGGCTAATTGGGCTAATGCTTGATGAAGTCCTCACCCAGGGCTCTACATGCACTTTGTAAGCTTCAGCCAGGACGTGTCCCATCCCTGGCGTGCAGGAGGCAGCAGGAGTACCTCTCCTCTCTTCCAGACAGACTGCTGAGATCCTGTAATGTGTGAGAACCACTCCCCTTTTATAGATGTCCTTGTGACCGCTGCTTTTATTCCTTCATATTTCTAAGCCAAGCATGGAGAATGAAAATTGCTCCAGAGACCCTTTTGTGTGATTGGGGATGCTCTGCGCCTCAATGAGGGTGCTTGGCCATAGTTCAAAGAGCGTTACTGCCTAAACTGGGAGAGGAAACAAAAACAGTCTGATACCATGCAGGCCACCCCTCCAACGTTCCTGCAGCAGTGCTCTCAGTGTTTGCCCCAGTCCCAGCTTGCACCACGGTGTAATATAATTTCTCCTGATAAATTTCCTATGACACTCAGATTCCTCCTCTGAGCGTGCCTTGGTCACGCAGAGAAATCTGCACATTTTGCTCTGTCATTCTTGGCTCAAACGTTGTCGTTGGAGCTCGAGAGAGAGGTCTGGTGCCAAACATGGCAGGGCTCTGAGGTGGCATTTTTCTACCGTCCCTCTAATGGCTCGCCACGACGGGGAAAACGGTCTGTTGTGACGTGTGCTGTTAACCATCTCCAATAAACTCTCTGTTTCAGGTGGTCTAAGCACAGCAGTGGGCTATCCGCTGGACACAGTGAAGGTACAGGCTGGAGCTTTATTTCTTGACTACAGACTGAAAACAGACAGGCCCTTTTGCTTTTTCCTTCTTTTTTTTTGGAAAACTGGTCCCATGACAGTGCTTTTCATTTTTCTTAAAACCAATATATTTCACTTTATTTGGTTGTGTTGTTTTCATCTTAAAAAAAAAGTAAATTGTTTGGGGATGCTATTTCATGGTTAATTAACTGATTTGCTGCTATGGCATTTGTTGATTTTTTAATTTTTTTTTAATTATTTTTTTAAAACTTGATACCTCTACTTCAAAGTTGCCCCTGTATTCCTAGGTGAGAATCCAGACCGAGAGGCATTACAATGGGATTTGGCACTGCATTAAGGAAACGTACAGGACAGAAAAGGTAGGTCCCCCTCCTCAGGACTGCTGATACCAGGGCGGACGCCTTGTGTCAGAGAAGCGGAGCTGCGTCTGGCAGTCTGGAGAGGACAGGCAGCAGTTCCGTACAACCATTTGTTGGGAGAAGGGTCTGGATGAAATTGAGCTTTGCCAATGAGCCGTACGATGGAAATAAGCTTTGGCTCAGCGAGGTATGGCCAGTGTTTTCGGGCAGATGCTTCCCTATGCTGTTCCCTCCTGAAAGCGTTCTTTTTCCTCTGTTTCCAACTAGGTCTGGGGATTTTACAAAGGTGTGTCTGCATCAGTTCTCACAGTATCGGTGATTTCTTCTGTTTCATTTGGCACGTACAAAAACTTCCTTTGTACCATCTGCAAGCTGCGATACGGGGCTGCAGACGCGAAGCCGTCCAAGCTGGATGTTTCTCTTGCCGGAGGTGCTGCCGGTGCCGTCCGGGTAGGTAAACAGCCAAAAGGGAAAGTACAACGAGAGATTTTGTTCACAAACATAGGAAGCTGGAATGTTTTCTGGCTGGGAGCCTGCGACAAGCCCGGTGGGTTTATTTTTGCAGTGGGTCATGCCCTGCCCGCGCTGCCCCCCTTGCTGGTCGGATCCGCGGCGTGGCCAAGTCCTGCTGGGCAGCTCGTGCTGGATTTGGTTTAGAGAGCCAAAACACTTCAGAACACTCTATTAAGAATGACATCGACCTTGGCAGCAAAAGCAGAAAAAGGAAGAAAAACAATCTGGGCAGCAAACTTTCCAGGGGTCTCTGACAGTATGTTTGTATAAGAAAGATATAACTCGGTGTCTGAAAGCACAGGCCAGCATTTTGACAGGGGCTGCACGAGCCCGGCACGGTATTGCTGGAGGAACGGGCAGTACGCAGCGTCGCCTTGTCAGGACTCAAAACTCCACGTGTCATCACTGACAAGTGATCCTGGCTGGCAAACGTGCGTGGTCCCAGGGCAGGGGGGTGAGACCGAATCCAGGAGCGGTTTCCCATAAGGAGATGGATTTCTGCGAGCGCCTGCAAGCGCCCCGAATGTGGCAGAGCTCACCTCGGCGCCCCGATGCTGTGCTGGGCAGAAATACGTGCCCGGTCACTGGCAATCCTCTTACAGAGCACTCCAGATGGTCAGGTTTCTAGGTGTTTCCTAGCAGGCAATGACTCTAACACAGGTTAATTTTTTAAAGTCTTTGTAGCCTTGGTTCCAAATGCAGATACATACAAGAGACTTGATATGCTGTCCTATAGCTGAGGACATCCCCTTCCCATGCCCAAATCGTTACAGGTATTTCATACCCCCTGTTGATTTCTGCCTCACCTTCCACTCTGCACAGTGCAGCTCACATGTGTGTCCTGCTGCTGCTGGGTGAGATTTAGCGCAGACGGGCGGAGGAGGCTGGAACTTGCTGACAATATTATTGCCTGGAAAGGTGGGAGACAAGGAAATAGCAGGAGGGGGATCAAAACACTGTTTAAATGTGAAGGGTTAAAATACCATCCTCTGATGCTACAGGTTGTGTTGATGGCTCCCAGTGAAGTGGCCAAAGTTCGCATGCAGACCCAGAGGAACCTGCATCCTTCTGTTGCATCTCCCCAACCTGTTTCCAAGCCAAAGTACCGAGGATCTCTGCACTGCCTGAAGGTGATCGCCAAGGAGGAAGGTTTTGGGGGTCTCTACAAGGGCTGCTCTGCATTACTCTGCAGGGATTGCTCCTCTTCTGCAATATATTTCCTTACCTATTCTGCTCTGTGCAACTGGCTCACACCGGCTGGGAAGAATAAACCAGGTAGGTATCGGACAGCATCTGGCCTTACCTGCGAAGATGCTCATTTATTACCGCGCTAAGAGGGCTCTCAGCAAACATCACTCAGTACCTATAAAACCTCACCCAGATCCGGCCCTCACGCGGGGTTGCTGTGTGTTTGCTTCCTGGCGTCAGGGGCCACTTGTGCCCTCGCAGCGCGGGTGCCAGCAGCCTGCGTGCAAGGGCTTCGCTGGCACAGCCTTGTCCCTCAGAGCTACTCCTCTGCCTGCGGGAGGGGTGGTTCCGGCACGCTCTGGTGCCCAGTATGCAGGTATGAAATCCTCTTAATACAGGAATTGGATATGTAACTAGAGACACACACAAACCTCCCAGGAGCCACCATGGAGCATGCATCAGGGCCAGCCCAGAGCTTGAAAATACAGTCCAGGTGCAGGATGTAAAGATGCTGAAGTTTCCTGCTTGTGATTTGGCTCCAAAAACCAGCTCTCTACTTTGAGAAAAGATCACATAGGTGACATTCAGCAAAGAGCATCTTCCTGAGAGTTATAAAAATAAGTAGACCCAGCTGAAGAAGGTGCGAGTGCTCTCGTTCGTGCGGTGTCAGAACAGATGCTGCCTCTGCACGAGCCAGTATGATGTGTGCAGAAGTGAGCATGCTGCGAAATCGAGAGGCCACACGGTCTGCGTGAGAGCCCTGAAAACCCACAACTGCAAGAGCTGGACAAAACAACTGCAGAAAAAGATGGAAGTTAACCTAGTTAGCTAACAAATCTGGGGGGCTTGTAGCTGTATCAGCGCAAGGCTCAAGTTAACTGCTTCACTCCTGCAGGTTTCCTCATCGTGCTGCTTTCCGGTGGTTTTGCCGGAGTCCTGGCCTGGGGATTAGCTACTCCCATGGATGTCATCAAATCACGGATGCAAACAGAGGGATCGGACCAGCACAAGTACAAAGGCCTCGTCCACTGTGCTAGAGAAAGTGTGAGAAGGGAGGGTGCAAAAGTGCTTTTCAAAGGGCTGGGTCTGAACTGCATTCGTGCCTTTCCTGTGAACATGGTGGTGTTCGTTACGTATGAAGCTGTACTGAGGTTTACAGATCGCTATTCAAACAGAAAGTAGCTTGTGCCACTCTGTTCTGAGGTGCACTTTGATTAGTTTGTTCTGGTTTGGTTTTTTGTAACACAACATCCACAAACAACTGTGTCCTCCCCTCTGATGGGCAGCGTGAGAAGCACGGATGTTTCAGCACAAAGCTGGATGACTGATGGCTTTGTTTCATTCTTATAGGATTACGAACTCATCAGGGAGCCTTGGACTTACATCCAGCCTCCCTTTTACCTTGTTAATGTATTTAGACTGCAGCCACTGCTTAGGGCCTTGAGACATTTGCAAATACCCCTGTTCCAAAAAGCTGCCAGTCTGATCAGAGATTTTGGTAAAGGATTCATTTTGTTTTCTACTGGCACAGAAGATGATCTTCACAACCAAGGCAAGAGCTGGGGGGGGCAGTTTGGGTCGGATTTAACAGTACCCGGTGCGTGCCCTTCACATGCCATGCCTGCAGTGCGTTCACCGCGTAACCTACAGTATTTGTGCTTCAGGCTGCAACTTCTCCTTCCCAGCTGTGACTTTCCCAAAGAACTCCACAATTATATCTCTGATAGCAGCTGCGATATGAATCTCCTTGTGTCTTCCTGTTGTTATTTAATGACTGGCAGACAGGGTCTGTTTACATAACGGCCCTAATGGCCTCACGGAAAGTGAAACCAGGCACTGGTTCCCATAAACCAGCTGATTTTTCTCCCTGTGCTACCCTGAGACCTACAGCATCAGTCCCCTCCCGGAGGCTGACGGCACCGCGGCTCTCCAGAGCTTGGCACGGCTTTGGAGACAATGTGTTCTCATCCTGGAAGGAGGGTAGGAATAGATGCAAAACCTCTTTGCTTTTCAAAGGCAAGGCTGCCGTAAAGCCTGTGCACTGGGGAGGGGGGTGTGTCAGGCACCTAAAGGAGAACTGGGAAGTTGTAGAGTGTAATTGAGATTTACTGCTTTTAAATTGTGCATGCTCTTCTCACTTCACACTAGCGTTCGGAGCAGCCAAATGGTTTTTTGTCAAAGGTACATTTCTGATAGATTTTCTGACTTTCCTAACAACTATTTCTTTTTCACAAACATATAAAGTTTCAATGTGTCAGTTACAAAAAAAATACATTCACACTATTTCTTTGGAAGGAAAGTTCCTAAAACCGAAGCCCTTTAATTCTCTCATCCCTCCTCAAGAGCAGCATAAACATTTTCTATCTCCATTTTAATCCCTGGATGATGACATCTGGAGCTGACCGAATCCTGCCCCTGTCAGATCCTGAGTGTAGTTTTTGGAGTGACACAGGAAAAATGTATTTTTAAAGGTGTTCTCATATTCAGGGTTGATGCCCTTCTGATCAGAGGGCTGGAGCACCTCTCCTACGAGGACAGGCTGAGGGAGTTGGGGTTGTTCAGCCTGGAGAAGAGAAGGCTCCAGGGAGACCTAATTGCAGCCTTCCAGTACCTAAAGGGACCTGCAGGAAAGATGGAGAGGGGCTGTTTACAAGGGCAGGGAGTGATAGGACAAGGGGTAATGGGTATAAACTAAAAGAGAGATTTAGAGGAGATATTAGGAAGAAATTCTTCACTGTGAGGGTGGTGAGGCACTGGAACAGGTTGCCCAGAGAAGCTGTGGAGGCCCCATCCCTGGAAATGTCCAAGACCACGTTGGATGGGGCTTTGGGCAACCTGGTCCAGCAGAGGGTGTCCCTGCCCGTGGCAGGGGGGTTGGAACTAGATGGTCTTTGAGGTCACTTCCAACCCAAACCATTCTATGATGCTATGATCCACAGCCACTTTTACCAGTTGATAGCATGGCCTTGCCTACACTGACACTGATTTTTACAGCAGGCAGAACTTGTCAGCTACTCTGGACATACAAAAAAGGATCTTGTACTATAAGGACAAGTTTAAAAATTTCATGTGTAGTAGAAAAAAAAATAAAGGGGACCTCTTCCACTCCAGAGAGCGAGCAGTAAAAAGCTCCAGAACTCTCCTGAAATCTAAGCTGTCAATTGGCTTTTTAAACGTGTTCACAGCCATGCTATAAAATGACCATCATATTATTTCTCTCAAGAGTCTGTCCAGCTCTTGCAGTTGATCCAAGAGCAGGGTTAAAAGACCAGGCATGTGCAGAATACATCACTGTAAAGGGGAGTTAAATGAAAGACCCAGGTTCTCTCCCAAAGTGCTTACGGCCTCAGCAACCTACATCCACTACATTGCATCCATTACATCTTGGGGCATCAGCACAGAACTTCCTTTGCTCAGAAAGTCCTTATAACAGAAGATTTAATTAAGTCCTCAGGATTTGTAATTCCTCTTAACATGGTTCTTAAAAGTCTACTACTCTCCCCTCTTTCTAGAAGGGACACGTGACTGAGTGCTGTCCCAGCTGAGTGGTGATTTATCCCAGCTCTGCCTGGATGTTTTCTGGAAGCAAACTGCTTTACACTGTATTATTCTCAGCCAACCCTGTTCTCAGGCATTACATCCTCTGAGCAGACACAGTAAAAAAATACCAGCAAATCGGACTAAACAACCATTTCTTGTTAGGCAGTGTTGATACCATCCATGGTCAGCCCAAGGTATGAAAATAAAGTAGCTCAGCTTTCCTAATAGGCTCACACGTTCAGGTGACTAAAAGTCTCCTCCTGTGGGTGTAATTGAAATACAGCTGGTTTCAAAAGCAGGAATTACAGATTAATTGCAAAAATGAGTGGGAACAAGAGCAGAAGCCAGTGCGAGGCGCTGAGAACTGTAAGCCTCAGGGTATTCAGCACCATGTGAAAGCAGGTTCTGATGCGGCCCGACCAAATGCCACACGAGAAGTAAGTTTTATCTTCAGGCGGTTATTTCAGAGAGATAACTTCTGCAATCCATCCTGTTTACAAGTCTTTACTGGAAAAAAATAAACACAGTGTATGGGTGACAGCCTGCCTTAGAGGAAGAACTCAGAGCTAACTCACACCGATACAAACTACCAATGGGTGCAGGAACTGACTGTGCGAGCGCTGTAAACACAGGCACAGCAGCATCAACCACTTTTTGTTTAATGACATGACACTTTGTATATGTATTTCACCAGGTGTTTTGGCTTCTGGACTTCAGAACCTGACTACTTTCTTTTCTTATATTTCTGTACTACTTTGACCTTCAGCTATGCTGATAATCTCAGAACTATTTATTCTGATAAATCAGCCAGCTGAAGGGCAGCCACCAGAATGAAGACACCACATTTGCTGTGCTGATACGGGGTTTATGTTGCTATGGGGCGTGCAGCTTGTGGTATAGATCATTTCTTTCAGTAACAAAGTTGGTGGCCTTGGAAAAAAAAAAGAAAATTTCCTTTATAAGGCAGATTCTGTTTTATGTTTGCACGTTACTGAGAACTCCTGTTTTCTCTGACGATGTTTATGAATATCCAAGCAAGTTTCAGCAGACCGCTTCAGCTTGCCGTGGTGGCTGTGGAAGAGCCAGGTGAAGCTATTCACAATCCGCTCTGCGGACAACAGAAGTTGTGGACTACCGCGTTTCCATGGGAGTACCAGCCTTTACACCAAGCCCACTGAAGCATCGCTGTAAACGGGTCGCACTGACTTCCCCTATTCCTGAGCTGGCTGCCGTATGCTGGGAAATTCCACATCCAGTCTTGCTTGTGACTCTTTGGAAACCGACTCCTGTTAGCGTGCTCTGGGAGCAACCCAAAGCCTACCTGCCAGGAGCGGGCAGAGCGGGTGTAAGGCACCCTCTGTCACTACTTGAAAGACACCGGACATCAGAACAAGGACCAGCTCCATCAGACAACTAAATCAACACCTAAAAGGGTAGGAAGAGAGGCTGAAAACAGAGAGTGTAAATTAAGCCTTTTAAACAAAACAAAACAAAAAAAAGACTAAAATCACAGAATTTTCATACAGTTTTATCTACATTTTTATTGCAGTGAGATGAACAAAATATGAACAAAATGAGGAAAATGTAACGAACATTGCCTGCTAACATTCTTAGCCGTTTCATGCATGCTTTTGAAGACTGCCTTGGCTTGGCTTTTAAATACCTCTGGGCCATAAATAGTAATTACAGCAAATTTAGGAATTTGCCAAGACTCTTCTGAGAAACCGTATCATTTCAAAAGCATGTTTGTAAGAATCCGACAGAGTACTTAAGTAAGGTGCTTGCTCAGTAAACAAATAATAAAAAACTGTGCTATCACTTTCCTTTCTAGAACTTTCAAAATAGATTTTAATTGCTGTATTATAAAATTAATCCATATGCTTAGTTAGAATAGAACACACTACTGCTTCTCCCACAGCACATTTCCCTTTCCTGAATAAATGAAATAAATCTTGCAGGACAGATCTGCGTATAATATTTTAAAGAAGAAATTTGCATTATGAGTTTGTAAGAGCCCTTTTAAAGTCAATTTAAGTCTCATATTTTAAGTATAGCTTAAAAATGAGATTGGATTGCAAGAACAAGGGTAACAAGAAGGGCTTCTATAAATACATTGCGGATAAAACTAATGCTAGAGGCAATGTAGGCCCGCTGTTGAATGGGGCGGGTGCCCTGGTGACTGAGGATGCAGAGAAGGCAGAGCTACTGAATGCATTCTTTGCCTCTGCCTTCACTGCTGCAGACTCTCCCCAGGAGCCCCAGACCCCTGAAGCCCCTGAGGAAGTAGGGGCTAAGGATGAGCTACCCTGGGTTGACGAGGACTGGGTTAGGGAGCAGTTAGCCAAGCTAGACATCTGCAAGTCCATGGGGCCCGATGGAATCCACCCGCGAGTGCTGAGGGAGCTGGCGGAGGTCATTGCCAGGCCGCTCTCCATGATCTTTAGCAAGTCATGGGAGACAGGAGAGGTGCCTGAGGACTGGAGGAAGGCTAATGTCACTCCA